>VZRO01007263.1:28542-160845 GCA_013397915.1 Daphoenositta chrysoptera | reverse complement strand
GCTCGGCCGCTCCCGGCGGGGCCCCGGGCTCCGGGCGGGGGGGGGCTGCCTCGGCGGGACCCTCGCGTGTGTTGGTGTTTCTCCCTGGGCCTGCTTAGGACTCAGAGTTACTTCTGCAGCGCGGTCAGGGCTTTGGATGTTTCGGTAAAACCGTTGTGGTTCCTGTTCTCCGTCACGCTGGTGTGTATTCTGCCTCCGTTTCTGTCGCTGTACAGATGGAGAGCAGGGAATATGTAGCAAGGAGGAATGAAATCAGGAGTGGTGGAAATATGACAGCCAGGAGGGAGAACTGATAAATCCTAAAAGAGGCTTGGAAGGGAAAAGCTGAGTCCAGTGGGAGCGTGACAAGGGGAAGCAGCAGGTTTGTGAATGAAATGTAAAAGGACTCGAAGAAGAGTTTGAGGTGGGAGGGGTTTGAGAAAATTGAGTTGGTGGGGAGGAAGTGTTACAAACTGAAGCAAACGAGAGAAATAGGTTGCCTGCGTGTTCTCTGGTAGGAATAAACACATCCTTAGACCCAGCTGTATGCAAAGGCCTAATTAGGATTTTCAGCCTGCAGTTACACTGTTGGTTAAGTCTTTACATGACATCTCCATCTTAATTTTCAGCAGCCATTTAACAATCATTATTGCTTTCCTTACCACCACACGATTTCGTCCATTCCTGTGGGAGTTTAAATTCCTTACTTGCTTCTCTGTCACTTTACTGAAGTCTGTGCTGTGCCCTTGTTGCAGGAGTGACTTTCTGTAGGGTGTTACAAGATGCAACAAAGAGACCAGGGGTTGCTGGAGCCTTCTTTACTATGACTAGTGAAAAAGAAGTAAATGCAGTGATTAATACTTCAATTTTAGCACTGAAGTTTATACAAGTGACCATTACAATTGGATGTAGTCCATAAATACTCCTTCACTCTGTAGAGCCTATGTATTGTAGTGACCTTTCATTTTGTACCAAGACATATATAAGTTCATATTTAATTTTGAAAAGTAAACTTATAAATGTATGAAGATTACTACGTATGTTTAGCATTTAAGAAAAAATGATGGTAAATAAATAACTTCCTCCAGAGCTGTGCTAATTCTTTGTATCAAAAGAATAGTTATGGCAAACTAGCTATTTTGTTCTGTGGCAGTGCTGAAGTTGCTAAACATCGTTTGCATAGTTTGGGTCATTTAAATGAAGTGGTATTTAATTACTGGAGTAAGCCATATAGCATTTGCAAAGTCAGTGGTTTAAGTCTTGTGCATTAAACATCTCGTTTTTCCGCTTCTGTTCACTTTCCAGTGTTCTTGGGTTACAAAGTCCTTTTTGAGATGGCAGGAGTGATAGACATACTGGAATATAGAGGTGTAGAGTCTGAGAATGGTTTGGATTGGAAAGGACCTTAAAATTCATCTAGTTCTTAATATATAACCTATCTTAATATATTACAGAGGTTTTCTCCATTTCTGCATTAACACTACGTGCTTTTCACTTCCTTAAGTAATTCAACATATAGAATGTCTCTGTTTCTCTTTTGCTGAACTAGACAAATGGTTTTGTGTCAGGATTAATATATAATAACATGTGGATAAGAGCAGCAGTAAATACAAAGAGTTTGTTTGGCGACTCCTGATACATATGTCATTCTATATTGTTACTTTTTTGTTTCCTGTACTAGACATTATTGACAATATTTCCATTAGCTTTCTATAAACATTAAACTCCTTTAAGATCTTAAGGGTAACCATCAAAACCAATAGAGTTACTAAATTATTTGACTTATGTCGTGGTTCACTAGTAATCATGGTAGCTCTGCTTACCCAGGCAAACATTATTTCACTGTTCTAGGCTTACTTGGTTGTATTTTAGAAATACCTTGTCATTTAAAAAAAGTTGATTAATTTCTTTATTTTCCTGCTGCAAATTAGTGGGGAATTATAAGGAGATGGGATGAAACAGTATAGAAGAATAGGAGTTCATTATAGGATCATAAACAGTATACCCTGCAAAAGAAAGGAAAAGGTACGGTGTTTTAAATGGTTACTCCTGTGCTAGTTAGATGTGATGGGTGGAGAAATAAGTTGTGTTACTGAAAAACAGGACACCATGGAAAGCAAAACTTATATTAACAATTCCTTCCAGTGTCTGGCAAGATCATTAGGTTCAGGTTATGTTGTAGTGAAAAGGCTGCTTTCAGTTTGAAGCATGAACTTTGATTGTTTTAAGTCTCATCAATGCTGTTGGCTAGGGAAGAGGCAGGACTCAGAAGCCCTCCTTTGGAAAGGTCTGTTCCCCTTGGTTCAAACCGCTCTCCCAGAAGTTCATTCCGAGGTTATTTGTGTGAAATTCATCTCTTGAAATCAGTGTCTAACATGTACATCTGGTTTGGTTTTAGGATGATTCCTCTCCAGAGTTTATTTTTGAATGGAAGTGTGCTCCTTCCCAGTAGAAGATGGTGATCCTAATGTGTGATCATGGAGAAGGGGCTAAGTTCAGTAGAAGTGTTACCTTCCAAATCATCTCAGGTTACAGCTGTAAAAGTGATGGTCAAAGAGCCCGAAACAAAGCAAACCCAAAGAGGGAAACGAGTGGGATTTGTGCTAGTCCATGCAGGTAAGATGTGGAAACAGAACAGCTGGCATGGAAATAATGCATATTTTGATATCAAACTAGATATCAACAAAAATTTTATAGTGGCTTTGGACTACTAGTATGCTAATAAAGTGACATTAACTCTGTGTACATGTCTGGGAATGGGGAGTTTGATTGGAAGTTGCACTGGAGACTCTTAATCAAAATGTTGCTATTTGGGTGTTCTGCATGGTATTTTTTTTTTCTGTTCGACAAAGAAAACCCCTAAATTTAAATGATTATAAAATGTCATATTCTGCAGTTGTCTGCTAAGCTTGGTAAACCTGCAAAATGGGGGAGATACTTCAGTCTGTTTCTTTATCTATGGAAGGACCAAATACAGTCGTTTCTTCAGTGATGGTTTCTGTCTAACTTGTCCATGAGGACAGTCCAGCTGAGACCTTCTGAAACCTCCTTGGGCTGTTTGTTGCAGAACTCCTTTTACCCTTTTGGGATTTTTCTTCCAAGTCTATTTTCTTGATCTTGTTCATGTTTAAGTGAGTTACTGTTTATTCTTCCCACATGTAATGAAGGGCTCCTCTACTCAGATCTGATACAAAAATTACGTGTTATGTGTGTCTTGCTCATAAATTCTTTTCTCATAGGTTCTTTGTTAAATACTATGAATCATGAAGTTAACAATGGTTATATCTGGGTGTGTATATATTGTGAGGACATGATGTGAAACAGAGGAAAGTGGCCTGGTGATGCCTGAAATATTTGAGAAGCCAACATGTTACTTGCTTTATAAAATCATTACAGTTAAAAAAACCCCCAAACCTAAACCTCAAATCATTTATTCTGGGTTGATATTTGATGACCCTGGTATTCTCTTTTAAGGGCAAATGGAATTGCTCAATATAGTATCCTTTACTGGGTCACTTTGGTAGTAGTATTAAAGCTTATTTTATTAGAGTTTCTCAAAATGAGTATTTCTAAAGGTGAGCAAAGGGAAGTTGATACAAAAAGGAAATGCTAATGTAATCCAGAATAAGCAACGCTGTATCTGCCTGTGTCTGGAATCTCTATGTGAACTACAGGCTGTAGGTAGCCAGGTGCTATAATCTGCTTTCCTTTTGCTTCAATTGCAGGTGCAGGTTATCATTCCGAGTCCAAAGCTAAAGAGTACAAGCACGTGTGCAAAAGAGCCTGCCAGAAGGTGCGTGTTAGCAGCTCCGTGCTCCTGTGCTGGCTACACAAGAAACACCTTTGGTGGCACTGTCCCTTCAGTAGGAAGGGATGTATCTGGATGTGCTGCTCGGGCTGTGTGTGTTTATAGAGGGAAATGAGAGAAAACAGAGCAGAAACAGTTAGCACGATACAGAGACAGGAGAGTGCGTGGCTGTGAGATGCAGCAACATTCTCATCAGTGCTGGCAAATAGCAGACACCAAAGGAGCAGTGGGAGAACTGTACTGCTCCGGGGTTTCTGGAGCTAAATATGGTGTCTGTATTTTGATTTCATCCATGTCCACTCTTTGGAGTTTATTTAAACTCTAGCATCCAAGTTGCTCTGTGAACGCAGGGATTTCTGGAATTATTTTCTTCTTGATAGCTCTCACCCTCTTAATCGGAAGGGAGGTAGAAACAGGAAAAACAAAACAAAAAAAAATGAAAGCTGGAAAGGGAGAAATGGCAGGACTTTAATTTCCATTGAAACTAATATGCTTCCATTTCTTGCAAGAACTTTACTTTGGAACTGGCAAGTCCTGTCTATTAAGTGTTGAATGAGTAGCTGGAAGACCTCTCTCTAAAATTTTTAATGTCTTTTGCTTTCTCCAGGGAGAAGGAACTTGGGAGCTTGGCGAGATTTTTAGAAGAGTCTGACTTGGTCTCTGATAATTATCACTTTGTGTTACAGTTTGTTGCTCAATCCTAATACCAATCTAATTTTGTAATGAGAGGCCTCACAAATCATCCAAACTTAACACTGGCTTTATTAGCCCTGGTGAAAGTAACTTTCCAGCTAAATATGTGAGATCTGCTTTTGAATTCAAGTCCAGTTTGAGATTCTGTGTGGCTACTCTTGAGCTGAGTAGCCAACATAAATAACTTATGTGAAGAACAAACAGTTTCAGATTTGTCTTGCAGCCATAGTTGTTTTCTGGGGTTCCCTGAGAGAACTTGACTGTAAGGTCTTGTTCAGTATGGATCTCATAAATACTATTAGGCTCTGGGAGTTCATTGTTGTGTGTGTATATAATTTGAAGGTAGTGTTATCTTACTTGATTTGTGTTGGGTTTTTAGATGAGGTTGTGAAAATCTCTTCAATTTTATGGTAACTGCTATGTGTGGTACTAGAAATTTTTGTTGAATCTTGGAAGGAAAATTTAAAACTTGTTGACTGAAACATTTGGTGTTTGAGGACATAAAGTATAAGAAGTTATTTTGATATAAATTTGACTGTGCAGAAATCTGCTACTAAATGCAGTGTCACAGTGTCATAGTAGTAAAATCCTACCTCCAGATCTGTCCTCGCATGGTTTATACTGACTTTTCCCAGTGCCTCTTGTTCTTATGCCCTCTTACATTTCAAACTAATTTGGTGAAGATTTTATTTTATACAGGACAAGGGAAATGCAGGGCTTAGTCACAGAATAATAGAATTTCCTAACCATCAACCAAAACCTCTGTTTTACAGGCAATTGAAAAGCTACGGGCTGGTGCTCTTGCAACAGATGCAGTGACTGCAGCACTTATAGAATTAGAGGTATGAATTTCTGACTAGTAGTAAATATGTCTCTTGGGTAAATCTTGCCAGACTTTCCTGTAGGAGGGTATTAAATGGGAAATCTCAGTAGATTTTTGGTTTTGTGCTACACTAATTTTATCTTTTGCTTTTCCACTATATTTTGGTGTAAATGTGTTTGAGGACTTTATAAAAATGCAAACTGAATAAAAGTTTTCTAGTTGATGCAATTTAGTTGTCATCTTGGGTATGCCTTATCAAATAGTCTTTATGCTTCAAGAATAAATGCGGTGATTAAAGACTTACTGAACACTTTGTAAGAAACTTTATTTCTGACTTACTGAGCTACAGACAGATTGTTCTGGCTCTGCTTCTTAGAGAGGGGAAAAAATATGCTACTGGTTCTGATTTTTATGACAAAATATGTGCAGAGGAATAGGGCAAGTAATGCTTTTATTTCAAAACAGTACTTGTTAATTAAGATAGAACATCTTGATGAGCAGCTGTTTGTGAGGTTTTTGGAAGTGTCTTTTTGGAGTGATGAGATTTTTGTCTCATCTGCCTTCAGTGAAGGTCCCCGTGAAATAATGTAGAAGTGAGTAAAGCTAAACATTTCTGAGATGTAAATGAGGCAGTTTGGTCATTGTCCCAGATCCACTAATCCCTCATGACAGTAATGATGGAAACAGGTATTCTTCTCCTGTAAGTAAGTAGTAGCTTCTTCCTCTCCAACTTTATTAGTTAAAAAAAAGGAAGGCAAGGTACGTGTTGTGCTGTATAAATAATTTCCTGCATTTGGAATTTTTGATAGCATTCCAAGAGGATTAGCAGTGGCTTTGCTTGGGAGAGTGTTCATTACTGTACTGGATGGGGTTAGCATGAGGCAGGCAGTGAATGCACACCTGAATCTGTGTTGGACGTGCTGGCTGGGAGCCAGGGCTGCAGTGGCACTGCTCTCTTGGCAGTGCCTGGGCTTTCAGCACTGCTGGGGCTCTCTCTGAGAGTATAGCTCACAGAAAGCTGCAGGTGTCTCTCATGGAATCATTTACGAGGCACTTCCCTAAGCTCACTGGGGCTGTTCTCACTCCACGAGGCTGCTTTGTGTGTCAGCTCCCTCCTCAGTGGGAAACAGAAATAAAAATCTACTTTGGGTTGTGATTTTTATTGTGTTCCTGAGCTACAGAGGAAAACATATTTGGAGAAGCTTAACTAAACAGTTATAGATCGCTTTGCAGCTGTGTCTGAGGTAAATATTTTTTATGTTTTGGTTATCCCCAGGAGACTTTTCTTTTACTTTATTAGATTTAAATACTCTGAAGTAGCTTCTGTAGAACAAGTTACAGCTATAAGATGAAATGAAAAGGTGTTTTTTTCAGTTACTCCAATCAGAAACCTTTTTTTCCTTATCTGTCTTGGTACTATTGTGCTGATGCCTGCCATCATTCTGTTTTGTGGTTCTGCAGTTGTCTTAGGTAGTATTTTTAGGGGTTCTGTTGAACAAAACCTTTTTTGGTTCCTTTTTCCTGTTTTTAAGATAAAATGTTATTTTGTTCAGGTTGTACTGCAGTCATCAATGTAATTATTTGCTTTCATTTATTCATTAAATGATTTATATAATCTCTTAATTGGGGGTTCTGTCTGTTACTGGAATAGGGAATACTGGGTTTGGGATTTGGGCTTCTTTTAGATTAAAGTAGTTAGTTATGCAGTTACATTGAGGGAAAGTCAAATTTATACTCAAAATAGAAAATGGTGGGGTTTGCAGCAGCAGTTTTCTGGATTTGGTATGAGAAACTCCTAAGTGTTAGACTGTCAGCTTCCAAAATATGGAAAGGTTTGTCTCTACTCATGCCTTGTTTTGAGCACCACCTCCAGACATCTCTTGTCATTTTTGGAGCTGCATCTTCTGGGTTAGTACTGGTGGTTTTTCTGTTGCTCTGTGGAAAACAAACTGCATGTGGCAAGGTAACAAAGCAATCAGAATAGTGTTTCTCATTAAGTGCAAGATTTTATGAGTAAAAATACAGGTTTGTGTTGAGCTGTTACTCCCTTTTGTTTATGCTTTACATAAAGTGTTTTAGCATTTGAAGTTGGCAAATACATAACAAAAATCTGTGTGAAAATATGTTTGTTTTCTTGTCTCCCTGTAACACGAATGAAGATACAGAACAACAAAAGATTGCATTAAATGGTAACAGATTTCATTGTAAAGTATAGAGACTGTAACTTCTTGATAATTTGGTATCTGTAAGACACAGTGCTATGAGTTTATCTGAAATACTTAATCACTTTTACTGTTCTCTCAGACTTTTAATGCTGTATTCCAGAAATTTGCAGTTGCAAGGCACAAATATATTTTCGTGGAAACCTAACAAAAGATGAATTTTTTTTTCTCAGTTCTGCTCAATTACACAACTCCTGTTACACAGGATTTCAGCTCATCCAAAAGGCATTACTTCAAAGACTTGTTGAGGCACAAGAGTTGCTCTTGATCTTTTATGAGCAAGCTGACAGTTTCCTTGTGGTATGCTGTCTGTCTTTTATTTTTTCAGGCTTTAAGTGCAGAGAGAACAGCCTTTCTTTGCTGGACTGTGTGACTCTCAAGTGAAATGGTGTTCTGTGAATACAATAATAATGCTAATAGTTAACTAAAGGAAAAGGTGGATTTCTTTTACAAAGGAACAAGACTGACACAGACTACTGTTAAAACAGCTGTGTTGGTCTTCATAAGCATCAGCTGTGTTTGATAAGGTCATTAAGGCAAGGATGTTTTCTGGTTTGAGAGCTCTGTCATTGCAGAGAAACAAATGTTATCTCTATCAGCTTTTGGTAATAAAATGGTCTGGACAAGGTATTTCATAAGATTTGGTATTTACTCTGTTTACTTCTACAAAGACATTATTGCAGTACTGTTAATTTTTGCGCTCTTGCTATCAGCCACCATACGATGCCTGGATTTTTCTAGAAACACAATGGAATTATTAAACAGGGGTTTTTTTTGTGGGAGGGAGCAGACCCCATACAACCCACTTAAAATGTCCGGTTTTAGTAAAACCACATGCTGATTTGCATTTATGTCTGGCTGTGAGAAAATTAGGCAATTTCAAGCTTTTCTTTGACTACAGAACACTTAAGGAAGTCTTCTGACCAGGTGTTAGAGACAGGAACATAAAGTGGTTGTAAAGAAAGATGAAGATTCCAAGTAGTTTCTAAGTTTAGTGTAATCCTTTAAATCTTATAAATATGTATGTAGATTACTTGTTTCTTTGTCTGTCTTCAGGATGTTCTTTATGAACATCATTTAAATTGGGAATTAATATGATTGATGGGGAAGCGGATGTCTCATTTTGGGTTCCAGTCTCCCTGCTACTGAAATTGCTTGGTTTATTTTGCGTGTTGTTGTTGTGGATCAATGCAGAGAATGTTTTGTACCTGTTGTTATATTCAGTCTGTGTTTCTGTAGTTGTGAGCGAAATTTTGTAGGGAAAGAACCTTTTTCTTGATGAATTGTTTTTTTCTCTGTTTTTTGGGTTTTTTTAAAATTATTTTCATAGTAATTAAGACTTTTGAGTATACAGTCTTAGTCCCAAGGACTTCTCTTTCAAGCAGAAACAACCTTGTTGTATTAAGGCAGTCACCACAGATGAACTTCTAATGGGTAATGAACTGGAAGTTGTTAATTCTAGTTAAAAGCAGGACTATGATCTTTTGCTGCAGAGTGACTGACAGTAATTTGTGACAAAAGTGTTGTCTAAAAACATTCTTGATGGTGTAATTGAAAGGGATGTGACTCATCCTTGTAGACTATTGATTGTTGTAATGAAATTTCCATAGAAAAATAATTTTTAAAACTACAGTATTTGAAAAGAAATGCCTGTAGACTTTGAATTTGTTTTATAAGTGACAAATAAGCCATGGCCAAAACTGTATCAAAGATGGATGTAATGTTCTTTCGTGTTCATTGAAAACCGAGCATTTTAACTATTTGCCTAGATAAAAGTGTTAGAGAGTTGAGTAACTTCTTCAAGCATTCCAGCTTTGACCACAGCTAGAAACTTCAGGATGCCTGTATTTGCTGCCAGAACTTTTATAATACATTCTGAAGTAAAAAGGTTTCTAAAAATAAAAATGATACCCTCAGAAGCTTGAGAGTTTTTGCAAGATGGGTAACTTGGGAAACAAAACTCTTATTTCACATCTTAAAGCTTTCTCCTACCTCCTTTGCTACATGTTTACATGATAAGTTAGAGATACTTTGTGGAGTAATTGCCAGGAAATCTAGTATTTTTCACGTAGTTGAAGAGTTAAATTTTGTTAAAATGCTTTGAATGGCCATTTGTCTTTTCTCTCTTCCTACTTACTCTTCTATGGTAGCAAGGCTTCCTGTTGACATGCCAAGCTCAGGATTGGTTTGCTTACTTGTCTTTCAGTTTCCTTAGAAACACAAAGGCTGATGGCTGCTTGTGGTTTTAAATAAAACTGTATTCCTGAAAACACCTTTTTCTCTTTTCCTATCCTCCCTTTTCCTGGACGCGTTCTTTGGTTGGGTTCTTCCCCATTTTATGGTAGTCAGGTCTTGCAGTGCTGCATTTTTATGTCTGAGGGTATGAAAAGACTTTCGCTTAGGTCAGTTTGTTTCTTCCCTCTTTGAAGGCATTCATGCTTCTGTTTTAATGTTTCTGCATTCCTTGGAAGTTTTGAATTTTCATTTCAAAATACGCCTTAGTGTTCATACATTCATTATATTCCTCCACTTGTATATCAGACTCTTGAAGTCTTTTGGTCAGACTTTGCAGAGATTCATGTTTTCAAAAAGAGATTGTATTTGTGTGGTGTATTTCATGTCTTTGCCTATTCATAGAAGTAGGTGTTGTTTCCATTTTTTTATAAAGGTTTTCCCCTACCTTGTTTCAAAGGCTTTTTATCTCACCTCAGAGACACTCAGGTAGATATCAAAAATTCCATGGGTTCACACCCAGTTTCTCTAAAGCTGTTTTCAGATTGCCTTTCAGATGTGAGAAGTTAAATCATCTTCCTCTAAGGAATTCTCAGACTGTTTTCTTAATTGAATGCAATCTAATTCTAAAGCTAAGTGAAACTCCACAGAATTTTGAACAGGTGCTTGGAATTTGGTCTTTATTTCTTTTTACTGGAGAAGTTACTCAGGTTGTGACTGATTGTACTGGCAAGATTCCTTCTGAGTCCTAGTAAGAGAGTTACCCCACCAAAGAGACACCTGCAATTTGGTGTGGAGTTCCTCTTTATTAAAAATTCTGTAGTAGTCTGATAAATATTCTGTAGTGGGAAATAAGTGACATTCCTGTTGTCTTTAGATCCTCTGAGTAAGATATCTCTTGGTGCATCCTTGAGGTTATGCCAGTGAAGGTGCTATTCCAAAGCATGCAGCACGTCTAGATCCTTAGAAATAAAGTGAACTCTGTATCCTGTATGTTTTCCCTACCCTCTTTTGATTATTACCTTTAGCAGATGGTAGAGACCTTTCATGTCTCGAGTGCAGAAAAATTCTGGACAGTGTTATCTGGGCAGTGTTTTTCTTCTCTGGTGGGTCCTTCTTACTCCCTTTATTTGGCCATGACATCTACTCTTAAGAAAACAGCTGTCTCTGCTTTGTGGCAGTGGCAAATCTGTGGAGCACAACATTTTTATTCTTTGCCATTTCTTTTGAGTATAATGCAAGGAGTGAATGTTTTCAGAACAGAGCATTGGAAATTTGTCTCCAGACTCACAGGACTTTGCACTCTGATTGCCCAGGGGCAGAGAACTTGGACAGCACTAGGAGTAAGCATTGTTCATCCTAAGCATTCCTGGTTTTACTCTGTCTTCCAAGTACCTTTCACTGTTTGCTTTCAATTCCTTCCACCACTTCTCTGCTCCCTTTTTTTCTAAACTTCACTGACTTAATTTTCTTCATATTTGTAGAGCCTGGGGAGCAATGAAGCCAGTTAAGCCAGTGGCTACTCTGAGTCTTCTCCCTTTTCTCGGCCATCATCTGTTTTTAAACATATTTTCCCCTGTCCATCCGCCTTCTACGGAAAGTTATTTGTGCTCTCTAAACTGTAAATATTTCATTAGCCTAAAATCTTTTCAAATTTAGTCATTTGCTGTGAGGTGTAGCTGTCAAAATTAACAACAAAATGAATATACACAGTGAATTGGAAGAAGTGTTGTGGTGTGGGGTAAAATAGGATAAAATCTTGTGCTGCTTCAGAAGGAAAAAGCAGAAAATGAAGGCCAGTTTCATGATTATGTATTAATCAGGGATCTTTATTCATGATTCTCCAGGAAGATGGTGTTTTGGTGACTCAAACACTGAGAACGCTTTACATATCTGTAAATTAGAATCAACATCTCGCAGGACAGATTTTGATTTTACTCACTACTGGCTCATTTGAAAGTTAATAAAAGCTAACTGACACCAGGTTTATTTTTCATTTCTGTGTGCTCATCTCTCTTTTTTTTTTTTTTTTAAAAATTCATTGGAGATTAGTACTTACAAAATCCAACCAGTTCACTTAACATGTAAGACAGAACTTGGAACTGTTTCCAGTAATTTGTTTCCTGATTCAGCTTGTATTACTCATCAGTGAAATGAGATGTCATACTTTTGCAGTACACGCTCACACGTGGTCTAGACAAACATTGTTCTTTGTCACATCAGGTTGTTACACTGCTGTAATTTAAACACAGGAAACTCTGAAAGCCTGCAGCATCTCTCTGAAATAGGAATTAGCTATTATCTCTCTTTGTCCTGCATTCCTTTTGTGCTTGCATCTAGAAGAAGGGATTGTATTGAGGTGGCAGTGCAGCTGCTGAACTGTGCTACTGTGAAATTTTGTGGTTTTTAAGTCATGGGGATGCTCTGATGAAATGGAAGGGTAAAAATGGGGTTTAGTTCTAGCAGGCAGAACTTATATTCTTTGAGAACCTTGGGTTTGTTAAAAGCCACAGGTGTTAACAAAAAAAGAATTAGGTTCATCATGTTGTTAAAATGTTGTTTCCATACTTTCTATGAAATAAGTGTTGGTTTTCAGCCAAGAAGCTTCCAGACCACAGTCCTTATGCTATTGGGTCAAATAGAAATTTTACAAAGTGAATTCTTAGTGATGCCAGTTCTTAATTTCTGTATGTGGAGCTGCAGTTATGGGCTTAGAATATTCACAAAAAGGACAGTTTTGTTTTGCTGCAGTGTTATACTTAGGAGTTTCAAAGGTAGACTGGTCTGAGCTGTGATTATAAGATGTTACTTAAATACTACTTGTTGGTTTAAGGACCAAGTGAACTGTGTACTTTGGGGGAGGAAGAGATTTTCATTTGTATTTGTAAGGGTTTTGCTTGCATAGAAATGATAATTTTAAATGGCTGGGTGACTGTTTTTTATATTAGTGCATTATTACATTTGAGATATATCACACCCTATAGAGGTAAAAGCTATCCATCATACTGATTTTAGATGCTCTGTTCAAATTGCCCTTGTTTCTGTTGTGGAAGACTAAACTAGTGAAATAAGAAAATGCACTGCATCAAGATTAGTGACATCCGACCAGTTGTACAGAGGTTTTGGTTTGGTCTCTTATGGATGTGGTCTTATGTTGTTTTATTCTTATTTTTAGGATTCTCCTTTTACAAATGCAGGATTGGGATCTAACCTAAACCTTCTGGGTGAGATAGAATGTGATGCCAGTATAATGGATGGAAAGTCATTGAATTTTGGAGCAGTTGGAGCACTGAGTGGTATGTTAACTATATATTATAAAGCTGACTGCTGATTTAAGTGCAAAGATCAATTTTGGGGTTTTTTTGTTACTATTTTGAAGGGGGACTCATTGTAAATTCTGCCATGTTTAAATAAATTCTCCTCCTTTTTAAAAGGGGGAGGCATTCCTGCTCCCTGAAATGCTGGTTTGTGTTAATTTCTTTGTGTAACATGTTGTCTTATTAGTTCACTGATAATCCTTTGACATAGCACAATTGTGTGATACCACACAGTATTCACAGCAGGACTGAGTTTGCTCAGATGAATTTGTAGAATGATAATTTCATAATAAAATTCAGTTGTTAAAAATATTACAAGCATTTAAATTAGGCTTTTTATTTGTTTTTGTGCTCAGGCATTTATTTGCATATGGGACTTATTTAAGACGTGTTTCTCTCTTTTGTCTAGTTTTAGCTTTCAGTGTAAAACAAATATAAAGTCCCAAACAGGGCTTGTTGAGGTTTTATCCCAAGTACATGAACAGCCTTAGCTGTTACTATTGAATAGCTTTTCTGACAAGATTTCGAGCTTTGTTCTTTATCCTAGAATAGTTCTAAACTGTGGTAATAGCTTCCTCATGTAGATATAAATCTAAAATAAATAGTAAAATTAAGTGTTTCAAGCCTTGTTTGTTACAAAATGTATCCTTCCAACCATGGGGAAGGAGGAAATGAGAGAGTGAGAGACAGCTAATCCTGTAATTTCTGTTCTGGCCAGATAGATCCAAATGAAAATTCCACCTAGAAAAATTAATGCTTATAAACATCTTTGACCCTTAGATACAATAGATTTTACATGAGATTTCTGTGGTAGGAGATCACTCCTGCTATTTCAATATGGTTTGTTCTTTCTTTTAAAAAGAAGTGGGGGAGGTGTTGGCTAGAAGGCTTTGTCGCAACTAACAGGATGTGAAGGGAAAACTGAAAAGTTTGCTACTACGTTGAAACATAAGGTGTCTCTTAATGACTGGACAAACCCTTGGAAATTAAAAGAAGCTGAGTTCCACTGCCAAAATGAACACCATAGTGCTATGAGGAAAAATATTTTAATGTTTTGTTCCCATTTTTTTGCTAATTTTTTCTTTTTTAGGAATCAAGAATCCAGTTTCAGTTGCAAATAGATTGTTGTGTGAAGGGCAGAAGGGGAAACTCTCTGCTGGCAGAATTCCACCTTGGTAATTGCTTTGTTCTGCTTGACTTTTCTTCTGTCTTTCGTCTCTACTGCATGGATGCAATATTTGAAGGTTTTATCTCACCCAGGAAGGCTGGTGCTGTTTTACATACAGCCTTTAAAAAGAAGATAAGCTTTGTTTTCTGATCTTGAAATGTCTTATGCACTCAGTGGAAGGGGTATTAGATATAGACGGCAACATCATTTTGTGATAGTTTCTGTCTGTCTGATTATTTCCAGTTGTCATACTTAATTCTTATGTTTGTTACTGTAGCCTTCTGAAAAAATCCCAAAAAACATCAAGGTTAAAAAGAAATTCTACTGGCTTTGCCTCTGTCTACCTTTAACAAAAAGCAACAGTTTTTAATAAGTATAGAAAAAAATCCTATTTTACTGCCTTTGTGGAAATGTGCAGTGCTTAGTAACTTCCTCTTATTTTAAAGATAAATTTAATAATATTTACAACAAAAATGAAAAAAAGCACTCCCTCATTGAGATGGATATAAAACTTAGATGGGAGAGGTAAGTATTAAACGCATAATAACGTCAAATGTTATTGCCTCACTTTGGAAAGAATCCAAGAAATGTGTCAGAGTTGATTGCTCTTAAAACCAGCTTATTTTCATTAGCAGTTTAAATTGACAGGTAGAGACTTTGAATAATTCATTCATATCACTTGACTGCTATTATCAGTTACCGTATCTGAGGCAGAATTTACTGCCCTTTGCCAGCTAATGGTCAGTATTTGCAGAAGTATTAAAACAGCATTTATGTAGCTTAAAAAAAATGGATATTTTGATTCACAAATTCTTCTTTCCTTACTGTAGTGTTCTGTAAAATTAGCCAAGTAGCCTGCAGCTGGATGGTGTAGTATTCCAATTTAAACAGTGAGGATTTCAGTGTTCTGTCATGTACAAAAGAAATTCATAGATCAAAAAAAGCCACCTTGAAATCAAGTCATCAACAGACAGATTTTGCATTTGAAACCCTTTAATTTAATTAAATTTAATTAATTTAATTTAATTTACATTAGAGTGTGAAATGAAGTGTTGTTTTGGTGTTCCAGAAGTAGTACTGAAGTCAGCTACAGGAGCAAGCCCTTGGGATTGTTTTACTTGTATCATCAGTGGTCTGGAATTATTGTAAGGAAGAGCACTTGGACATTTTGCTGTGACTTTATGACCTAGTTTATGCTGTTATTATTTTAAAAATACTGAGTAAAACAGGAGCTCTATCCTCTTGCCCTCCAAGGGCAAGACTAAATCTTTAGAGGACTATGCAAGGCTAGCAGATGCTTTTAAAGACGGGGTAGCTCAAATCTCAAGGTGAGAGATGAGCTGCCTTTGGAGCCAGCACACGCAGTTTATTGTGCAAATGTTGTGCACCTGGGTTACCTGATAAATATTTTCATTTCCTTTCTTTCCCGTTCTGGATTTTAAATGCACATTTGGTTAAAGCAAATTTTTTACCCTGGAAATAGTCTGTACTAGTGGGATATGATGGGTTATGTTTTGGGCTTGCTCTGGTGGATGCTTCTATACACACAGGGTCAGAATGATAAAGCTCTTGTACGTTGAAGGTGCTGGTGTGGAGGATTTCATGCCTTGCCTTTCTGGCTGGGGTTGGCATGACACATCGTTTTGGGACTGAAATATATTCCTGCGCCCAAGCTGGGAATACTTAGAATCTAATGACAAAAGATTAGATCTATTTTGGCATTCCTAGGAAGTGTCAGGATTCTAGTAAATTATTTTTAATTGTAAAGATAGGTGATTTCCATCTTGTTTCTTGTTGGCACATCGTGTATTGGGGAATCTTCCAGGTACTGCTTAGCCTAAGAACCTGCTTGTTAAACAAACCTATGGTAGAGACTGTTTCTATAGCATGATCTAAGCTAGCTTAATGTTTTCTGCTAAAAATGTTTGGCACGTGACCAAACAGGAAAAATTCAGGAGCTGTGAGGTTAGTAAAAGTGGCATTAGGGAGTTTTTTCACACTAAAAGAACACATGGAGACAGTTTGCTTGGCCTGTTTACCCTGGTGCGGCAGTTCAAAACCAATTCTAAGTGGTATATTTCTGATTTTCACTAGAAGTTCTAATGAGTGTGAGTTAAGTTATTCAGAGATGGTAAGGTTATTGGGAAGGAGGGATCAAGTGTCTGAACTGATGTATCCAGTGTGCTCTGAATTGCTCTGTAGAGTGTGTCCTTCTGAATCAATCTCTTGTTGTGTGATTTAAAACACAGAATTCCGCTATCCAAATCAGAATTTAAAAAGCTTAGAGAAACCCTGAATGCATGGTGCATTTGTTGAAACCTCTGAGGTCCCTACATCTTTCTGTCACATTTTATTCAGCTTGGTGTTGTCAGGATTTTCTCTGATGCAGGAATAGAACACACTTAACTTGTAAATATTACATAACGTCATGGAAGGCATTCCTGTTCCTTGTATAATTTTACGGAGGAAAGCACTATTGTAATTGCACAGTTACAAACTGGATGAACCTTTGGAAGAGGTCTTTGATCATAGAATAATGAATTAGGTATTTTGTAGCAATAAGCTTGAAGATTTCTGTTTCCTACTGTGAAACCTTGACCGAAAGAAAAAGGCTTCTTTACACCTGTTTGCTCTTACAGGTTGTTGACTTCCACCACCTTTTATCTCTGTTCTGCATTTCTTCAGAACAATTTCTTCTTTGTAACACTGATTTCAGAGTGAGTGCTACATTTTATGATAAAATGTTTTGAAGTGTGTTTATTACAAACACCATCACCTTGACCATGAATCAAAGCTCCTGACACTTCTGTTTAGCTTGGAGCAGCCTATTTCCCTACAGCCCATATTAAATGGCCCTGTTTGGATTATTCAGCACCAGCATATTCATGCTCTTGGAGAAAATTGCCTAAAAAGACCACTTTAGAGGCCTTTACATACATTTTCTGTTAACATGGCCTAGTGTGCCTGGAACTGGAAAGCACATCCAAGCACTGCCTCCTTGCTGGGAGGTGTCTTCATCTTCTGTGTTCTGAGCCTGGAAGAACTACAGAGTATTCTGTCTGATGTATTTGCAAGAAAGATCTTTATGTCCTGTTTGTGCAGACCCCGCTTTCAGAGCAGCAGAGAATAAACTCATTCATCCTTTGTTTATGTTTTTGTTTTTACCCTCCCATTGGAACATTGTATTTTGAATTAGCCTAAAGGCTTTTGGAACTTGGGGTGGTTTTGACTGCTTTCTATAGTGCACTGGCTTTATTCTCTCTTCCCTCTCCTTCAATAAATCAAGCTTGGTGGTAGTTTTGTTTTTATGTACAGACAGCAAAGCGCTGAGATCCTAATGCTATTTGTCTTGTAAACAGTTTCTTTTAACTTTTATGTAATTACGGTGTCCTTTAAAGATCTGAACTGAATAGTATAAAAAAGGTGGATGATCTCTGTGGTGAAATGGAGCCTCAGTTAGTTTTCTGCTCTAAGTAATTTAATTACTCTTTGGGACTAAAACTGTGTCAGTCTTACAGGAGGGAAAGGAATCTAGGAATTAAGGACAGAAATGTGAACTAACTAAAAGTCATATCATGTAAGTTAGGAGAGACTCATGGGTGCATTTTTGCACTCTTCATAAATACTAGTGGTATTTTCTGGTTTTAAGTATTAAAAAGGCAGTTGTGAAACTGCTTGTAAAACACAGTGTTTCTGATTGACCTGTGCTTGAGTTACCATATGTCAAACTCCCAATGTTCAGTTTGATGCTTTTCCCACCTAACCTTTCTCTCTGTATAAATTGTTTTATTGAAAAGGAAGTTCTTACTTACTTCCCAAAAATGTGTTGTTTGATAAAGACCAAAACCACCTTCTTTTAGACAATGAAGAATACTGCTAAATTAGGTTTGGCTGCAGTCTGCATATCTTTTTTATGTTAAAACTGAAAGTATTTTATGTTATGTGTCAGTGCCAGGTTCTTTCTTGAGCACTGACTTACCTAACAGTAGATGCTTGACTTCTCCCAAAGTACCCAATAACTTATCCTACAGTATCTTGCAACGAGAACAATTCTTACCTGGAGCTGCACTGACAATGGTAAGAAATAAGCATTTAACAATTCAAATTCTCATTTACATCAACCTTTTTTTGAGACTTTTGTAAAGAAAGACTGGGCCCACCTCTTGGATTGTTTAAATCATATAGAAGATAGAAAATACCACCACCAAATGCTATGTAATGGAAGCTGCAGGTGTTGGATACAGCACTGTCAAGAAAACTTCCAGCAGCAGTAATGCCAACCAATTTGCCATATCAGTAGCATTCTCAGAAACTGAGAAGAACTGTATGGCCCCAGGGACTACTTTGAAGCTGGAATAACTTCTTTAGACTCATGTTCATAACTCTGGTATTTTTCTACAACTTTTTCCGATTTGCTGAAAATTCTTAGTCTTTGCATCTTGTGTCCATTAGGCAGTTGGGTTGTTCTTAACTTTATCGTCCATTTTTGAAATAAAATTGGAAGTAGTTGTCCTTTACTGTATTGCACAGCAGCTTTATGAAAGTGTCTCGTTTCCAGCTACTACATACCCTTTTCAGGCAATAAGATTAATTTCTTTAAGGGGAAACAACACAGATAATTGAAGTTTGCTTTTTCTTCTATCCCTGAAAGTTCTGTGTGTGTATATTTTTTGCTCTTGTTTGTTGTCACAGCAGTGTGAACTGTCTCACTATGGTAAAGTGTTCAGTACTGACTAGAAAACAGCTTCTCAGATGGCTGGAGTTTTTTTACAAGTATATTTAAAATTTGGTGGGCTAGTCACATTTGCAAATGCTTGATAAAACTCAACGAAATAGACCTTAATCCTTCTAAATAAAGTTAGTTTTTAGCTTGTGTTGCACTTCTCAAAATACTTCTTGGTATTCCTTTGGCATTGGCTGACTTTACTGGAAATACCTTACCATTCTCACCTTACTCATCCCATATTTTTGGTCTTCAGGATCTTGCTAAGTTGTTACAGAGAGCAAGACTCGAGACAGCTCTGTCCTGTTTTAGCTACAGTTGAAAGCTGGTGCTATTTGGTAAAGAATTTCAAATTTAATAGCACTTGGTTTTGTCCAAAATGTCAGAGCTGCATAATCTTTTAATGAAACTACATAAGGTTGCCAAATATAATTATAGCAGATGGTGCTGTGAAGTATAGACAGCTTATGATTTAAAAATGACCAAACCAAATAGAAAAAATAATTGCAAGCAAAGGGGGATTGTTATATGGTTTTGTTTAAACTCCCTCTTCTGTGTCTCCTAGCTTTTTAGTTGGTGAAGGAGCTTACAGATGGGCAGTTGATCACGGGATACCAGCATGTCCTCCAGGTATCATGGCTACAAGTGAGTAAACTGGTGGTGTCAGTAGGAAGAACAGGACAGAGTAACTTTAAATGGTGCCTCATCTTTTGAGGTGTACATCACTTCATTGTTCTTAACATTCAACTAGCTTATGGTGTTATGGTCTTCAAGGGTTGTTTAAGTTTACTAATTTTCTAATAAGTTTCTAAATAGAAAGAATTGTAAGCTATTACTTTAGCTGCATTTTAGCAACATCTAATTTAAGTGATTCTAGGACTAAATCCAATGATGGACTTTTTTTAAACCAAAATGTAGGCTCTTTAAAAGCTCAGTCCTACAAATCTCCAGTTGTGATCCGTCTTGGATTCTAACAGCACCAACTAGCCATGTATCAAAATTCAGCAGGTGCCAGTTTGTCTCTTAGATTCTGTAGTTACACCTATCTCTGGGTCTTTGTCCAGAACTGCTCTTGTCTAAACAGACTATCAAATTAATTTGCCTTTTTTTCTTTTTTTTTTTTTTTAACCGTAGGCTTTACTTCACCTAATCTGACAGAATAACCCATTCTGGAAAATAGACTTGGATTAGACTGTATACTAACACTTGTTTCTTAGAAAAGCTTCTTGTCTTAAAATAAAAGAATTGCTTATGTTATATTGATACATCATCTGTGAACTGGGCTAAAAATAAGTGCACTTACCCATGGAAAGGAGGATGTGGCTCCCTTCCCTCTCTTCTTCAGCCCCCTGTCCCTTTTGGAAAGTGGCATTACTACCAGTCTGTAGTTTGTTGTAGGCAAGAACATGCCCTGTGCTGCCTGTTGAGGTTATGCAGGGAAGAAATCAGAGGTTATTACCCAAAGAAGGAGAATGCAGAAGATTAGGAATGTTTATTTTACAGTAAACAGCATTTCTACTTCAAGTATCTGACTCATCCCTAGATCAGAGGTTGAAACCCAGGGCTCCCATTAAGCCTTTTATTTGGTCTAATTTTAAATGTAGATAAATACATAGAAACTGCAGTTCAAAACTGTTGATACTCAGTGCTGAAGTGTAACCCTTGAAACAGTGGCACTGTTTTATTTGATCGTGCCTATTTTCATACATATTCATAACACATTTCATTTTGAGCAGGAAGTTTTGATCTCTAGCTCCACATGACTGAAACTTTTGCTCTATCCATCTGCTGTCCAGAACAGCTGCTGTGCTGAGTTGAGCAGAACACCTTTATTTCTGTGGCTCTAGAAAGAGTAGAAACACGTAAAGCTTTGAAGGGTTTTTTTGGGGGGAATGGGTTTCTTTTTTTTTTTTTTTTTTTTTTTCCTTTTTAGGAAAGTAGTTCCTACTTACATCCAGGAGATACTTTAGGAAGAAGATGCCTTGACTAATTCTGTTTGCATGCTCGGGTTTCAACTATTTCTAATACCAGTGTGTTTGTGTGGGGACAGAGATGATTAGACTGTGACATTAATTGTCAGATGATACATGTGCTAGCTACAATGTACCCAGTCACAGCAAATCTGCACATTACATCTTAAAAATAGGGATGACCACTGCTAGTTTGGTTTGCCTAATCCATACTATGAATTTACATTGGAGAAACATCAGAAGAATAATCCCAGCCAATGCATTTTCACAATCCTGCTCCAAAAGACCACTGATTGCTTTTTGTCTCCGCAGTACATTCAGCATACTTCTATTTAGCAAAACAATTTACATTAAAAGAGTTAAAACAACCAGGACTGACAAGTTAATTTTGCAGTATAATCATTAATGGTAGTATATCTAATTTTTTCTTTTGAAAAAAACAATGCAAGAGTAAACAAAAACCTGAAAAATCAGTTCCAGAAAATGTTACACCGATTTCCATCCCAGTCCATAGCAAAGTAAGTCTTCTACTGCACTGATCTCTGGTCAGTGGGATTGGAAAATGACCATTAACATTGTGTGTGACAACACGGGATTGTTACAACTGAAAAGAAACTGGAAACTCTCTCACAGGTAACATGTAAGAAGCCAAAATAAATTCATCCAATGTTACCATGGAAAGGAAAGTTAGATATGCTTAATAAACACTCTAAGAGGATGTTGTTTCCAAGCAGCGAAGAGATCTCATCTGAAGTGAGCTGCTGTTTTGTTAAATAATGTAGCAATCTTCAAAAAAAGAGACTTTTTTGATTGTGCTTGCTACAATTGCTGTGGTAAAGTTTGCATGGAGAACTGGGGATCAATTAACTGGAAATTACATGACTTCTGAATAGCTCTGTAAAATGAAGAACTGAACTAATTGCCAAACATCAGGAAAATATGTTTAGTAACTTATTTACGAAAAACCAAACTGAAATGCCCCCAAAAACCTCTAATCCAAATTTAGACTTGTACTTGCAGTAAGTATTGGCAGGGAGAACTGTGTGCATGTTTTGGTTTCTCTGTGCTGCACATGGAAAATATATTCTTGAAGTTGTCTTACTCTGTCTCCCTTTTCTTGTACCTGAGATGAGAAGAGTAATGGTATAGCTGCTGTAAATAAGGCTGGGGATTGGGTGGTTGGTTTGCACGGATGGAGCTTCCCTGTGATCAGAATCAAAGAAAAGGTCACGATCAGCTTTGCTGTCCCGCTCCATAATTCTCACAGAACTATCGAAGCACCAAACTGGAAGCGTGTTTTAAACCATGTTACTTGTTGAGTTACATCAAGGTTTTGTCAAGACTCACCTGCTTTGTCTTCTTTGGTTTGTCAAGTGTGTGAGGAAATGAGATTTCTACTGTTTATAGAAACCTGGTGGCTTTCCAGTGTACAGAGCAGGTGGTTTTAAAAAAACCCCAAACACCTGAAATGTGATCTGTCTGTATTGCCCACAGTCTGCAAGGAAGCTGGATTTATTAATTCCTGCCCAAACCAGAGCCTGCCAGTACAAACCCATACTGGCTTATCCCGGCACGTTGTTACCCTGTGCTAGAGAGACTGATTTGGAAGTCTAATCCAAGTGTTGAGTGTAATTACAATTTAGAAATGCTGAATTACTGTACAATGCAGTCCCTTACAGATGTTAAAAGTACACTTTAAATATGCAATGTAAATTTGAGGTACATCCTCAACTGCCAATATCGGTGCCTGCACTAGTAATAACAAAAACACTTCTATCTAAAATTATTGGTTCAGCCTGTAATAGATGCAAATTATCTTTGACAAAGATAACATGGTGTAAGACAGCATCTTGCATTTGCTTACGATGTTAAGTTTTCAAAGGGAAAGAGAAGGAAGGCACCTACTCATGCAGCAAACTTGTAAATCTGTGTAGAGGTGACTGTAAGCACTTCAGTGAATGATGTTATATAGGAACAAAAATAGCTGCCGTGGGTCCACATAACTTGTTTAACTGCAGTTTAAAAGTAGCCACAAATAAGATGCTTAAAGAAGAATGTAAGAACAGAGCAAATATTTGCTTCCCTTCCCCTATCCCTCATATTATTCCAGGCTCTAAATTCATGACTCCTTAGTGATTCCTGCATACATGGAAAGTAAACAGTGGCATTTTCTGACATGAAATTTGTGTTTCCTTTTGAACCCATGTTAGTTTCCAGCACCTGGAAAAACCTTTACAACTATGAGTTACCTCATTGTCATTATATTAAGACTTGCTGAATAGAAGCTGCTACTTCATGGTCAGGTTTCTACTCAGAATCCTTCTTCAGTCAAATTCACTTATTACTTTGAATAACTTAGTGCCATCAGTAAAATCACATCATGTTCAAAAGACTTGGGGCTGCTATGAGTTGGTTTGAAATTCTTCCTCTAACAGACCATTTCTTTACTTGTACTTTGTTACTGTTTTTTAACTAACTGTGTGCACGCGGGGAAATTCCCGTTTATCTTACAGCTGCTTG
Organism: Daphoenositta chrysoptera; assembly: GCA_013397915.1. Taxonomy (NCBI): domain Eukaryota; kingdom Metazoa; phylum Chordata; class Aves; order Passeriformes; genus Daphoenositta; species Daphoenositta chrysoptera. Next base: position 137,390 of record VZRO01007263.1, on the reverse strand, counting down.
GGTTCTTTACTGGTGGAGAGTCTTTTCTGGATGAGAGTTGTGCAGACTGTGCTATTTCTAGTGACACTGTATGTGTCCCTGACCACCAGTATTGCCTGCCTGCCCTCCAAAACACCAAATCTCACCTCACTCCCAGTTCTCTCATTACTTCATTATTACTGTATTAAGAAAATCATTTGCTGTATTGCTGGAACTGTGCTATGAATTTCAGGCAGTGGCTCGGGGCAGTGGCTCAGACCACGTTTTCTTTGTTTTTAAGCGGAGAATGAAAGATTTGGGGAGAAACTCAAGGGTATTGGGGATTTGATTAGGAAGCTTGGTTAATCTGAGTACATGATGTAAATCCTCCCTGGATTTTGAGATAGTGTTGTAGGGTCACTTTCTGTTCTGAAATCAGAAGAGCTGAGTGCAGCCAAGAGAATGGCTCTAAGTTACCCAGGAAAAAGGTAGGGCCTAAGTGCCCGGAAGATGCTTTGAAAGAAAATCTTCCAGGCTCAGGAAAGGCTGCTTGATGAAAAAAGAGATTTCTTGCAGGAAGTAGTAAGAAATGCTGTGTCCAGCAGCAGTTTACCCTGAGTTTACGTTACAAAGAACAGATCTACAGAGTAGTGCTCTGAGAGATAGATTATTTTTTAATATGCTTTTGCCAAGTGCCTTTTCCCCCCATTCGTGTTGCTGTTTCTGTCAAAGTATGGCAACATGGAAACTATCTCTAGCAGTCTTTTAGTCCCGACACAAGCCTAAATGGTGTTAATGTGACCTTTAGAATAGCTTTGTTAAAAATAAACTTATTTTCATCTGTCTGTTTTCATTTGTGTCATTTATTTTAGCAACTGCTCAACAGAATTCTTCACCAGATCATTTGAATTCTTGTGGGTTAACTAATTTGCTGGTATATTCCTTTTTAATTCTCTTCTCCAATAGTTGCATTCTCTTTTAATACAGAATAGACAGATAAAATGCAGAAAGCTTCTGCCAGCTGACTCTAAGAACTGTCTGCCAGGGGGTGCTATATGATTGGTCAGAGCTCTAGCTCTACTTCAAACCTTTAAAAAATACTCCTGGGGTTTTCTTAGTATTTTCAATTTATAGTTTGATTTTAAACAAGGATTGCTGAACACTTACAGGTTGCGTAATGTTTAGCTGCATAATAGTTTATAATATGTGTGATAGAAAGTTTGTATTTGGTGTTTGTGTTCCCAGCTTGCTGTTCCACCACTGTAACCAGGAAGGTTTGAATATTGTCCTGAACTTGATTTGTCATTTAGTGGTGCTAAAAATTTGTATTTCCTACCTCTGTTTGAAAATATAGTTGTTCACATAGCCATTTTCTAAATTTTATACCTTGCTGAAAATAAATAAGGGAATAGATGTGGCTTATAAAAGCATGGGCATTTTAAGGAAACATGTTTTTCCATTCGTAGTAAAAATGTTTTGCATTAACTTTGGGCAAGAAATTATAGTGTATTCTAATAAACAGCCTGTCAGCCACAGGCCTGTTTAAAGTATACACAGGGCTAGAATTAACAAGTAGATATGTATCAATTGTACCATTATGTAAAAAATGAAAAGGTGTCTTAGTGTTGTATTTAGGTCTGTATGTACAATTCAGTAGTTTCAAGGACTCCATGTATAGGACAAGTCTGCTTTTCATTTGCCTTTGCTCTCTGAATCATTTCTAATGGGCTATGAAAGGTGACTAAGAAAAAGTTCTGAAGAACTATGTAGAATGGGGAATACAGTTGTCTTTCATTTACGTAGTCATTGTATCACTATCTAATAGAACTGTCAAGATTTTTGATTAAATTTTTACTTGTACATAGTATAATGGTTAAAGGAGTTAAGGGGACGATCAGAGTACAGGAGATGAGTAAATGATGTGGAAGTTTTATGGCAAACAAGTGGCACACAGATGAATCTCTGAACTGACTCAGAGACTAATGATCTCTTCCACTGACCTGCTTGCTGAAAATTACTTTCTCATCTCTTTGTTAGGTGGTGATAATGATGAAAAAAGCCTGTAAAAAAGGTGTGTTTATTGTCTAGCAGTAGTAGTTTAGGAGATTAATCTTGTGCTAATTAATTATGTAGTGATGGTCTTGTGGCCCTTTCTCATCAGGGTATCCAGGAACGTAAGAACCTTTTGAACATCTGCAGCAGTCTTAGCTTTGAACAACATGAGCCCGTGAGATTTTTCTTCTGCATGTACAGATAAATATTACCAAGTGCATGTTCTGGTACCATGTCCACTAATGCCAACCTCTCCTGCAGACGAGTGGTGTTGAGCAGGAGTTACTTCCACCTGCTCTGTGCTCAGCCACTGAGCCTTCTCCAGGCAAACCCCTACACTTGTCTCAACTCTGCCCTGACCAGGTATCCCACCAGTGCTCCCACTGTCTGCCACTTACACCCAAATTGCAGAGTACACCTGGGCCCCTCCTGTTGGTACCTTGGGGCTGGAAGGGGGAATGTGGACCATTGCGAAGGTGTTTCCAGGTCCTTGAAGATTACTTGTTCCAGAAGAGGCACCCGATGCTGCAGGGCAGGGATGTGTGATAAATACTGTCAATGAGGTTGGATCTATTTATAATACTTTAGTTCTGATGTGCTACCGTTGTCACTCAGTAAGTCTTCAGTCTGGATGAGGCCTGGGAATGGTGTTTAAACATGAACAGTCATTTTGTAAAGCTGTGGGGCTTTTTTCTTTTTTTTCCTGCCGCTCCCAGCAGCTCTGGAGAGGTTTTATTTACAACAGTAGGTGCATAAATGAGGGAGCAGAACAGATGGACTTGTTGTACTCTGTGGCTCCCAAGACTCGATTCTCAGTTCTTGTAAGCATGACATGAAGTGTACATGCAGTTACTGGGCAGGGCAGTAATTGCCAGGGATTTTATCTGAAAGCACTTGTTTGAATTACATCTGAACTTTTAAATTCTTGAGCAAAATCAAAGGATGTTTTACTAAATACCTTTCCATAGATTTCAACAACAATACCTCTGTGCTGTGATCCAAACATTTTTCAAGCTAAAATTCCATCGGCTCCCTTACCTCTCTTTCTAGCTTTCTCCCCAGTCACTAAGCTCTGCCTGTCTTACTTCCCTTTCTCCTTGACCCAGGCAATTTCAGGCTGACGTAGTTATATTGCATTTGTTTTAGGCAGACGTGCCTGTCTTCATCACTGTGTTGTGACCCTTTCCTTTTCTCAAGCTTGTAATACAATGTCTTGTTGGAGAAGGTGAGAGTGGTTTTTGTACTGTCATTAAGGACAAATGAAATTTCTTAGTGTCCTTGCACCGCAAAGTTCAGGCTTTGTTTTAGATTTAGTGTGAACTATGAACTCAAATTGTGTAGAGGTGTTTTCTTTCTGTCTATAGTGCTTATTTAAATAAATTTTCTGTGGGTTGTTTTTCCACGTTGTGTGTGCATTGTTAATCAAGCACATTTGAATCCTGGATTGTATTTTAATTTGTGAAATGTTCTTTGTGTTCTCTATGTTTGTTGTGACCTTTGTGCACATATTTGAACTGGTGAACATGCCAATAATACAGAAGGTTTCAGGACACTGCTAACATTTGTTTCTGAAGTACGAAGAACCTGTTCAGGTTTGCAGCTATGGGCTCCTGCACCCTCTTGCCTCTCTAGGTCCACTTTTTTCCCAACTTGGCTGGAGGCAGTGGCGGCAGCAGGCTTAGGCATATTTATCCCTGTGTAATGCCTGCTTTTGAGGAATACCGAAGCCACACACCATTCTTACTCACCCCTTATGTACCCATAGGTATTTGCTGTGCTTGGTGAACTCGTGTCAACTTAAAATTCTCCTGTTTAAAAATTCTCTCAAAAAGAATGTGCTGGTTTAGTTTATTTTGGAGCACTTCTGTTTACCAAATTCCTGATCTGTGAGAGGTTTTTAGTTTGTTTCTCCCCACTGCCAATTAGAACTTGACTAAAATGATTCTTCACCTGTTCCCCCTTATCAAATGTCCGCGTTTTACATCTTTGTCCTCATTTCAAACATAGAAATGTGTCGTCCTAAGTAGCTGTATTAATCAGCTCTATATATATAGTAGAATGAATTCATTTCTTGGTGATGGCAGATTAATATGTGTTTGCATTTTTAAAAAACTGGTATTCATTAGGTTTTTGGAGAGAAATGCCAGCTTTCTCGTTACTTTTTGAGTTACATACTTGAATAACTAACTGCGTGTAGTTTAATGCCCAGTTTTATATACTTAAAAACATGATTAAAAGTGTTCACTAGGTGAATTTGACACCTGCATGGAGAAGTTTCAAAGTAAAATGCTCACTATGTACTTTGTGAGAATTGTAAATGAAAGCTCTGTGTTCCATTGGCTCTGCAATATTGAGTTATTGCTAGACTTTGTGCAGCTGTTCCAGTCTTCTGAATAATAGTGATGTAGCTATATTCAGAATTTCATTTAAAACAGCATTTTTTGAAGTTTATAGAAAAATCCATGCTTTTTGGTTTCCATTGCATTTGTGACTTATTGTGTAAGTAAAAAATTCAAATTGCTTTGTTCTCCCAATAGCTAGATTTGGTGCGGCTAAACAAGTGACAAAAGACATTTTCTGCCCACCTCTTTACATTTTACAGAGGATGTTAAAACAGCCTGGGGATGATATTGAGTCAAAACTAATTTAAACTAAATATGTCAATATCTGGAATTTGTTCAGGAACTGAAACTTCTAAAATGGGAACGTGTCATTTTGGTCTCTTAAGCATAACAATTTTATTTTTTAGTCCACTTTAGAAAGTGCTTCCTTTCTGAATGTGGGGCTTAGATGTGGAAAGTAGATGTTTGTCTGCTTGAGACCTAGGTGGTCTTTAGACTGTGTTGGATTATGGATCAGAAACTACTGCTGGACTTGTGTGTGGCTTTAAATATATGGGTAAACATACAGATATGTGATTAAGGTAATAAAATAGTAGCATAATGTTATGGCTATCAGAATGAGCTCACATGGTATCTATTTACTTGTCAGCAGTCAAACATAGTTTTAACACAAGCCGCTTATTGTGTTCTCTTCTGTGCAGTGCTCCTTCTTTGCCAAAGATATTTAGACCACCTTCCATGTGTTCACGATGTGTTTCTACAAGATATTTTGCTCATCACCGTTGCTGAACAATCACAGAACTTTCTAACTTAGGAAAAGATGTGAACATCTTGTAGTGAAACTTGAATACTTGGGTCTTGGCTTTTTACTGATGCTTTTTGCATCAGTAAAGAAGTGGGGGACATGTCCTTCAAAATGTCAGCTTATCAATATTTGCTTAAATTAAGTAAATTTTACTTAGTTACATGCTTTTGAACTATTTTTATAGGGTTTAGTTTAGCAGCTTTTAAGAGGAACAAGAGGAAGCTGGAGTTGGCCGAAAAGGTGGAAACAGATCTCATTCAACTAAAGAAAAGAAGACAATCAAATGAAAAGGTTAGCTCTTGTTTCAAATTCTTGTGTCATCCTAAACTTACAGCTGATTGCTAATAAATTTCATGTCTTAGATGATAAGACTGGTGTAGGCTCAGAAGCCTGTTCTCTTTGTCCGTCTTAATGTTCAGATGATATAATGATAACTTAGTGCAGTTAAAACTTTCTGCCTTGCTATTTGAAAACCAAACCATGACTTTATATCTTGTTAGTGCTAAGAAAAATATTTTGCTCATTTTGAACTGGAAATATGGCAAATGTAAACACAAACAGGTAATTATTTACCAAAACATTTTCTTTAGCTTGGGATCTCTGTCACTGTTTCCCACTTTTTAATGTTTTCTGAGCACACTGCATTATGGAACTGGAATTGGTGAAATTTGAAATATCAGGTAGGTAAACATGTGCATCTGTGCATGCATCTGGCATTGACCTGGCCCATATTACTTGTGCTACAAAACTACCAGGATTCCCTCTGTTCCCCTCGTTGTTAGTTTGAATGTAGAACTTTTGTTGCCTATGAGAATGTCATTCACAGTATTTGTGTTTACTGTTGAATATTGAAGTATAGCTCATTAAATTAAATGCCTGGGCTTTATTTGAGGCCTGTGGGCCTTCGGATTGGCTGTTTCTCTTTGCTTTGCTAAGCTGTCTGACCACTGTGTAGTTACATATGTTGATATAAATAAGGTATAAATCCCAGAGAATTGTTAGAAAAAGTGTATTCTCTGTAGTTGACAAATGCAAACAGTGATAAGTTGGGCAATTCACTTCTGTGTTCTTAGATAAGACGTTTTGTCTAGCAGGGTGCTAATTTTTCTTTTTTCAAGGAGCTAAGACCTGTGAAGAAATTAAGGATGGGGGAGCCGTGGAAGTTAGTTGTTCATTTTGGCACGCCTCCCATTCACAGGAGTTCAGTTACCTCCTTGTCAAACTGGGAGTGTGAAAGTGTACCTGAGGGAGGAGGGGTCTCTGCAGTGTTGCTGTTCACATAATAAGGGGCAAGTCAATGCTTGAAACAAATGCCAATGCATGAGCTTACCGACCTGCAATTTGGAATTTCAAGGGCTCCAGAGTCCTGTGCAGTGCTTGTGGGAGATCTCCAAAGGCCAGTGGTGGTAGGTAAAGGAGGTGATCAGATAGAGCTCGTCTCCCTAGTAAGTAATCCAGTAACAACACACTGGTTTTGGCAGCTGTCTGGGCACATCCTGGCCATGGAGCCGGGCTGAATACCAGCCCGTGCTGTCAATACAGAATTCTCGTGCTATCCATAGAGTGTAAGATAATTGCAGCCTTACAGAAAGTAAGGTTTTCAAATTAGTTTTTCAAAATGAAATAGAAATGCAAAATCAAATTCTAAAAGAAAAAAAAAGTAGAATATTTCTCCCCAGACTAGTAGAAAAGGGTCATTTAGCAAGGATGAGGCATGTGATTTATTGCCCTAAAACTCACACTGTCGTGGCTGTGCTCTCATAAAAGGTTTTAAAATAATTGGTTTAAAACTGTTTAAACACTTACGTAATTGGAAGTTAATCCTCTTGTCAAAGTTATTTTAATTGATAAATACTCATGCATCTTTTTTATCAGCTGTGCTTTTCTGAAGCTGCAGACCATTCCTTTCAGCAGGACTTCAGAGCTGTTTCATTGTCTGGTTTGACTCACCCGCTTCAACTCTGTGCTGCAGCTGAGCTTATGTGCCTCTGTTGCCAGTGCTGTGGGGAGAGCAAGGTAGAAAGGATGTTAACAAAGGTGAAGTTGAACAGGATCGAAACTAATAGGCCAGTGTGAAGAGATAGTATTGCAGACCAAAACAGACTTAAATTACTTGGAATAATGTCAGTGATAAATGTCACTAGCTAAAAAGGAAAAAAATAAGCTTAAAAATTAGTTTTCAATAAAAGTGCAATTATACCAACTTCAAAAAGAATGAGGCTGTTTAAATTTGTCAAAATTTGTATGGAAAAACTTGGCAGTGTAACTTACTAAAGGACTTATATTTCCTGAGTAAATGGAGTTTTCTCTTTGCTGTATTTTTCATTGTTCACCCCGTGTGGAATTTGCAGAGGGTTATGCATTTGCACATGGGAAGATCCGTGAATAACTTCACCAAATTTTGAAGGTGTAAAAATTTAGTCTTTTTTAAGTTTTAGAGTCTTGCTGATTTACATAGCTAAGAAATAATTCACACACAAACAAAAATTACTAAACATAGTCATGGGGGGTGACTATGATGTGTTCATTCAGCCAGATGCCATTCTCAACTTCTCCCCTCAAGCACCAGTAAATACCAGAAGTAAACATTTGTCTCCTTACTGTTAATCTGTCTTTTACCAGAGGAAATTGTCATTGAAAATAGCTTAGCAGAGTTTGGCTAGAAGCCCTGATTTTAATTTGTCTTCTGCTATTGCAAACTTTTACGGGTGATCTCAGCATATCTGTAAAAAGTTGTCTTCTTTTAGATTTGAATAAGTGACACTAACAACTCCCAATGCACATGATTTTTTTTTAATAGATTAATGTTTTAAGTTAGTATTTTATAGTCTAGGTATTTAACTCCATGAATAACATTATTTAGTTTGAGTTTTATTAAAATTTGCTTTGTTTTTATGTAGTTTAACACAGGTACCCGCATAGGTGTACGCCAGTTGGAATTATGGGCATGGAACCAACAGTTCCATGTTCCTCAGTTACTGTATTTAGACTGAACATGGTTTTGTCTATGTGTGGGTAATTGTAAGTGTAGCAGTCAACTATGGCAATCCTAGTGTCTGTCTTATTTAGTCTTTCAGTTGGGAACTTTCCTTAAAGAAATAAATAATTTTTCCATCCCATATTTGTGTGGAAGTGGTCTTTGATAATAATACCTTAAAGATTTCACAAGTTTACTTCAAAATCCACTTAATACAGGAAAAGAAACCTAAATAATTTTCATCCATTCTAGTTAAAGCCAAAACAAAACAACTAAACGTATCTGTGGAAATACAGTATGGAATAATTTCCTCATCTTGCACATGAAGATCAAAAAAAAATGTTCTTTTTTACACACCAAACAACTGTTAAACTGAGAAGGCTGGGATTGTTAGTCAAGCTTTGTATAATTAGATAGCTGGGTAATAGCATATAAATGTTAATTGCTTCAATCTGATGAGTTTTGTATTTTGTCAGTTATACTCGGAGATGGGATTTAGTGGTTATTACTTTTCATGGCATTTCAAAACCATCTCAGGTGGAGAGGGAAAAGGCCCTGTGTGTAGAATCTTTCAGTGGGCACTGGGTAGAGCTCTCCTAAACTGCTAACTGCTTCCTTAGGGGCTTGTAGTGATGAATATTTACAATTCTTTTATGTGCATGAGCGAAGGAGGGGTCTTTTTAAATGCTTGATAGAACTCTGCATTTGTGCAGATGAGTATCTTCCTGTATTGTGTACAAGTTCTTAGCAAAAATTGAGTGTTTGGACTATGGTTTAATAAATTAATTTTTAAAATTAATCAACAAATCCTGTTGCAAGGTGCAAATTGAGTAGTGTGAGGTCTGACTTACAACACTGACTTTCAGTTGTTTCCATGCAAAGTATTAACTACATAATAGATTATATTTAGGTTGTAATACTACATCGGGAAAACCCCAAACTGCTATTGCTGTGGACAAGTATAAATTACTAGCTAAAGTCAGATACAGAATTTGGTAACAGATATCACCAAGTTTCTTTTGGAACCTGCGAAATGTTTAAATTTAAGTAGCTTAATTAATCAATAGAAAGATGAGGACAAGCAAGCAGGATCTTGCTTGTTTAGTCCCTGTTGGACCTGTATAAAGTTTGGGTTTATGTTAGACTTAGTGAATTGTAGTGTTTAACATACTTGTTTTTCTTGTCCTGGCTCTAGCTGGACAGGATCCTCTATTTTTCCACATTGATATGATTTGAAGAGATGAAATGTGTGACACTGAAAGTTGTCTCAGCAGATGCAGTCTTGCTGTGACTCTTCAGGCACGTGATGCTTTTCTGTAGGGAGATGTACAGGAAGCTCCTTTGTTAAATTGTGATGAGCTCTTTATTTACTGGTTCAAAAATCATGGGGCTGTCAGTACAGTTCACATACACAGAAGATATTGACAAGGTGTTTTTCCCATTGGATCTGGAGCAGAACTGGTCATCACTGGTTTTCAGTTTGCTGAGTAAGGATAAATACAGCATCACCTATAAATCAGTGACTCTTTTTCTTATCACAAACCCCCCCCCAACACCAAACTTACATCACCGAGAAGAAAAATGCAGAATTCCTTTGCTTCAGTGGTACAGATTTCTTTCAGAAGTTTGTGTGGGCCAACTCGACCTTCCCTTAGCAATGCTTCCATTAGAAAAGATTTCCTGCCTGTAAGTTGCCTCATTTAAAGTAAGTCAAAGCAAACAAAGCACCACTGAATTAACAACAAATACTGATAGAAAATAGGTCTTCTTTGAAGTGAAATAATGATGAAGAAAGTTTTCCATACAATATATACTTGTAAATGCTTGTGGGTTTTGATTAAAATATCTTTTAAAAAAGAAGTTAGTAATTTAGCTACTGAAGGCAAGTATTTATGCATGTGAGCTATGTGGAAATGGATGGCAGATGAAGCAGAGTTTTACAGATGCTGCAACCCCTTTTTTGTAAGCTGCTAGATGATACGAAAAACTTACTGACCCATTACTTGTCCCTCTAAGATGTATTTATGTTCATTTTAGGAGCCCTAAATGTTTGATTTAATGTGAATTAAGATTGTACAGATGGCCTTAATTCTGGTCTTTCCTAACTTTGACAGGCTTGATTTTTATATCTGTAGTTGTCTATTAATTGAGTTTTTTGTTGTGGGTGTAATTTCCTTCGATAAAAGGGGGCAGAGGGTAGACAGCAACACCTGTATCATATTAGTAGTTCTTCTCTACATAGAAATCATAAGAGAATTCATGTTGGGAAGAGCTTTGTCCAGTCTGATCTTGGAAACCTCCGAGGATGGGAATCTGCAGCTCCAGTGAGCAGCTTGCTCTGCTGCTTAAGGTCTTTTCAAACCACTGAATTGTATTGTTTGAACTGAGTTAGTATTAGCTCAGGGTATGTCTGGGAGTCCTGGGAGCTGGAAAATACTGTTGCACATGAGATGTTAAAAAGGGGTTCCTTGATTTTCATTCATCTTTACAACTTGGAAGGGAGCTGCCTCTTTTCTTATCCCCTTCGCTCCCGTTGTCAAAACTCCTTTTGTTTCTACTTTTCCTACGCTCCCTGATCCTTCCTTCCTTTGTTTTTCAACTTATTCTTCTTCCCAGTGCCAGTTGAAACCGTGGATCTCTAACTTTTCACCCCTCTCTGTCTTTAAGCAGTTATTCTGCTTTATTGTTGGTACATCTATCCATTTGTTTTAATATTGAGTATGGTCAGTGCCAGCTTCTGAGTGTAGAACTTGCTAAGGAAGACGTAGGTGTGGGTGCAGAGAAGAAACTTATTGTTACTCTGGGTGAAAGCCAAGCATGAAACTTCTCCCTAGGAGTTTCAGTTGCTTGAAAAGTGCTGTATAACATGGTAGTGCTGCACTGCATATTTTTCCTTTTAAGACTGACACAGAATTATCCCAAGTGTTTTCTCTTAAATTAAGTACGGACGGAGTATTATCAGCATTGCAGTACTAAAAATCCTGCTTGATTAGTGACATAGTATGCCCATGGAAATTTTAATTGGTGATGGGAACTTGATAATTTGAAGTGAATAGTTAAGTATATATTTTTTAATCCTCCCTCTGAATTCTAGTCCAGAAAATTCACATTTATATGAAAAACTTAATAACCTTTGGCATTTTTTCACTGGGTAAGTCTATATAAGAGGCTTGAGGCTTGTGCAGCAGCAGTGTGCATCTCTGGAGTACGTGATGGATGATGGATCAGTTCTGTTTGTTTTATTTTCTGTACACTGCATGCTGTGTGTGTGGTGGAGCATGAAGTCTGAGTGCCTTGCCCTGAGTTCTGCAGAGAGGGGAATCAATCTAGGGCAAGCCTAGGCAGAGAGGGGAGAACTCCTTCTCTGAGGGGCTTAACGTGGCGTGTTAAGGAAGGGGGGAAGGACATATGGAAAGACCCCTGCTCTGGGGGGAGTAAATCTGCCTCAGAAGTCATGGAAGTAAGGACACTTTTCTAGTTACCCTCTAGTTACTGGGAGCAAAGTGTAAATTGCTTCACTCACTAAAGATTCCTGAACTGAGAACAAGTCTGGCAGAAAGAATCTGTCCTAGGGAAGATTTTTTCTTGAGGCTTTTATTTATTGTCTTGGTCATAATATCAGTATTTTCTCTTTACATGGTAAACTGCTTCTTGATTCTTTTTTTAAATTTTTGTTTGGTTTGGTTTTTTGTTTTTGGTTTGGTTTTTTTTGTTGTTTTTGCTTTGTTGTTGGGGTTTTTTTGGTTTTGCTTCTGGTTGTTTTGGTTTTTTTAAATCACACTTCTTTAAAGATCAGAACCTCTGAAAATGACACCTTGAGACTTGTAGGAAAGGCCTTTTGATGTGGCATCAGTTGCTGAATCATTTCTTAGTGGACAAGTGGCAACCACTAAGAAAACATGACTTTTGGCACTTCTGTGAGTAAAAGCAGGTGATCTAAGCATTGGATGAGTTCTGAGATGTTGATTACCTTCTTGTTACTGGAGAAGTTTTATTAAGGTCTTGTCTGAGGCAAAAGAGCATTTTTGGGCAGATTTCTGGCAGCACACTGGGTACAAGTGCATGATAACAAATCCGTTTTGTTGCTAGGCCTATCATTGCACACTCCTAAGAAGTATGATACGACTTTAATATACTATTTTTACTAGTTTTTTCTTCTGTTTGTGTGTCCTGCAGGAGAATGACTCAGGAACATTGGATACAGTTGGTGCAGTTGTTGTTGACCAAGAAGGAAATGTTGCTGCTGCTGTCTCCAGTGGAGGTTTGGCACTGAAGCATCCTGGAAGAGTTGGTCAGGTGATTATACTTTTTTTTTAGTTGGGAATGACTGTTCAGTGTCACAAGCAGGTGTGGTATCAAGCAGGAGCTGTGACAGCAAACTTCTGTTCTCCCTTCCTTCCTGTAAAATGCTGAAGGCATTTTCACTGCATTGATAAGTAAGTTTTGTTCTTGGTGTCCTCCATCAGTGTAGTGAAACAGTCATAGGGAAGACATTGTTCGGGAGTTGGTTACCTTTTGCCAGAGATATCAACGAGTTCATTCCTTGGGCTTAAATACCTCCTTAATACTGCAGATGGTCTCTTAAATTTTTAGTCTTAAAATAAGATTTCTCTCAATATTTAGGGAAGCTGTCCTAATTAATTTTTAAATGATCTTGTGAATTGGAGGAAGGGACAAAAGTAATAAAAGAACACATCAGGTATTTATGATGTGTTATTTATAATTATGATTGTGTTTGTAAATTATGTATAGTTCTATTTATTATTAATGTTAATAATAATGATATATTTATGATGTGTCACCTTATTGTTGTTAGGGAATTTTGAGGTGCATCAGAAATTTTATACTCAATTGCTGTACAGCTCTATTCGTTGTTGACATTTGCCACTGTCCAAAAAGCAGTTCTCTTTTGAAATGTATTTAGGATTTTTTTTTTTAATAGCAGAGTGAAAAAGACTTTATATGAACAGAGTTATCTCTGCCCTCATCTTCTGTTAAGCTAGGGTAGAATACTGTGTCTATGACAAACACTCAGATCTCAAGAATAGTAAAAGGATGTAGCAAAATGGAGTGGAATTACGATATGGTTATGATATTATTTATATTTTGTATTAATACTTGGATTTTTCTTGAGTTTCTTTTTGTTGTTGTTGTTGGTTTGAGGTTGTTTTTGTATTTTCATTTTTCTTTTTTTAAGGAAAGGGAATCAACCAAAAATCTCATACCCTTAAAATTTATGAACTATGTGTTTCTTTCCTTAGGCAGCTCTTTATGGTTGTGGCTGCTGGGCTGAAAATACAGGAGCTCATAATCCTTATTCCACTGCTGTGAGTACTTCAGGTATTTACTACTTTTATAAATACTTAATGAAGTTACTATCTTTCTCTGTAATTAGCTTGCAAATTTTAAATACCAACATTATTTCCAGACCATGTTCCAAATTTGTATCATTTATTTGCATATATATATGTGTGTGTGTGAGTATTGGCTTTAAATCCATGAACTGATCTCTTGTTGGTTGCTTATATTGCCCTTGTTACTTAATTAGCAACCATGGGAATTTCATCCTGTTTTGTATTGCACTGAAAGGACATGCTGTATTTCTTGGATATTAAGGAACCTGTCCTGCTGTGAAAAAGGGCTTATCAGCCCAGTATTGTATTAAATGCAGAATACCTCTGGGAATGGAAGCCTTGTGTAAAGGACTAATATAATCACAGGGTCCTTTGGATACAAAAATGCTACATGCAGTGTATTGCCCTCCAAAACATTTAATTACTATTTCAAATGAGTATTTAAGTGAATTTGTTCTTCATCTCTTTTCCTTCTGAAGGGAAGGAGAAAAGGCAAAACCAAAATATTGGAATAAGTGTATCAGATGATATTTATTGAGCAATTGTGAAAGTAATGTAAGAATCAGGAAAGCTTCTGTTCTCTTTGAAAGACTCAGGGTCCTGGACACACCAAAGTATTGTGTTCATTTGGTGCCTTGCAGAACGCAAAAGTCTTAAGGTGAAGTTATGTAGGAGTTACTTTTACTTTTTTTTTTCTTCCCCTAGTCATATAAACAGCCTCAATCAGGAAAACTAGTTGTAGCACTTTTTCATAAGTGCTTATGTCAGGTTGCAAATTTAAGGTATTGCCCACTGCTCAGTGGGCAGAGTTATCAGCATTCAGTACAGGGGGAGGTGAAATTCAGATAATGTCAGCTATATCCCATGGGCAATGCAGAGGTAGAATCCTGGTACAGAAATGGTGGGGGGAGCAAGGTAACAGGTTGCAGAATTAAAATTTGATAGAGGCCGAAGAGCATCCAGAATATCCTGTGTTGCTTTTATTTCCCCTGTACTCATGTCTGTCTTGCACTGTTGAAAATTCCTGTAGATGTTCACCCTTAAGTTTAATGTCAGTAATAGCAAATGTCCTTTCTGGTACTTACTCAGGGGAGGCTTTTGCTGAACACAGGAGTGTCACAAGATGTTCTTACTCAAGGGACACCCTATTGGCTTTAGTTTAATAAGTATGTTATTACCTATGTAACCAAATATATTTAAATATTGGGGACCATATTAATTAGTGAGCATAAGTCCAATATTAGAGATTGTTTGTGGAAAGGCTGAGAAGGACAACTTTATTTAGTTCTTTAAAGCTGTTCTTAGCAAAGAAGGATTGAGGAATTGATTCAAATCAGGTGGATTTGAAGTCTCTGTGAGTACCGAGAAGCAGCCCGATGCACTCCCAGGTGATGGCTAGATTTAATGATGGCCTGAAATAGAAGCCTCTCCCCTCTTTCTGCTGGTACCACTTTTATCTAGTGCTAAATACTTCAATGTTATACTATTTATAACTGTCACAAACACATGTTTATAGGTATTTGTTTGGTTTAAAACTTGCAGCTTCCATGACATGACCCTGATCCCAGCTCCAGTTAATTGGAGTGGCCTGTAGCAGCTGTGAAGCATGGCCATCTGTTCATTCACTGATTGGAAATTCAGACTAGCGGTGTTTAATTAAACTCTTGGTTCTGTTTTCCTTTAAAGTATGTGTGTGTATGTCTGTGAGAGAGAGGGAGATAGAAATGTTTACAGGAAGTGAGAACTCTTCCGTAATCAATACCATTCTTTTTTCAGAAGCTCATCATGTTTTATTTTATAATGTACTTTATGTTCAGTGCAGTTCTAAAATATATTGATGCCTGACTCTTGTTTAAAATACGAACATCCAACAATGTTAACCATGAATTTAATTAAGGAGTAAAGGGATGGAAAAATTAAGTTGTAGGAAAAGTTGAAAGAATGAAACTTACAGCTTGGCTGGATCACAACAGGAGGTGGGAAATGGGGGCATAAACATCTGCAAATATTCAGGTGAAACTGCTGTGGCCAAGCAAGACAATAATGCATTAAGATATATATCACCGTTAAATTTTTAGAAAATAAAGGTACTGTCTAAACTGTAGAAGATGCCTTGATTTGGAATGCTCCAAGATGGACAGTGCTTCTTAATAGAATATCACCAATGTCATTGTCACTAAAACCTGACTAGACTGAATTTTTAATAGTGATTATACCCCCCTCTTGTAGGTTTCCAAATGGGTTTTGTGTGGGCATATCTTCTTAAAAAGTAGCAACAAATGAAATTTTCATGTTATGTGTAAATAAAAACTGTGTTCATGCACATTCATTTCATGTTTCATTTTACATTCAGACATTTATACCTGTATGTAAATGTATTTAAAATATGTACATGAAAGAAGTTTACAGTCAGCTTAAATTTCTGTGGTTTTCACAATATAACATTTTATTGTTTTAATGTCACGTGTCTATTTATTTTAATTTGTCTTTGAATCATAAATCTGGCACAAATCTAATAGTTTCTGCAGGGAATTTTTTTCCGTTGTGTGGGGAGAAGAGAAAAAAGAATAAAATTAAACTGTGGTTGCTGTGGGTATTGAGTAATGTTTAATGTTAAATGACTTCAGAGAGTAGCTGACTCATCAAATCCCATTTGGAATTTTAAAAAAAAATCTTGAATAAGAAGTTCAACTCTAATTCTCTTAAACCTTTATCAGAAATACCCTCAAAATTATTTGGTATTAATATGTATTAAACCAAATAATTTTAGCTGAACAATTCTTTGGGAAATAAAAGGCTTCCCATTTGGGCTGGCTTACACTTTTTAACTTTTTTCAGTGACAGCTGAGAATAGAAATTCAAGCCCTGAGAGTTTGTTATATCAGGCTATATATTCAATTATGAAAAAAAGATATTTTTTTGCATTAGTTTCATAAAAGCAATTTTGAGGGGTCAGGTTTTGTAAACTCTTTTTATTCCATACTTAATAAATTGTTCACGTCTTTGGGTCTTTGAAGTGATGATCAACTAGAGGTTGAACAGGTTGGGGAAAGCCTGTGGTGTGGGGAAAGGTGAGTTTGGAATAATAATTCAAAGCAGGCAGAGTGCAAACTCCTGCACGTTGAAATCCACATGGAATGGGTGTGTTGGGTTGAATCAGAGCTCCAGTTTGGTGGCCTGTTTCACATAGAGGCTGGTTGCAGCTCTCCAGGGAAAAGTACAGGACTGGGAAAAGCACCTCCACTGCATTATCCAGGCCAGTTGGGATACTGGGACTTGACAAACTGGATATAGATTTGTTCTAATAGGTCAGGGTGGCTTCTGAAGATTTCTCATTTCTTTTTGTTCTTAGAAGACCAGATACTTAAATTTTGCTGGGAATGGTTTTATTCTGTGATTACCTTTGTAGAAACTTCCTTGGGAAAGGAAATGTTTTAGTTTAAATGCTACAGTTAATAACACAGTAGGCTTTAGTCTTGAAGTTTTACTAATTTTGTTCTAAAATCTTCCAATTGAAGCTTCAATGTCTTTCAGTACCTGCATCATTAACAAAAAAAAAAAAAAAAAAGGCAAGATTGGGGGAAGATGTCACCACACAAGTACTTAAAAGTAATTCCAGGTTCCTGTAGCTTTCTTTCAATGGTTGTGTATTATTTGTTGGCCCTGTGGCTGCTGGGAGGCTTCCTGCTTTTGCCTATTCAGGAAGGATTTGGTGTTAGTTCTTACGCCTTTTAGCAAGTTGTTTCTTAAATATTTTTGGCTATTTTTATCATGTTTTTATATTGAATGTGCCAAAGGTGGTGGTTCTGGACTCTTTTAGGCATGACTTCAACTTTTTGCATGGTAATTTCATACCTCTAACAGTCTCTTGGCCTTGTTTTTTTAACCACAATGTCTTTGGGTTTTTTTATGGTGGGTTTTTTTTTTTTTTTTTTTGGCTTCTCAAAAGTTACTTCAAGGTTTACAAAATACAGGTTAATGTAAAACTCATATTTTATGGTTGTAGTTTAACAGGGCCTGGGACAACTGAAATCAAAAGATGGAGACTTTCTAAAAACATAGTGGGGGAGATGGTGGAATTTAGGAATGACTTTGAATTTAAGGGGCCTTAAATCCAAGGTTTATTCTGTAACTCCCAGTCTAAAATTCAGTTTCTGTGTAAACAAGTAAAGCCTTTCTGATTTTTTTCCCATTAATTTTTTTGAG
This sequence comes from Daphoenositta chrysoptera, assembly GCA_013397915.1. Classification (NCBI taxonomy): domain Eukaryota; kingdom Metazoa; phylum Chordata; class Aves; order Passeriformes; genus Daphoenositta; species Daphoenositta chrysoptera. The sequence continues at coordinate 119,696 of VZRO01007263.1, read as the reverse complement.
ACATTTTGATATATAAACTCTGAATTACATTAAAATTAATATTTTGGTTGGGAAAAAATGGTTGTGGGACTTTATTGGCAGCTGAAGGATAAACATTACAGGAATTTAAGTATCTCAAAACCAGTATTAAAATTCAAGAAATTCAGAGAATGTTGCAGTTGCAGGCATAGCCAAGATACCTGGGCTACCTTAATTGTGGCGTCTAATAACAGTGCAAGGGCTATTCCATGCAGGAATGGTGGTAGAGATGGAGTGAAAGCTTGTTAAGTGAGATGAGCATGACCAGTGGCCTTTATTTAGTATAAATGTAACTAACAGCTAAACTGGGTTTTGGATCAATGTAGTAGAAGCCAAATCTGTGGTGTGTAAAGGCTTTTCCGTGCATGTGTGCACACAGACACAACACAGGATCCCCTTTAAGCACCCCCACAGCTCCCCCCAAAAAGAGGCCAGAACCACGCTTGTAAGTCTGCTTGGAACTCTTCCGTGGGTGTTTTTTGTTGGTATATGAATGTAAACACAGGAAGATGGGTATTATTTGGAGGGAAAACATTTGTGAACAAAACCCAACCGCAGCAGAAACAATAGTCCATTTTTTGCCTGTACTTTAAGAAAACATTTCCTATTTTTTCCTGAGCATAATAAGAATCAAAGACTTTGTGCATACTCTTCTCATTCAAAGTAGTATCAAGTATGACACTGAATCTCCCCCCCAGTTGGAATGTCCGTGATGATTGTGAATATTCATTCACTAACTCTGCCAAAAGTAATACTGCTGGGGTAAGAGGCAGGCTGTATCTTTCCTGGGAGATAAATTGAAAAATCGTAATTTTCTTTGGATATACAGAACCTTAACTATAAATATAAGGATAAATATAAAATTACAGTAACAGCTAATGCAGGACGCTTTGAAAATGCAACCCTAAGTAGAAGTTTTGAGTGGAAGTGTAGAGACTGAAAATGATGTCTTGCATTTCTTTCATCTTCACAACAGCAGGAAATAGAAAACTTACAAAGAATGGGCGTGCTTTGTGTCTAGGTACCAGCCATTGAAGCCAGCAAACCTTTAATATTGCATTTCTGAAAATAGACAGAAGGTCTTGCATTGTTTATAAAATGTAGAAATTCTGTGACACAAAGCTGCAAAATCTCCAGCTTTTACTAAAATGTGTTTGAGGAGACTCTTTGATACAAGAAAGGCACATAGGGAGATTCTAAATGTGACCTAATTTATAATCCCAAAGAAGAAGGAGTAGAATCTTGAAATACATTGAGCTCATTCAGAAAAATTAAGTATACTAACAAATATAATTTGGTTTCAGGGCTGAGCCAGATTTGTGTTTTGTTGAGAAGGTAGCAGGGATACCAGATTTCTGGAGATACCAGATTTATTTATGAGGTGTTGTTGAGGATTCTGTCTGGGAAAAGTCTTTCAGTGATGTCTTGTTCTTCTCCCCTGCACAGAGTCTTTTCTTGAATGGAATGAAAATCAGATAGAGAAAACAGGAGTGGTTTAGGAATATGTGTACAAATTGTATTTATTCTGTGTAAACTTCCTTAACGATTTCTTGTGTTGGTGAATTCACCAAGATCCTAAAAGACTGTTCAGGTCTCTCAACAAAAGCAGTAGCCTCTACTCTCATAAAGGCATTTTAAAGATTAGATCATAATACTCTAAAAGCTGTGTTGGATATACATTTGTATATATAATGCATCATTCCATGAAGGAAAAGTAGCACATACTGTGTTGTGAAGAATCACAGAATTGTTTCATTTGAAAGGAACCTCTGGAGGTCTAGTCCAGCCCCCTGCTTGAGGAGGTTTCTCTTGATTTTGAAATCCACATCAATAAGGGAATAAATATATTCACTCTTCCTTGCCCCACCTTTTCCTGCTCAAACTTTGTGTTCACATCCGTCCTTCTTTCCAGTCCATTGTGTGTCTTATGGATGCTTTTGCAGGCAATATGGAATGGGCAGTGTGGAACAGGATGGAATAGGAATGCCACCTGTGCAGAGATGGTCTGTGGTTGTTCAGTGGGTTGCTGAGCTGTGCCCTCAGCCAGCACTGTGGTCTCCTTACGGAAGCCACTGCTCTGTAGATTCCTACTTGAAAACTCCTTTTGCAAACAAACCACAGTGATGTGCAAACCTACGGAGTAAATACTTTTCAGGGAAGCTTTAATGCAAATAAATTGACTTGTAATGCATAACTTCAGGTTTGTGATTCCTTTGTGTTGAGGGCAGTAATGGCTGTGTTAGGATCCAGTGAGTGGATACCTGGCCAGTGCTGTTTCATAGAATCATGGAATGGGTGGGGTTGTAAGGACCTTAATGGATGGAACCCATCACCTTCTCCTAGAACAGGTTGCTCAAAGCTCCATCCGGCCTGGCCTTGAACAGTTCCAGGGATGGGGCAGCCACAATTTCTCTGAGCAACCTGAGCTAGTGAATTACATTTATAATGTGATTATAAATCTTGCTTCAACCTTTCATGTGTTATTGGAACTTATCTAACACACAAGTGCAGCATTGTCTGTCTGGGCTGTCCTTCTGAGTCTGAGCTCCCAATGCCCAAAGGAATTTCCCATGCCAGTCTTGTATCCTGTACAGATTGTTTGAGCTACACTATGTGCAATAGATATTATGATACAATTAATCTCTTTGCAGGCATATCTATTATCTGTCAAAAACAGTCTGGTCCTGTAAGATTTGGGGAATAAGAGGTAATTTAATGCATCACAGATGCAGCAGCTGCAAGTGGAGAAGAGTTATGTCATTGTTACTGTGAACCAGAGGGTAGGGTGGAAGAAGAAGAGGTCTATCTCCAGACAGATCAGTATTTACCTATGAACTGAATGTTTCTGTCAAAAGTTCATTCAGCCTTTGCATCCAGATGCAGTTGGGAGGCTTCAGAGCTGTAGGATGTGGTGTGTGAACTAACTCACCACCACCACAAGTCTGGGAGCAGAGAGATGAAGCCCCAGGCAGAGATGATTTGTGGGAATGGTTGCATTGAGCAGTGGTCAATTAAACACAGTACCGCAGTGTTCAAAGCTGAGGGGCTTTGTCCTCACAATGATCGTTTGAAGTGCCTTTGGAAGGCTTGTTGGGAAGCAGAACTGGATGGATACAATCATCAGAGTGCTTATTGCCTGTTGGAATTTTAATTGGGCTTGATGTTGCAGTATCTGTTAAGCTGGAAGGTGCACGGGCCCGTGCAAGCCGCACGGAAGGCGCAGTGCTCACACAGCAGCGCGTCTGGAACCTGGCCAGCAGCTCTGCAGCACCAGCTCCTGCTCTGGACACTTAGTCCTGGCCCTGGGGCTGTGCCTTGCCCCAGGAGCTTGAAGGAGGTCCAAGGATATACAGTGAATTGGAGATGGTGGCAGACTGAACTCCCTTTCTATGTCTTAAACACTTTTCTGGAATTGGGAGTAAGGGGTTGTATACCTTCAGTTAGCAAACACATGAGCTACTGTCTTACTTCCTTCCCTGTGAGTTTTATATGACAAAAGTGATGTAGTTGGGAGAGGTGTAGTGTTTTTACAGAGATCAGTAGCAGCAAAGCTTCTGAGGAAGGCCTAGGCAAAAGAGTTTGGTTCTTTCTTTACAGCTTAACTGAAATTAATCTTTCAAAATGTATTAAATGTAATGAAGAATGTAAAAAGTACATCCTCTTTAGGGACCTACATTTTTTCTTCATTCTAACCTTTCTTGGAGGTACATTTGGAATTCTTCTTGTTCATAATAACTCAAAAAGCTTTTTAAATAAATTATCTGCCATTTACCACTATTTAGAACTTAAGGATTCATTCATTTGGCATTGTATCTCTCTAACATTTTTTTTTGTCTGTAAAATTGTGGAAAAACTGAATGAGTTGTTATTTAGAGTGATTTTAGTTTATTTTTCCCATATTAAAAATTTAGAGACATAAGTGTTTTCCTGCCTTTTCTTAGAGAAGGTACTTTAGACACAGGTTTGTCTGCATGTTGGATTTGTCTTTTGTTGTCTTTGAAACCTGCCCAAATTTACTAAAGTTTCAACCTTTTGGAAAATCTCCATTGCATTTTCTTAGTAGGTAAATCATGTAAGAATATTCTGTCTGCAGCAAGAATGTGCTCCATTGATACCTCTAGGATCAATGCTTTAGGAATTGGTCAGGACTTTGTTTGCAGGTGTTTTTTCTGGCAGTAGGTCAGTAATGTAAAAATATCCTCTGCTAGTATGAAGAAAAGATACAGAAGCTGATAGGAGTAAAAAAAGCTGAAACTTATGTAACTTTAATTTAATTCTGCTAGACTGCAGCACTTTATGTCTTCATTAAAATTTTATTTCAATCTGTAGCTACCTGTGCCAGTGTCTTGCCAACTAAATATTTTTATTGTACTATATTTTGTTTTTTAAAATCACTGGCTTGCAAGTTTTTGGTCAGCTCTTTCTAGAGATGCTGGAAATGACAAGCAGAGCTTACCGAAATACAGGTTTCACTGTGTTTCCATTAGGCATAACTAGAAGTTATCCAAATGAAGCAGAAATAGTAGTTCTTTAGCTAGTTAACTGACATTTTAGGGACTACTATTGAATTGAAAATAACCTCAAAGCTTAAGAGGATGGAAACAACAGGGCCAGGTTCAGACTCTGCTGCGTAGAATAGATGATAAAATACAGATAACCTGTAATTTCTGTCTTCAGTTTCTGAAAAGCAGAGAGTCATACTTTGGCAGTGGAGTAAACTAATTTTTCCGTTCTTGACTGTATGTGAGTAGTGCAAGTTTCCATTCTGTACTCCTTTAAAACAAGTTCCAACACTTTGTGTCGAGGTACTGTGTGTTTCATAGCTAGACAGGCTCCGGCGGCCTGTCAAAGCTCCAGAAGCTCTCTGCTTATGGCTCGCAGAAAGCAAACTAGATTTTCATTTCTCCTTCCATTCAACAGGAGCCTCTTTCATGTCTGAAAATTGAAAACGCGTGTTTTTCAGTGTGGTGCATGGATGTGTGTGTGCCCTCTGGCACACCTGTTTCTAATTTCCTGACTTGAAAGCATCTCCCATCAAAAGAAGCAGAAAAACAATTTCTCTCTGACACGCTGCTCGGAGGCCCTCGCTTTGCACAAGGCCTTCCTTTCGTTTGCCATCTTGGTTCCATCGGAGGAACATTATAAGATGCAGAGCACGCATTGTATGGGATGTTCAGCTTATATTGTGCTGGGTTCTTTCTCCTCTTGTTGTGGTTATTTCAAGCATTAGAAATCTTCTTGAGAAGTCACTGTGCTGAGGAAAAAAACCCAGTGATTTAATCCTTAGTTTCTTGCATGAAGCTCGAACTAAAGATCCAAGTCTGTAGCAAGTTAAGGTATATATAACCTATGAATTGAGTTTTAGTTACTGTTTGGTACGGAAAGATTAACAGTTAAAAATCGCATCTCAGATTTCTTACCTTTTTTCAGAACTCTGTGCAGTGTACAATAGTATCTAATATAATAGCTAAAAATTGAAGATGTTAACAATCTTAAAAAATAAAAACAAAAACATCACAAAAAACTGCCCTAGTAACTTGCTTGTTGTGGAAGTTGTGCATAGGCTAACTAGCACATTACTACTGCTGAAATAGTAACTTGAGGGGACTACTGATACATCCATAACAGCTAAATTATAGTAGGATAACAAAAGAAAAAGAAAGCATGAAAAATAAAGAAGTTGTAGATTCCCAGACTGTTCTTGTGCAAATCTTGCAGTAATCAATGAGGAGTATTTGAATAGGAGGTAAAATTGTATTATTCTCAGAAATTACGCATTTCAATACCCACGGAAAATGGAAGATCTATTTCACTGTTGGTCTGCCTGGCACTTTGAAAGAAACACTGCATTAAAAACTATATTGTGGCATGATCCAAGTTACGTGTCTCTGAAAATCAGTGTTGATGTTTTTGTATGATCCTCAAGTGATTTTGTATATGATCTTCAAGTAATTTTCAGGCAGGAATAGAAGCTTCTGGTTGAAGACAGGTTTTCTGGGATCTTTTAGAGTTTTGTTTGGGTTTGTAGTTTGTTTACAAAATAAAGGTGTTGCGGCTATTAAGCCTCATTCTTCTTTCCTTCCCTTGTCATAGGAATCTGTTGCCATATACCTCTGGAGCCTTTAGGAATCTGTATATTTTTTCCCCTTAATCTAGGAGGCTAGAAACTTGCATCAAAATATCTATCTGTATGTATCTATTTCTTTTTCATAGAATCTTAGAGTGGTTTGGCTTGAGAGGGGGATCTTAAAGATCATCCAATTCCAACACCCTGCCATGGGCAGGAGCACCTTCCGCTAGAACAGGTTGCTCAAAGCCCCATCCAACTTGGCCTTGAACACTTCCAGGGATGGCACATTCAGAACTCTTCCTGGGCAACCGGTTCCCGTGTCTCACCACCCTCATAGTAAAGAATTTCTTCCTAATATCTAATTTAAATCTACCCTCCTTCATTGTAAAGACATTCCTCCTGGTTCTGTTACTGCATGCTCTTGTCAGAAGTCCCTCTCTGTCTTCCTTGTAGCCCATTTAAGTACTGGAAGGTGCTAGAAGGTCTCCTCAGAGTCTTTCCTTCTCCAGGTTGAACAAACTCAACTCTCTTAGCCTGTTCCCATAGTAAAGGTGCTCCAGCCCCTGGGTCATCTTCATGCACCTCATCTGGACCGCTCTAACAGCTCTGCATCTTCCGTGTGCTGGGGACACCAGATCTGGATGCAGCACTGCAGATGGGATCTCACCTGAGCAGGCAGAGGGGCAGAATCCTCTTCTTCCCCTGCTGCCCACAGTGCTTTGGATGCAGCCCGGGATGCAGTTGGTTCTCTGGGCTGCGAGCACGCATTGTCAGGTCGTGTTGAATGTCTTGTCCACCAAAAAGGGAAGTCCTCCTCAGGGCTACTGTCAATCCATTCACCTCCAGCCTCTGTTTGTGATTGGGGTTACCCTTGCCCAGGTGCAGCACCTTGTTCTTGGCCTCGTTGAACTCCGTGAGGTTCACACAGACCCACCTCTTCAGGCCGCCCAGGTCCCTCTGGATGGCATCCCTTCCCTGCGGCATGTGACCGCAGCAGGCGGTGTCACCTGGGCGGTGACATCGGCACGCTTGCCAAGGGTGCTCTCAGTCCCACTGTCCCTGTTGCTGACAAAGAGACCAAACAGCACCAGCTCCTGAGCAGCACCACTCATCACTGGTATGCGCTTGGACCTTGAGCCATTGCCACAGCTCCTCTTGTGTGACCGTCCAGCCGCGTCCTTGTCCCCCGAGCAGTCCGGCCATCAGCTCCATGTCTCTCTAGTACAGAGACAAGGGTGTTGGGCACGACAGTGTCAAACACTTTGCACGAGTCCAGGTGGATGGCACCAGTTGCTCTTCCCTTACCCTCCAATGCTGTAACCCCATTGTGGAAGGTCACCAAATTTGTCAGGCATGGTTTGTCAAAATAGTCTCTATAAACTATTTGTTTTCTGTAGAAGCATTTTTCGCTTTGCCAGTAGCAGTCCTAGAGGAAGGCAGTTAATTGTACTTAGCCCTGCAAACATGGACAACAGCAGTTCCAACAGCAGTATTTTTGTCAGCAGAGGAGTTACAAGTAGGCAACATGGTGATTGTAAAATATTACTGTGTTAGGAAAATAATTTGTTTACTATATGAAACAGTTATTTCAGTGTGAAGCACTAATTTAACACAGTGAATTTTTCCAGCTAGTCATCTCCATTTGAGTCACTCATGTGTAAAGTCTTAGGGAAGCATTTGTCTGTCATTGCAAAATATTCATCTCTGAAATATAATGAGCTTCAGGTTACTGAAGAAGTCATCATCATAACTGGGAAAGGATAATAAAACGATTTAAATTCTGTTTACAAGAAAGTTACTAAAACAAATGTATTTGAGACTTTATTGAAGAATTGAAAAATTCTTAGTGGGAGTCCCTCTTGCTTAGGGTTTAGTATTATTCAGTGAAAGAAATGTCAAATGTATGAACACATGCAGTTAAATGTAGTATAATGTGAGATAGTTAAGCAAATGAACCAGATTTACATTTTCATCAACTTGTGTGCATGATTTGGAAATGTGCTTAAGTAGCTTTCATGGTAGTTGCTGTCTTGAGTCATGTTAATACATCTTTTTTGGAAGTTGGCTAATGCTGGTGGTTAGACTAAAGTGACTGGAACTATAAATTTGAACCCGCAGCTTTATTTTGTAAGTTATAAATCAGTTTTGATTGCTGTAGTAATGTATACATTCATTTTGTGTCTAGTCCTAGTATTATCTACAGTGCATCCCCAGTTTGAGGCTATAGAGATGTATAGATTTGCTAAACCTCCAAGAAGTTTGGTTCTGACTTGAGATAATAGAAAGTGTAATTCTTTTTCTCAGCCTTTATCTGGTCAAACGATGTGAAACACTGCTTAGTTTTGGTTTTGTTTTTTTTTTCCCCCTTCAAAAATCGATGTTCCTACATCAAAAACTATAGTACCAAATTTTTCTTTTCCAAATGGGGGAATTGTTTTCCTTAGTTATCTGTCCCTGCAGACTGCCAGTAAGTGATGTGTTGAAAGATTTTTACATACACTGCCAGCAGTAGTCTGTTAGTTTGTTGCCTTATAGGTTGACATAAATATGACAAAAAGAAATGACTTTGTCTGTAGGGATGTAGAGATGTGTGATGTGTTAGTAGAATTGCAAAGCTGCTTTCCTTGTGGTTGATCCTGGATCACATTAGTGGGCTGCAGCTGTTCTTAACCCATATTAAGTTTCCTCTCTCTGAATTTTTTTTGGAGCAGACTTGATGTTATGGGAACTCTTCAATGAAGTAATTCTCTTGGGGGGGAAATAGCATTATACGTCATGCTAAAAAATGGCTATTGTTTTTTTGATGCCGATTTAGGAAATACTTGAAAATTGTGAAGTAGTAACATCTGGTTTTATTACTTGATGCATTGGAGATGCATAGGCTCACTCTGATTTCCGTGTCTCATTTGTTTGATTCCTAATCTAAGTCCCATGCTCCTTACTCATATAGTTACATTTAAAAGCATTACATGTTATATTTAAAGGTACTAACAGTTTTTTTTCAAGAAAAAACCAGCTTTCTCAGTTTTTGCTAGAGCATATGCCTGTTTAGTTTCGTTCTTTACAGCAAAACTTGATAGCGATTAAAGTTTCTTAGTTTAAAAAAAGTGATGTCCATGTTGTGATCTGTGGGTAAAATGCATCTTGTGGGGTTTTTTCATGTTCTTCATAAATCACTTTGTTGGGAATGAGTAGTAGATAACTCAGTTCTGTTGTGGACAGAAGCTTTTGAGTGTGGGTGTGGTGAGGCAGATGAATGGGCAGACCCTCCTGTAAGCAGCTGCAGAGGATGCACTGTTGCACGAGCCTCTGGAAGATTATCCCCTAACCAGGACACTTCTCTCAGTAACTGGAGAGCTTGACAGTCTCGATGAAAACACTTTTTCCCTTGTGCTCTCAAGAACTACTTCCCTTGGCTGTGTAGCTGTTGTAGTATTTTGGCTCTTTCATTTTCCGCTAAATTTGTAACTCAATCTGTTTGCTATACAAAGAATTTTTTGTCTTTCTGTTGTGCCAGTTGTATGTAGATTCAATGCCAAAGTGCCCCACTTCAAACAACTCAGTTTAGCTGAATTGTATTAATCAGGAGACACTGCCCATAAGCAGGGATACATAACTGAAGACCAAGGTATTTTTTGATGATTGAACATAGCAGGATGCTGGGACATGTGTACACAGTTTTTCAGCAATCTGGTCCCTGGGCTGGTTCTCTGACATCTAATGCATCCATAGTGCTCTAGAGGGTGGGGTTTTTATTGTTTTGGTTTGGGTTTTTTTAATCTTTGAAATGAGGGGGGTAATTTTTTTTTTCCCTTCTGTATTAGCAATCTTTGAAGAACAGTGGAAACCCACTATGCATTTAAGGGGAAGGGTATAACTGTGTGACAAGTAGCCAGAGAGAGAGATTCTTCAAGTAGGTTGCCATGTTAATTAGGGTTTCAAAATGGTGAGAAGAGCAAGAAACCAGTCTGTGACTAGCTCCAATACACAGTGCCAGACCTGCCAACGTGTTTGTGCCATGTTGTACCCAAACCAGTCAGTGCTCTAGACTCAGCATATGCACAGTGATGAGAGGCTCAGCAGGCTGCACTGGAGCCGCTTTGGGTTGGGTTTAATTATTAAGTTTTTCTTTATGCCACATCTAGGCTGGCTTCAGCCAGTGTCTGTTCAGGGCATGTTAGTGCTTCCAGTAAAGGGAGAGTTACCCACGGAGACCTAGCTGCCTTTGTCTGGAGCCAGCCTAGGTCTGATGTCTTACCAGCTCCAGCTCCCTGCCACTTGGAAGCAACTAGATTGTTTCCAGCCATAAATTTGTTTCTGGAGGCTGTGTAGGTGCGTTTAAGTAGTTCTGTACCTGAGCTAATAAATCCAACTGGATTATAGCAGATTTTTTTTTTTTATGGTTCCACTGCTTGCATTGTCTTGTCATGTTTAATGAGAAATACACTAGAAATATTTCTATATAATTGTGTACTGACTGGATCTAACTTCTCTCTGTATATTCTAGTGTCTAAGGCAGCTTTAGGCCCTGCTAAGTTACAAATCTGATCAAAGTGCAGTTGCTTAAGTTTAGATAATTTGAGATCATTGTTATATTACAACTCTACAGTTTTTCTTCCTGTCCTAAATGGGTAACACAGTTCACCTGGCTCTTGGTTAGACCTCTTCTAGCTGCTGTCTTCTTCCTGCCATTGAGAAAAAATGTCAACAAATGGGAGGCCTAAGTAATGCAATGACCTTGGTCTGTATGGAGAAGGTGATGCCTTGAGTGGCTACCTAGAAACAGAGACTAGACAGGAATAAGGGAATAAAGGTGGGTATTTATTTGAAAGGCCTTCAAAGGTGCACCCCAGGGAGCCAAGGACTCCATCCAAAAGATGGACCCCGAGTCTCGAGTTCCCCACACCTTTATAGGCTTGGTTCATTTGCATATCAGCATTAATTTACCAATTAAAACTTCAGCTACTGATGTAATTTCCCCTCAGCTTGCTCCCCGTTTAGAGGCTTTGGGCCTGGACAGTCTGGGTGTCCTTGGAGAGCAAACCCAGAGAGGTTTTGTTATGTCTGTCTTAGCATGAGAGAACAGCAGCTTACAGGCTACAAGGCACAAGCAACACAGGACTTGAAAAATATAAGAGTTAAAACCTAAGGTATCAGCAGTGGGTTTTCCTGTCCAAAAAACCCCAGTTGATCCAGTAAACATGCACGGTGCCACTTGGCTGCAGCTGTATGTCCCAAAGCACAGTAGAGGAGGGGAAAAGGGTGTGGGAGAAAAACTAGCAGGTGTGAAGTTGTTCCTACAGAACAAGAGTAGCAGTAATGACCTGCTTGTCTTCACCAAAAATAGGTTTCAGGGGATAGGTACAGAAAGCACTGAGGTAGTAGGTGGTTGTTTGCAGAAGCTTTTTAGTTTCTTGAGGACAAACCTTTAAAAATTAGAGGAATTTGTATTAGGAGTCCAGTGACCAGCCACTTTGACAGAGAAGCATGGGTGAATTAACATATGCCTTTGTTTAAAAAAGGCTGAATCAGATGGACTAAGTAGGAGATTCTGTCATGCAAAAGGTGTTACTGTGTCACTGAATTTGTTCTCGGTTTGAAGAGTTGCATGCAAGGATCATTCCCAGGAGAATGATTAGTAAGAGGATTCTATCTGGATAGAGATGACAAGTCAGAGGCAGTGTCGCTGTTTCTTCTTTCCTGAAATAAGTGAAAGTTATATACAGAAAGTTGTGGGAAAACCACTGACTTAGTTGAATTTTTGAGTGACTCAGTGTCAACCTTTTTAAAAAATAAAAATATATGGCAGAAACTTGTCATATGCATCACTATTAAGAAACTGTTATTATTTTGCATCATCACAGCCAAATTAATGTGATGACGTAAATTAATGACAGAGTTTCTTCATAGTGATACCTATATTTTGACTATTCCCAATCTTAATATTTCTTTAGGTTGTGGAGAGCACCTTGTCCGGACCATACTGGCCAGAGAATGTTCATGTGCTTTGCAAACAGAGGATGCCCACCAGGCTCTCCTAGAGACTATGCAAAACAAGTTTATTGGTAAGTATATGGTTCTAATTGCCTAAATGTCACCCAACATTGTTGAAAATGCAAGTAACTCTATTAAATAAAGACACTTATTCTTGTGATTTCTGTTGAAGCCTTGTGTTGCAGTTGGCTTCAGATTTAGTGTTGTGTTACATCTGAAAAATGTTAAACTACAGAAGAATATATTAGGAAATTTAAAGGAAAACCCTTGGAAATACCTCAATTGTTATGTGAGTCATAGAATACCCGGAGAGGTTTGAAGAAAGAATTTCCTGTCTGAATCATGGGCTGTGGTGTACAATTGCATATTTTAGAATTGATGGGTTAGGAGCATTAGTAAAAATTATTCATCATGTTAACCCTTTTAAAAATAGTAGACCTCAAAACCATTTCATGTTCTAATTAAATGCTTTGGACAGACAGATTCTGGTTTGCTATTTATATCATAAAATTAATTTCTTGAAAAAGTGAAATAGATTTTATTTTAAAAACCAATTTTTTATTTGATTTAAGAGAATTGTGCAATATGTCTTCAATTTCTTGTAAATATAGATCTTGTTTTCTTTCCTCAAGTCATAAGCAAAATATGAATTTGGAATTTTAAAATAACCATAAAATCTTGCCCTTTTGAAAATTCCAGTGTAGCTTTTGGCATATATGTTGACTTGCAGTGTCTTCATAACCATTAAAATTTTTCGAGCTTTAGAATCCACAGACAATTTTCCTCTTCAAAATGTCTTATGGACAACATAATGCTTGTACACTGTGTTGCAAAGCTCATTTTATGATACTTTAATTAGAACTGAAAGAGGGACATATACACACCTTGTGGGGTCTCAGGAACTGATGCCCTTGGTCTTGGCAAGCAATGCATTGCAACTTCTTGATTTCTTTATATAGTGTTGGATCCATGTTAGATTCTGCTTCTGACATTTGACTGTTTGAGGGGAAGTCACCTTTGCATTGGAAGAGTGCACCTGATAATCTGCTGCCATATTGCAGTCATTTCTAGGTGTTGTAAGAGTGCAGAACACTCTGTGTGTTCCCCAAAAAGATTCCAATCCAAACAGAAAAAATGTAGCTTTTCACATTTAATCACTTATTCCAGTGCATAGTGGCCCAAAATTAGGAATTCGTGTACCCAAAAGAAGCCTTTAGGAGGGAGCATGCTTGTGATAGCTGTGCTAATTTGTAGCCCTGCTTTGCAGGTGTTGTATGGAAGTGGCCTGACTTTAGCAAAGACAGATCTTTAGTCCACACTCTCAAAATGTACTGGGCTGTTTGTGGTGAGAGTACTAAAAGCAAGCACAAATTGTATGTAGCCTTCTGCAATTTCCTATTAGTGCATGCAGACACACAAGATGGAAAGCTGCTGGTGAAGTAATTCATAGAGACTGGATGATAAAAACTCCAAAACCTAAAATTTTTTAGTTAAAGGTGCCTTCTTTAAATTGGTTTGAGTTTTCTGGGTTTTCTTTGTTCTGTTTGGTAACGGTTAGCAAAAAAATGCAATTTTTCTTTTGCTGTTTAATGCAAACGTATTTTGCCTCCACTTTGCATAACGGATGTTTTCATTTAAAATGTTAACTGGCTCCTATGTGATATATACATTGTGTTCTTTACTGGAAATGTGAAAATGTTTCAGTTGGAGATAGGAGCATATTAAATGTTGCTGAAGTTTTTGTTACACCTGAACTATCAATTGCAGAGAAAGAGGAGCTACACAGACAGAGGTACCAGGCTAACAGTGGGATGTGTTACTGCCTTGGGAAAACACACTAAACCCAGCTAAACAACAGGAAGTGAAAAGAGTGAGAGACAGGATCAAATTAATGCTCTTCATGAAAAGAAAATCTGAAAAAAACATTTCTATAACATTTATATAAATGCTTTGTAATTTCTTTTTAGAGTTTCATGTTTTAATTTGGGACAGGTCTGGCTTGTAATTTCAGAAACTTACCACTGCAAGCTTTTGCTGCCTGACAGCAGGAATGTGTACTATCTGCTCAGTTATACTCTGGGCAGTGCTGATGTGGGAAAAAAAGACACAGCCACCTTTGTTTTTTGTATAGGTGAAGTGCTTGGATTAGAAAACATAAAGTCTAGTTGGTGCTCAGCTGTCCTGTGAATGAAGACTGCTCGAGGAAAACATCAAAATCCAGATACATCTTGCTGGTTAGATGTGACATACTATTGAGTTTGTAGCTGGTAGAGAAATTTTGGAAATCTTTGCAGTTCTGCAAGTGGAATGCAAAGTTATACATGGCAAATACAGTGCAGCAGTTAAAAATGTGCATTACACTAAAAACAGTAGGTTTATACTAAATAGGTTTTTTTGCTGTGACTTCTCATGGGTGATGTGCTAGTTGATGGCACAGGATGTGTGGTATGGGGCAGGATTTCTTACTGTGAAACAAGAGGATAAAATGGGCTGGTGGACTCCTTGCTGATGGCATGAATGCTTCCCTTGCCTTCCTTAGAGCCCTGAGTTGTGGTCACCAGACTTACACTGGACCAAGGCTGAAAAAACCCCAGCCTTCAGCAAAGCTGAGCTAGAATGTTTTATCAGAAGTCAAAATGTGTGTTACTTGTATCAGGGGAATGAACAGCTGATTTTGGCAGTTGCCATCAGATTGGTGCTTCCTGTTTACAGGACTCACGGAGTCTCTGCAGAGCCCTGGGAATCCTTCCAGCTAGGGAATGCCTGGCTTAGACAGTGAGTGCTGTTTCAACAGCAGGTGCTGAGGAAACTCATGGCAGATGTGCTTCTCTCATCCTTTCTCAGAGCCAGCTTACTGTGGAGAATGCACAACTGATGGTTGAATCAGAGGTGAGAGAAATTAAACTTAGACTTTTGTAAATGGAAGGGGCTCCGTATCTTTAGTCAGAGAGCACGAAAGGCTTGGTTCACAGTTAAAGAATGGTGTTCTGTAAACACAAATACCTTCCAAACAGAAGAACAGAGGATTTTGTTACTCATCATTCCTTTCAAATGCAGCCAAGTTCGTGGAATGTAGACTTAGAGTAAATATTTGTGTCATCTCACTGGTGGGAAATCAGGGCTTTTAACAATGGCAGCGTTACCAATGGTACTTTAAAACTTCTTATGAAGTATTAGAAAATAATGAGCTGAAAGACAGAGTTGGAATCTGATATTTGTTCTTTCCTTAGTGGAAAAATGTTTCTCTGTTATTGTATTTTTAAACTGTGCTAAAGTTGAGCAAAGTCTGCAGAAAGGTAATACCAGAAGGATAACGCTGACACTTTCTCTTCTAGAAATTTAGTGTCAAAATCCTCTCTTCTGAGCAGGAGTTTGGACAGCTAGGAATCATAGAATATGAATTTCCAGATTATTAGTTATGCTTGTTGGGGAGGAAAAAGTCTTATACTTTAACAAGACTGTGACTGGCATTGCACAGTGTTACAGTTACTTTATCATACATTATAGTTTCCTTTATAGTACTTACAGTTTCCTTTTGTGCTGCATCACTCTAAGCTTTGTAGTATCCTTTGTGGTTTTCTAGCAGGGGAAACAAACTATGGAAGCCTTATTATGCTTCTCCATGACACAGAGGAAAAAATTTCAGAAGACAGTGAAGTGATCCTGAAGTTTCGTAAACACAACATGGTGATGTTCCACAAGGATTTGTCTAGGTCCTCCCTCTGCTTCTCCATGTCAAAAGCATTGGGATTTTATTGGTCTGTGGTATCCTCAGTTATTTAACGTCTTAAAATCTTCCCTGTGAAGTTTTAAAGTGCAGGTGTTCTCCCTTGCAGCTCCTTTAAAAATTCAATATAGATGTTGTAACTTAATGTATCATGAAATATAAATACCTCTGACTTGAGACAGCTTGTGCTTAAACATTCAGCAAATAACAGTGCATGAAATTAAAAGCAGGCTTCATTTAGTGCGTATTATATTCCTCTAATGTTTACTTCAGTTGTTACCTTGGAGTTTAGTGGGATACATAGCAGAAGCAGTGGCAAACAGCTTCACTTTCATCACATTCTGTACACAAGCTGACAGTCCAGTGACCGAGGTAATCTATAGACTGTTGACCTGAAAAAGTCAGAATTTTACTCACACAGTGCACAAGAAGGTTTAGAACTGTTCAGCTGCCCTCTGTTAAAACTGGGGGATGCTGAAGCACTTAATTGGTTACACCACAGTCAGGGTTTAGACCCGAGTTTTAAGCCTTTGAAAGCTGATGTAAACAATGAAGCTGGTAATGGTTTCTCTGCTGTGGAAGAGTATGAATGTAAAACATCTGATGAACAGCTGGCTCATCCTTCAGCTGGGTAAGTGTAAATAAAACACTTCTTTTAAAACTTAGTGTTGAATCTGTGCTAGAATGGTTCTGTGCAGTAACTACAAATGGGGAAAAAAGGCACAGGATCAGAAGTGAACAATTCATGTCCCAGGATCTGGAGGAAGCACTCTTCATCATGGGAGAGCTTTAGTTCACAAGAGACGCTGAAGAAAAAGTGTTCTTCGCTTGTAGCTGTAGCTCCTCCAGAGCAAGGCTGAATGCTGAGGCCATTATTTGCCTTCCCACCTGTGAAATCCCTAAGTTCTGTCCCTGATCAGCAGCTGAACCTGGGCCGTGGTGTTCAGTTCTGGCTGCTCTTGCAGAGCTGAATGTGGAGCTGCTGTGAAGACGTGTTTGCTTGTTTTTGGGAGACCATTGCTACAGATTAATAACGTACAAAAGACATAAATAAAAATGTGATAATGCTTTCTATATGTCACATAGCAATAACAGAATAGCTGAGCTTTGAAGGAGACAAATGTGTTTTGTGAAATGTAGTTTTGTGACTGGGGAAGGTGAGGATTAGACCAAAACTAATGAGGTATGGGGTTTGTTTTGTTTTTTTCCTACCCCCTTCTCTCTGGTGTGGCCAGTCAGAGCCAACATTATTAGTTAATGCTGCGTTTGAAGTTTTACTTTGGATTTTTCATGCCACATTCCTCAGTGGTATGCCAGTGTAACTGGGAAAGGAACACTGAGCTTTGTGAGACTTAAAATTGTATTTAAAGCCCAAGGTTTTTGTAGTTTTGTCATCAGCAAGCTGTGAGATCAAAGATTTATCTAGCAAATCTATTTTATTGCAGTGGAAAACAGTATTTTTGGCTAGTAGGCATATTTTAGTTTTATTTTAACTAAGTTTTGAATTTATACAGGAAAATCTATCTTTCTGAGGAGTACAGAGAGAGCAAAAATGGTGTAGGAGGTGGGAGCCAGATCACTTTTTCCTTCTAATCAGAAACCATTCTGCCTTTAATATGCATGGCAGTATTTCAGTTCCACCTTTTCTCTTCCTATTGAAATATTAGTTAAATGTAATGTATATATAAAAAAGTAATTACCTATATTGTTATTTTTACAGAAGTCTGTACTGTTCTTTTTCTCAATGGGTTGGCTGCAACAAAATGAGTTTTAGACCTAAATGAATGAAATATGTTCCTAACCTTTGAATTCAGAGTGTTCTGATGACACTCAATTTAATTCCTATGTATGGTACATGGATTCTCTTTAGAAATAAAGTATAATACTGCTTTTGTACCGTTATTTTTACAGATTTAATGATGGATGCATAGTGTTCAGCTGTCTGGAATTTTGCTTACTGTAGATCTACTCATTTGCCCTGTATTGCTGTGTTAAAATACACTCTTTAGCATAATTGTAATCATCATCAGTAAGTCTGCATATCTAGAAAGATCTTTGTTTAAAAAGGTATTATATTTGAATCCCTCTTTTAACATTTTTGGAAAATTGCTTTAATTGGAAAATAAGTAACTTTTAAACAGTATGCTGTTCAGCATGGATTTAATTTGGCTTAGAGGCTGATTTTTAAGAGCAGAGAAACAGCCTGAATTTACTGTAACATAGAATACTTTAATATTATTATTGTAGGCAACTGGTTTTTACTGACACTTTTTAGGAGTTGATTCCCCATAACTTGGGCAGTGAGTTGGAGACACACACTCTATTGTTGCTGATTTTGCACTGAGATGATTTAGCTGAACTTGCTGCTGAAGGCTTTCAGGGTGGGTGAGGGTGTAGTCACACAATTGGCTTCTGATGTCTCTGGGAATGGCAGCCTTCAGCAGAAATGGGGAAGCAGGGTGGCCCTTGGAAGTGGCGTGGGTGGGAAGATCCTGAGCCATTGTGGGGTAGAGCAAGTGACTGTGTTTGTGTCTTCATTTGCTGCTTGTGTTTGGAGATGCAAACAAGGGGTATGTTCTATCTTCAGGCTTCTCCCAGCATTCCAGAATAACGCTCATTCCGAGGTGCAGATGAAATGGTGTAGAAGATCAAAAGGGCAAGCAAGGCTATGTTTTTGTCTGTAGGAGAGATAATGTCTCCCATCGTCTTTGCTTTGTTTGCATAATACAAACTTTTAAGACATTTGGTTCAATACTCCATTCAAATTACCTGCTACAAGTCACTTTAAGTAATTTTATTCATCTCTGTCTCACGCCAGTCGTAGTGTTAAGTTGGTGCAGTGTGACCTGGTTTCATGTGACATAACCAACATCTTACTCCAAGGGCCCAGCGTGCCCACTGAAGAAGTCAGTGTCTTGCCCATCTATTGTGTTTTATAAGTGCTGAAGTTAAGACTTTTATCAGGTGCAGTGCTATTAAGTCAATCCTCTTCTGGAGGTTTCTAGTTGCAGTAGGGTGAATGAATACAGTCAGTTTTCCAACTTTCGAGTGCTCGTCAAAGCCTTTGAGTTTTGCGGACTGGTAATAAAGCTTCCATGATGCATAATTGTTGAAGGAAGTAATTTGTTCAGAAAACAATTGTGTACATGTTTAGGGTTATACAATGGACACCATGTTTAATGTCAATAAATAAATGCTACTTATGCTGACAGAACTGGTGCTCTCAGTTGTTCATGTAGAGGTCGAGCATCTTTTTTGGATGAAGTTGTAAGCTGAAGACTTGGTCTTATGTGCTTGAAGCTCAAGTTTTAAATTATTTATTTAAACCCTCTTTCAAAATAAGTCTCACAAAACACTTGCTTTGAGTGGTTGCTTTGCTCAGTATGTGTCTCCGAAGATGAATATTTCGTTCTTGCAAATAAATCCCTGTAAAAATTGAAAAATTTTGATAAAATGCAGTATTATATGTTTTGCTGCAGACTCTCTTCATGGAAAGAAATATACTACTAAGCCTTGTAAGATTTTAAAAGACCATATACAAGTTACTGAGATTACTGAAAATTTGATCAGTCATGATGGCATAGTTGACAAAAATACTGGGAAAATGAAGAAATATGGAATTAGCTTATTTACAGACTTCTCTTTCATCTATTTTTTTTCAGAGTGCGGGAGAAATAAAACCCCTAAAAAAAGTGATTAAACTAATGGAAGCATTTCTAGAACAAGACTTCAGTGGCACCAACTCTATAATCAGTAGTTGCTGTCTGGGATTATGTGCATTCTTACAGTCCTAGTGTTTTACTGTGGCCTCGAATAGGCTGCTGTGAACACTGTTTGCTGGCTGTATTCTGCTGAAGTAGAACATTTTTAACCATTCTAATTAAAGCGTAAATTAATATTTTTCACTAGAACCTTGGAAGAATCTTTCACAGCCCTTGAAAGGGAAGGGCTGTGAAGGAGAAACTGCTTATTAGAAAACAAACCAGAACTTTTTCTGTCTGAACTTCTGACTTTCCACCACAGCATGGCTTAGAGCCTAAATTGTTTGTGCAATTTGTTTTAGATTAGGTCTGCAGAGCAAGTTCAGGTAAAGACATTGTCTTTGAAGTGCCTGATTTTGACTTGGGTGGTAAAACTCTTCACAACTTTCCAAGCCTTGTATTTCTATTTTAACCAAACATATTTTCCTGTTTTGTTATCTATTACCTTATCATGGGCTGGATTCTTGTTTCACAGGGATTCGGTGGCAGTCAGTGAGTAATATAGGAGGTGTAACTGGTAATAGTTCTTTTACAAAGCAAGTGCCACTTTAAAGATAATATCTGCTTGCATTAGATCAAATAAGATATTATTGTTTATTAAGCATACTGCATTTATTATTTTTCTGCAACGTGGGCTTCTATTGCGGTGACCACCTTGTATCACTTTCGAAGGTGGCTGCTCTAATGTTTAAAGAAAACAAAATAAAGCTTTTTAGTTTTCCTTATGGTAAAGCTTGAAGTTAGATTTTATTGGGCTGTTTTGTTGTTATTTGCATTAAAGGAGTAATTTTAATCATACAAATAGCTGTGGGCAAGTTAAAGGAGTCTGATGAACAGATCTGCTCTATTCTTGTGGCTGGCAAATTACAGTGTCTGTACACTAATTTATTTAAAAGAATTGAAGAGAATTACATGAAATGGCTGTTGCAATTGTATGTTCAATTTTGAATAACAGTATAATGCAGATGTGTAACTAGGATGTCTATGGGCCTAAGTGCAAGAACTTGATTAATTTTTGTGGCTCAATACATTTTAAATTGTATGTAAATTATACCATTGTTTCCACATTTAAAGCTATAGGAATCTTATTTCAAATTGCAAACCAGAGAAAGAATACTTAGGCTTGGTTCAGCTAACTTGCAAGCTTTTCTAGCTTCTGATAGAAGACTTTTGTATCCTATGTCTTAAATTACCAACAGAAAAGCCACTGTAAAAAGTAGGAAGGCTTTTCTGCTAGTATTCATCAAACTTTTCAGCCAAGGCACACAGTATAGCAGTTGGGTGGTGTTTCTGTACAAAGGGCTTTAAATTGGCAAAAATGAGTAAACTGTAAAAATTACCTAAATTTGCTTGATTTTTTAGATATGTCTTTATATTAATTATAGAACAGAAAGAACTAAATAGTCACAATTTTTTTTTTACCAATCCATTTTTCATTTTTATATTTTCCTCGATCCATGAACAAATGGGTTTACACTCACAAATGTAATTTTCAATGTGTGTTTTATTCCATGTAGCGCTTCATTTTTTTGATTACTGGTGGATTAGTAGATTAACATTCCAGAAAATTATTCTTTTGAAACACTAAGAAAAATAGAATGCTTTTGTAAAAGCACTATTTGACCTGTCAGTCTTTTCAACCCTTAGTGAAAAGATTAAAGGGGGAAGGCAGAAAGTCAAATTTTAAAAAAAATGCCCAAGAAACTATTGCTGTTGCAAATAATTCTCCCCAACGATTTTGCCCAGGTTCACCTTTTCTAGCCAATGAAGATGGTGTACTCGGAGGTGTGATAGTTCTCCGCTCTTGCAGGTGTTCAGCAGAGCCTGAATCCTCACAGGAAAAGCCAACTTTACTAGGTAAGAAATTCTTGCTCATTTTTACTTCGGCTGGGTGCTAACTCCAAGTGAAGGGTGAAATAAAATCTCTGTGTATGTATGAAAGCCACAGAGAGAACAAAAAGAATTGAAATTGAAATAATTAAAATCTAGAAAGCGAAATAGGGGACAAACAAGGCTAATACTAATAAAACTCTGGAAAAGAGCATTCTTTCTGACTCATTATTTCTAAGCAGGATTGCCATTCAGAGGGTTGTGTGGCATCCTTCTAAATCTATGGCATAGATATAATAGTTGCTTGTGGCAAGGCAGGATGTGTTCCTCATAGGAAAAATTGCATTTTTAGCTGGGGGTAATGCATGTAGCTGTTTACTGCTTCTCAGTAGCTTGTATGTGAAAAATGCTTTCTAGAAAGTTCTTTATTCCTCTTTTTTGCAGAAGAAAATGTGTGAATTTGGAGGATACTCTTAAAATTTGTAAGGGAAGTTGCTTATGGTTGTTTATTCTTGGTAAAGGCCAGGAAAAGGGGCTTGGATAAGTCGCAGTTGCTCTTTGCATTTGCACCAAACAGGAGTTTCTGCTGCTCATACTGAAATCAGCAGGAGCCTGGACTTTGCCTCCACCAGTAGCTGGCTGGTTCCAAAAGGACTTTACATCCCTTCAGCCCTGTTTCTGTCCTGGAAACAAAATCTCTGTCTTGCAGCTTTAGGGCAGAAAAGTGTATTATGGAAAACTGTCAGGTGGTTTGTGTGGGAGAAACAGATGGAAACTGAAGGCTGTAGACTGTGAGCAGAACAGGGTGGAAATACAACCCTGAGACAGTAAAGCCTCTTTAAGGGAAGGAATTTGGGATTAGTGACATATGAATTACTTCAGGATGACACTTGTGCCATCTCCTTTCCTGTGGTGCTCCTCAGATGTGGAGCTATGTGCTTATTTATTGGGTCACATTGACCTGTCTAATATAGATTGGGGTTATGTTACCAGAATTAAAGTGTTTTTCCATTGTATAATACTCTGCTTTATTATTATTTACCCAATTGTGACATTAGCTAGTGCAACAACATCCTAAAACATAAATTCCGTCCTTAAAAAAAGAGTTAAGGAAATGAAAATACAAGTCTGATTAAGTAAGAACAAACAAGATCAACTTAACCTTCAATACGTGAGGTTTGGTGGTGAGAGAATTTTTTCTATTCATTTCATGTTTGTCATTCATGTAAGAGAACATATTTTTTAATGAAGGTTTGGCCTTTTTTTTCCTCAAAAATTAATTTATAAAATCCCCATATATCATACATCATAAGGTTTGTGCTAGTACAGGCTACTTTTGGTAGTTATCAAAGGCACATATATAATATTTTGAGGGTATTTGGCCTGAACTGTTTCCCAACTTCTCGAAATTGAAAGATAGGATTAAATTATCTCAAAAAAAAAAAAAAAAGCTTTCACTGACAGTGGAGCCTTTGGGGTGCCAGGTGGAGGCTGGGCCCATCAAACACACATTGATTGTGCTGGATACGTTTCACTCTCTGAAAGCTTTTGACTCACCTGTGGTGGTATTGGCCATGAATCTGTTATGGGGGAGCGGAGCACACCTCGATGAAGTTCATTTTTCTTTTATGATGATATCTGCATATCTGTCAGAATCTTCAAGTCTTGGTGGGATCATCTAACCTTTGATCTCCTGTGCTGGTTTAATTGCCATGCAAGAAGTGGTTCGAAGGATGAATGTGCTCAGCATGCTGTGACCTTCATCGGCCACGTTAAAGGAACGTGAGGAATAGGAATGAGTAAAAGTTTTAAACCCATCTAGGGATGATTTTTTGCAGTATGTGAAAGTCACTCTCAAAAGAAATATGTGGAAATATCTTTTCATGGCATCTTGTGTAATTCATGTAAGACACCTCCTATAATTCAGAGGAAGAATTTGTGCTTCAGTGCATTTTTTAAACCTTTTACAGAATTCTGTGAAATGCCTTGAATTCTGATCAGATATTTATTCCGAATTATGGACTTTATGAACACAAAGAAAAATGACCATGACAGAGAGCAGGAAGAAAACAGTGTGGCAGTTTATAAAGCTCCTCTGGCAGAGAGCTAAACATCTGAATACTGTGCTCTTTGTCTGAATTTTGTGTTGCAGCTGAGTAGGAGTGTGTTTGTGTACATAAAGATACCTGCGTATGTATCAGGCAATTAAAGATCACTGGAATAGGCTGTTAAACAATTGATACATCAGGACACTTTCACACCTCACACAGCACCTTACTGGATTAACAGGCATCAACAAAACACGTGAGCAGTGATTAGTTTTCTTCATCGTTATCACTGCAAGCATGACAGTTCGTCTTTAACACTGATATCCTAAATTAGCTGTTAATTAGGACCAGAGAGCTGATGTTATATACCTGGTGCTGGAAGTCCAGGTAATCAGACGTCAGAGTACTTTGATAGGGGTTTCCTCTCCATCTTTCTTTCCTCTCTTACCTTTGGTGCTCCTTAGACTCTTCACAAAGAACGGGGGTGTTTGCATCTGCTGTTGTAATTCAGCATGCTTTTGAATCCAGGACTTGCTCTAATTTTGCCAGAAATCTTTCTTTCTTATTGTGCGTGTTACTCTGAGTCCATCAGACACCTCTCCTGCTTTTTCTGCAGGAAAATTTTCCTTTTACCAGATGTCTTTCCTGCTTGCTCTGTATCTTCAATTCCCATATTTCAGACTTGACTATTTCTGCATGTTTTCCTGTATCCTGCTTGGGCAGCTAAGCCACAAATCCTCCTTTACCTATTGGTAATTACATCCTATTTATATATTTATGCTCAGTTCTGTGGGGGAAAAAAAAAAAAAAAGCCTGTTCCTGGTTATTCTGTTGATAGTGTGTCAATTCTACAGAATCCTTGTAGGCCATTTGGCTTTATGCTATTGTAGGATGTTTTTGTCTGGGTTCAGGGCAGGCAGGTGCAAGTTCTATCAGCTTTTACTTCATGGGTGGAACAGGCCACTGCTTTAGAAGTTGGTCCAGTCTTTTAACTGCAGTTGCAGTTGATGTATTTCTCATCTTGGAGGCTCCATATCATTGGAGTAACATTCTCATTCTGGGTATTAGTTCTGCAGTGTGTGACTGTGAACAGTCAGGAAAATCTTGTTTATTTAATAGCTGTTTCTTCTGAGAATTAATTACTCTGGTAGGTAGTTTTTGTTCTTTGTTTTTCATCCTTGCTATATTTGTTCCTCAAGATACCAGTGTTGTTAAATTATATCTTGTATTTCAAACCAAGGCGTTTTTGTAACTTCTTGCATTTTCCTTTATAGTGGAATTTCTGTGGAGCCATACAACAGAGAGCATGTGTGTTGGATATATGTCTGCACAGGATGGCAAAGCTAAGGTAAGCCATGAGGAATAGGCTGTAATACAGTCGAATGAGTGCAGAAGCTAAGGAGAATTTGAATTAATGATAATGAAATATATGAGAAATTTCTGTCTTTAAGAGAAGAGAAAAAGTAATGGGTGCCTAAGCAGTTAGATGTGTCAAGCGGTTAGGCATTTCTAATTTCTTTTTTTAATTGCAGCAGTTAACAACCCTATACTAACATATGTTTCATGTCAGGATAAGGTGCCATGACCACATGTCCATTCCCTCTGCTGACAGTAATTGTATTTGAGTAACTTTATCCATCTTGATTCAGTTATGCTGGTACCATATTTTTCTGTGGGCATGTCTTCCTTCAGATAAAGCAATTGCACCAGCAAGGAAGATATAAAACAAACTTCAAACAAGTTCCTAGAATAGCCTCTGTGATAAATAATTCCAATATTACCATCCATATTTTCAGTTTCTTGGGGCCTTATAATTTATTTTTAATGAGAGAAATATTATGTTAAAATTTAATTTAGCTATGAAAACTGGAAAATTCTGTCACATAATGATCAAGGAGTAGGGATTAACCAAGTGGATGAGCCATCCATTCTTAGGAAAAGAGCATGGAAGGGAGAAAAAGGAGGGTATTGTAATGTAGCAACTAGAGCATTTAGGAGAGATGTTTGGAGAACAGGGATGAACGTGGGAGAAGCTGCAAGCAGAGACAGGGTCGTAATTTCTGTAGGCATTAATGCAAAGGGGGATGTGACCAAGGTAATGAAAGAACATACCAGGGTATAAAAGAAGAAAATCAGCATCAAATATTTTACATAGCAAAACTGGTGTAACACTCTGTTTCAAGCAGTGGGAATGGATGAGTTCATTCTCAAGGCATAAAATAGGCAGGAGGAAAAAAAAGACAAGAATGCCTCAGAAAGACAAGAAAGATAGCAAGCAGTTGATGAAGGAAAGGAAGTGCTGGTAGAGGTGTAAGTCAGTATTTGCTTTTGCGTAACTTAGGTACAATTCTTTCCAGCTAACTATCCATGGAAGAGAGTGTGGTTTTACTTCTTAATATTTATTTCAGACTTAGTTGAAAAAAGTCCAAACTGAAGTTAAAAGCTCAGATTGAACTGAGTGAAACTAAAGCAAGTTCAGCTACAGATGTTCTAGTATTTGCTAGTTAGCTTTTAAATTGTAGTCTTGTGTTTGCAGTGAAAGACTAACTGACAATAAAGGATGTTAAAAGTTTCCAGTGTGCACGCCTGCCTCTGACTAACACTGCAAAGCTCAAAATGTTACTGTTTCTTCCTGGTAGTGTCTAATTAATAAATAAATGCTAAATATGAAATCTGTCTGGTAATGAGTATTAACATGACAGTGCCATGCCCAGAGTTGCTTTCCTACTCAAGTTGCAACATTTGACATCTGGTGTGCATTGTTTTCATACTGCTGGTAAATTCTCCAGCTGGTAATCCTGATTGTGCTGACAGACACAGCTGCTCTTCTTGGTTCACTTTTAAATTATGTTTTTGACCTTCACTGAAGAGTTAATCCTCCTCCCTTTCTTCCTTCTCTGAGTCTGTGGCCACAAATGCTTTCCAGAGAAAAACCACAAATGCTTTTGCTGCTGACTTCTATTGATCAAAAAAAGTCTTCTGTCATAAAAGCTGGAATTTTGTTCTGCTACAACTAGGACTAAGTTATAGATGGAAAACGGGGCTTGAAATAGAACACAATGTATTGCAAGTGAAAAAAAAATCTCTGTTTCTTAATAGAGTGACTGTTTTGCTACAGTTAATTTGGAGTGCTTGCCATGAAAGAATAATGGGATAAGAGTTCATAAAAGTATAAAATATCACTTGTTTATGAGGACCATAGCAAAATGATTAGGCAGCAGCTTGTAAGGAAACATTTGCTTTCCTGTTTTTCTAGGGTGGTAAAGACCTTCAAGTTTTATTTCTTTCATCAGTCTAGGACTTGAGTTTTGTATTTTTGTTTTTTGAGGGGTTATCACAATGGCTGATTTTGGACCGGTTCAATTTAATCAACAATTTAATGAACATGAAATAATAAAAAAAAAAAGCAAGACTTTTTATCATATCTTAGCTGATTCAACTGTGCTTTTCTGTTTTTCTTGTCATCCTTCTCGACACAAGCAGCTTCATAATCAATTGGTGCCAGCGTTTGTCACAAATTGGATGTGGAAGGACACAAGCTTTTCATCTGAGCATTTTGGCTCTTTCCTATACTTCTTGAACTAACCTGCACCCAGTTTTGGGCTGCAGCTGTGAGAATACATAAAACCAGATAGAAAATAGTAGTTTGTGGATTCCCTCTGCACTCGCACAGCTCCTTCTGTGGCAGTAACTGCTGCATCAGCAAAGGTTATAACTTCTAGATTGAAGGACTGGGAGGTTAAATAACTGCATGAACTGCGGAGGGGGTTTTTTTTGTTATTGTGTTGTTGACTCATTAATTACTTAATATGAATTTAAGATACTTGATAAGCAATTATTTCTTTTTCCAGTCCAGATTTTCTTTTTCTGAGATACTAGTTAGTCCTCAGAATAGCCTTCCAGGTGCTTGGGGTTTTTTATGGATCCATAATAGATCTAACAATTGATCATAGCATCAGCTAAGAAAGTCACCCCGTTACCAGGGCTCTGACTTCTTTAAAGTTTCTCTGGCGGGGTTCAGTTATCATTTCCTATTTTCCTGAATTGATTGGATTATGTTCTGAGAGCTTAAGCTCTTTTTATTGTCAGCACTGGGAAGTAGCTCTGCTCTAAGGTGTTGCTTCTTGCAGCTCTGTCCATACTGCCATGGACGATGTGCAATACTTCAGGTCTTAACAGTTTATATAGCATTTGGTAGAGCAATTTCAGTGTCAGTTTCCAGAAAGGGCTTGCAGACCTTCTGCCATGTAATTTGGGATGGGAAGAAATAATTCCTTCAATTCACCCATAATGTGATTTTAGATTTAAATCAGGAATGGGAAGGAAAGGGTGTTAGTGGTTAGGTTGCACAAGTTAATTGACTCTTCTTAGTTACAAAGACTTCATATCTTCTTGTTCCTTGTCTGCCTGCCCAATTGAGGATGCTTCAAAGGAAAATACTTCAATCTCAAATGACAGTGCAGCGTATGCCTGCAATGTGAGTTCACATACCAATAGCATCTCTTGAAGGTTCTGGCTATGGGTAGGCAGCCTTTCTTTGATTTAATGTTGTGTATCTGTGCATCAGACAGGAGCCCTTTTATCTCAGGCAGGCTCTGCAGAGTATTTGTTTACTCAAGTCCTGCAGTATTCTGTATGCAGAAAGTGTAAGTGGCTGGGATACTTACCTTTTCCTGGATCTGACAAGTGTCTTGTCATGGTGATTGAAAGTAGTTGGTGGTAGCTGATGTTTCTGCTTGAAGATAGGTAATTCCTCACTGTGTTTTCAATAGTATTTGAAGTCAGAGTGCTTTATTTCCAGTGCAAGATCCTGTCTCAATACCAGCAAAATGCAGTTTTGGTAATTTATTTTGTGTAAGTATTTGAAATAATTTATCAGCTCACTATATTTCTTAGTATTTATTAATCTGCTATGTGGTCTTTATAAATGTTGCAAACTTTGGCAATTATTGTAAACGTTGCAATACTTTTGAGATATCCTTGTAGTTCAGCCTCATAGGTTTTAGTTTTCCTAACAGCTGGATGACTTAAACAGCAAATTTTAAAAGCCCAGTTGCAATATTGAATATAATCCAATTCAGTTGCCAGTTTAAATCTCTTTTTGGCAGCTATTCAGTTCTTATAGCATGAACTGCTAAGCTTTATGTTATGGCAGGTTTTAATAATGCAAAGCTACATGAGCCATTCTTTCCGTTCTCAAATGAACCAAATTCACGTTGCTTTGCAGGACATGGTGTAGCAGTAGTGGAGAGTGTTGCATATTGCTGTGTTTGAAAACATCCATCAGCAGCAACTGCTGTCCACACCAAATGTTGTGGTTGCAATGTGCAAACAAACTTTTATCTTTGACAGTTAATTTCATTTTCCAGTGTGAGCAAACATGGTGGACAGGGAGACCATCTCCAGTTCACTTTTCCTGTGGAGATGTAAGCTGTCATCATCAGATTTATTCGCTTTTACTGACACTGTAAAATTCAGCAGCAGTCCTTCCCTCTATATTTGAAGTGATACATGTGACAAACACTGGTTGTAGTGATTGTTGTTGGTTTTCTGAGGATGAGCTTCTGTATTTGACTTTGTGAGTAAAAGGTCTGTGAAAGCCCTTTGTCAGGAGAAGGGCAGTTTTCCAGTGCTCATTGGGTGAAGAAACACATCTTGGAAGAATCCTAATTCTAATTTGAAAATTAGTGGAAAAATTTACTGAGCCTGTTTAGCGAGCAGAAATACGAAGTCAAATAATTCAGTCATTCATTTCAGACTACAGAGACAGTCTTTTAACTTCATGAGACAGGAAAAGTATATGTCACTGTTCTTATTTTCTTTAATCTTCACTCTTGTCTGGAGGCTGGGGAATCAGTCAGAAATTTTCATTTGAAAAGTACTCTGTGCATACAGTGGACCATCCAGTTCTCTCATAAAAATAAGGGTTTTCTATTTGTTGAAAAAAACCTTCAGTGCTAAGATACCAGTTAAAACGTTTGGCTCGCAGACCTCCATGGAAATTAATGGGCTCTGAGATGAGAAGATAAGTTCACTTTCTGGGTTGGTTCTTGCATAAAGCCAGTAATTCTGGAACTCTCCTCATATTTGGCTGACAGAGGGGATAGGGAAGATGGGATTGTGTGTCCAGGTATGCAAATATAAATGGAATAACTTGACTTAGCACCTGCAATTCACAATGATACAAATCACATTTGAAGATACATGACAGGGTTTTAGAATACATCTACAAAACCCTGGGATGCTGAGCTGATTAGATGATTGGTTAGTATGTGATTTTAGGCCTTCTTGATACAAGTATGAGTGATTCAGTTAGATACATAAATAGTTTATAGTAATATACTTAACCCACAGAATGAATTTGAGCTTGGAAAACTGTTAACTTCCTAAGCAAGCTGTGTGTAAAATCATTCTTTTCAGTGCAGTGAGACCAGAAGCACCCCATCAGTATGTCTTTCTGTTGTTTCCCAACAAGGACAATATTTCAGAGTCTCTCTTTCTTTCTATTTTTGCCCATTTTTTTTTCTTTATTAAGGTTTCACCAAACAAGATGCACATGGTATTTTCTGATAGCAGCAGTTGCAAGTATTTTGTGGGGCACCTTCTCCTGCCATACTACAGGTGTACATACAAACCGTGGTGGAGGCGAGATTACCAGGAGACAGAACAGCAGAGCTGCTGCCAAAATGGGCTCTTACTGCTTAGAAAATAAATTTAGAATGTGTGGTCATATGGTTCTGATGGTGGAAGTGTGTGCCCAGCTAGAAGGCTCCAAATTTCTAAAGAATATATGGGTTTGATGGTACTGTTTTTTACAAGGAGCAAAGCTGTAGAAAGCAATTTCCTTAAGGATATGATGTCCTTGGTCTTTCATTATATTTCATTTCTATAGTGTAATGAATGGAAAAAGTTTGTTTTATAAATTATTCTGTCTAAAGCACATCCTGAGTGTGTAATAAGAGTGCTAAACACATGAAGCACTCCCTAGATTTGCTTAAGAACTGAATGTGCTGCCATCTGGTAGTTGTACTCTGTCCTCTTGGCAGCCTTTGATTGACTTCAGCTTTCTCATGCAGCACTGTCTCTTGGCTTAAATTTTATACATTCATTTTACATTTTATTTGTGCTTTTAATGAAAGAAGAAAGCCCTAAGTTGTTGTGACAAACTGATACTTTTATGTGAATAAAAGGAGGAGACTAGCTCTTTAAAAGGAAACCTTTTTCATATTCCTTGGTCTCAAGCTTGTTTCAGAATCCTTGTCTGTGAGACATGAAATAACGTAAGTCAAAAAGATGAAACCATATATTGTTCCCTTAGTAGTTAACACGTATTCCAGAGCAGAAAGACCTATTAGTTTTGTAAGTCGTGGGAAACTTTGCAGTGTGCATCTAAAAGCCCTGGGAGAGAGTAACATTGCTGTGTCTGCGGCACTGGGGCTGGGGCATCCCTAGTTCTGTGATGTTGGTTTGCTTAGGAGGGAAAGAGGGAAACGTCGTGTGTTTGGATGTCGAGTACGTGGAGCAAGAATCAGTGTCTGAACGTTGGTTAGCTCATTTGGGCTTTATGGGGGGGTAGGAAGCAAAAAATCCAATGTTTCTTCCTGCATTTACCCTTTTTCCTGTGGAACTGTGGGCACGTGGTTCCTCCTTTAGGCTGCAGCAGAAATCTGTTGTGACTGACTGGTGTCAGTACCTTATCTCCTAAAGGCCCTCACCAACGTCGCTTTTCTCTAGGAAAGCAAAGCAAACCAGAATGTTCTTGGGACTGTAAAATGTCCATAGATGAAGCTGAAGATACGGATAATCCCGTCATTCTTCATCTACCATTCTCTGACATACTCTTTCCTCAAAGAGGGGCTTCTGTGGAGCTGAGTGGAGGATTAATTCAGGAAAATTATTTATTTTCCCTCCTTTTTTTTGTGGTCCCAGGCACAATTTCTTCCAGGTGTGGGTTCATTCAACTTGTAAAGCTGACAGAATAATCGAGTTCAATTAAAACTTTTCCAGTGTCATTCTTTTTTGTTTGCTTTTTTATTTTTAAGTTTTTAAAAACTTAATTGAATATACAATCTGGACTTAATGTAAAATATGATGTTGGGATATAAAAACGTAGCAAACTTTACAAATAAGTTCTGTGGTTAATTTAAAAATATTAAGTGTTCTTTGATGTTTCTTTTTATTTACTGAAGTTTGTTCTTACAGTTAAGGACAAGGGAGATGTAAATGTTGGAATTCACTTGAGAGTTTAAGTTGTCTTGACATGGCAATGTTATCCTTCCAAATTATTAAGTAACATCTTAAACACTGTCATCTTAGATCTGTCTCATTTTTCTTCTACATAAGGCAGCCATTGGTGAAAGTAATAAAAAATAGTCAGTATAAACCAGATCTCTATTTATGCCATCATAGAAAGTATGAAAACAAACAGGATGCAAGTAAAGCCTTTAAGAAATGCTTTGTTATATGTGGTTTCAGTGTTTCTGTAAATGGAAGTCTTCAGATGCTGGTGTATAGTGGTTTGGGGTCTTGTGTATGGGAACTGTGTTCTTCCTGACATAGGAAATTAGGTTTTCTATAGGAAATGTGTTTTGGACAGCTATTTAGGCATAGCTACTTGCTAATGTATTAATAGATAGTGACTACCTGCTTATCCCCTCTTGTACATTTTCCTATCCTTGCTCAAAAATTTATTAAGATTAACTTACTGGTTTTCTCTGATTGTGATATCTCACTAAACAACCAGTGGCATCCTTTCTCTGAGGAAACTTGCTCCCTTGCCCATCAAACAGTGTTGCTTTTATACTGTCATCCTTTTCATTTAGAAATTTTCACAGACCTGGATAAATACCATGGATCTGTCAGTCATAGAATAAAAAATACCTTTCTTCCATTTGATTTTGTTCCTTCTAATTTTTTTTTTTTTTTAATTTATGAAATGGCATTTACAGAAAAATTGTCGGTTACATTTTGGGGGAAGCTGTAACAGATTTGAAGAGAGTATTTTCTTCTGGGAATGGTAAATAACATGGTAACTGAAATTGTTCTGAAAGTAGGAACAAGTTCATATATCAAGCAGGAAAGCCAGAGATCAGAGTTTTAGCAGTAAAATGAAAACATTTAAATGCTTTTAATTAAATCTTATTCTGGGATTTAACTGGAAACAAGACCACCTAATAAGTGCAGGCACTAGGATACCCTTATCAAAAAGGAATTAAAAGAAGCTGCCTGAGACACAAAATGTCTCTTCAATGTAATGAACTGAATTTAGAGTCTCAAATCACTTTCTGCTCAAATGATGCAATTTATTCTTACTGAACTTTTACATTTGTACTTTTTGTCACAGCCCATTGCCTCATTGGAAGTTACAGATCTTGCAACAATTAAATCTTTCAAGTGGGATAATGTATGTACAAACAGATATGTGGTGGGCTGCACTTAGAGGAAGCTGTAGTTTCTAAATGCCAGCAACTTCATGTTGTGACCTTTATACCATAGTAGGAATCATTTCCAGTCCCTAATTTAATATAACATGAGCTGTTTTCACAGTGTAAAAACGTGTGCAAAGGGGATAAAAAGTCATTACTATTAACAATAAGTCGAAGTATCTTTTCATAAGCAGATGCTTTTGCCCATCAGTAATAAGACATCCCCCAGTATATAAAAGGTCATTAACAGATCTTTAGGGTCACTAAATTACAATTCAGTTATAAACTGGAGTTTTGTGTACCCAGACACATGTGCCCACTTCCTGGCTGAAATGTTCCAGTGCCTTCTCAAAGGCTCATAAAACTTTCTGTGGAAAAGATGCCTATTGGCAGAAACACAATTGTTCTTTGGATTGATTTATTCGGTAGTTGGCAACAGGAATTCTTTGGAGTTTTTTAGGTGGATGAGTAGGTATTTTTTATGCAGAGGAATTTTGTCTTTGCATCCTGACAATGGCAGTTGCTTTATGCTCTGAAGTGTTAGTTTATCACTGTCAAGCAGTTAATTCTGTCTGAGGTTCCTGTAAGGTGTATTTCTGTATGCAGTAGTAAACGCTTCTGAATCTCCCCAAGGAATAGACCTATAAACCATGAAATGCCAGAATTATTTTCTTTTGTCTTCACTCTGGATATTTCTTTCTACTTTCAGTGCACCGATTCATCCAGTTTACCTTTTCTGTGCATCTGTCGTGGTCTTTTTCTTCATGTGTTAAACATTAATGCAAACAAAATAGAAAAAGAATCTCAGTTACTTTTCAAGTTGCTTTGTAGTTCGTCCTCAGACTTCAGTGAGGGAACAGCTTAATTGTTCAATATTTACAAGCTTACTTTGTCCTGCATAATTTTGCCTTTTCTCAGACCATAATATTCTCTTGACTTTTCCACAGACTCACATTTCAAGACTTCCTCCTGGAGCCGTGGCAGGACAGTCCGTGGCAATAGAAGGAGGAGTTTGCAGGCTGGAGAGTCCAGAAAGCAGCTGATTCTTCACTTCATTGCAAAGAATGTGAATGAATTTTTTTTGTACAATAAGGGTTTTTTTTGTGTTTTAACTGATGTTGGAAATTCTGCTTTTGTTTTATACTCCATATTGCAACCATGTGCACCATAACTTGAGACAAGTGCTGCTGTAGTTTATGTTCTCACTCTGTGAATGGGGGTTGTGTGCATGTTTATTTTGTCCCCGAATAAAATAGGAACTCTTCCCCAGTTGCGCAAAGATCATGTATGAATAATGATTGCATTTTCATTTTTTTGTGTTGAAAAATAACCAAAAGTTAAGAAAAAATAATTTAAAGATATGGTCACAATTGTCATTCATATCTAAATTTAAAAGTAACAGGCCTTTGAAGTGGCTTCATAATTATGCAAAAAATTATTATGGTTTTTAAGTTTTTCAGTGGTTTAAGGAAATCCAGAGGTGGTTTAAACATGAGTTGTTTTTTTCCTCTCCAATAAGGAGGATGTTTTTTTTGTTCAAAGAATGGTTTCAGTGAAACAAACTAGAGCAAAATTAAGGCTCAAATTGTTTTTAAATAGTCTTACAGGTCAGATCTCTATTCCCATACCAAGATGTTAATAGCTCCAAGCTGTATGTATTGCAAAAAGCTATATGAAGATAATGTATCGTAATGCAGTCTTTATGTATAATGGAATATTACAGTGTAAATAAGAAAACAAAGTTTATGGAAAGATTCGATATTATTCTTCACTTCTGCTTTAAATCTATTTTTAAGAGAGGTACAGAAATGAACATATTACTGGATGCAAAGTGCAATGTGTATTAAGTGGCTGGTGGGAGGTCTGATACTGAGCTTTCGTATGGGTAAAGCAACTTCCTCAAGTCCAGCCACAGCATGGGTATTTATATAACTGTGTGTAATATGTAAGTACTGTGCATAAATTTACTGTAACTCTTTTGATACCTTCAGCAAAACTGCAGTGTAAAACAACGTAATCCTTGTCTGCCTCGTGAAGCATTGGCAGCTGAACTGTCATTTGTCACCAGTTTGGATATGTGAGCCAGGCTGCCCAAGTCCTAAAAGTGAGTTCTGACATACAACCTTTCACTCAGCCCTTTTTCCTTCACAGCACTGGCAGCAATAGAAGACTTTTGTAATTAATTCATTGTCCTGATAAGTATGCCAAAGAGAAACTAAAATAGTTCATCTTTTTCCCTGGTGGATATTTGATAATTCTGTTCTCAGAAATAGTGGATGAATAGATATTCAGACTGTATTCGCTTAATCAGGCATTGTACTTGCCTGTTTTGTAATGTTGTGCCTGCCTATAACAGACATACTTGACTGATGAAATGGTTATATTGATTGTAGTACCAATCTTTCATGGAAAAGAATAAATTTTTTTAATAGCCTGAGTTCATTTTCACTATTACACTACGGCATCAATTGAGATACTGTCATCTGTATGTGGTTTTTTTAATTGTGACCTCAATGTAGCCCTGTAGTTGAAGATATTTAAATACAGTTCTGTAAATAATATAAAACAGCAGCTTTCCAGATTGCACAACAACAATGTGGAATATACCTGTCTTGAAATAGTTTGTGCTGAAATACCAGGTTGGATCCTCAGCGATACCCTCATGGTCTGAGGAAATTAAAGGGCTGTCCTGCAGCACTCCAGAAATGATGCAGCAGAAGCTGTGTTGTCACAGCCCTTAGAACTGCTCCAACACAGTTAATGATTAAATGATTGTGTGGTCCCTTCACTGTGTAGTGAGTGGAAAATTGAAGATGATGTATATGGGTTTGTGCATACCCACATTTGAAAATGGCCATCTTATTAGAAAAGCTAAAGGAACAGTGTTAGCCTGCTTTTATTCTAAAAGTGCTTTTCTGTATTGACATCATAGAAATTTTGGCATAAATTCACTCTTTCATGCAATAAGCTTGGCAGAATGCCTCATAAAATATAAATTGATAAATTGTTTCTTCCCCTTACTTGCTTAATCTCTCTTTTTGGAGGTTTGGATTCCAGCATAGAATTTTTGTGGTTTGTTTTTACTTTACTTTTGTATCTATACAATACCCCAATCAGTTTTTTTTTTCTTTTTGTTGGTGCAGAGCTTGCTTCCTAAGGTACATATGAGAAGAAAACTGTCTTAGCACATAGGAATTTTGGTATCAGTATTTGTGAAGACTGACAGGAGCAGAATTTCCTATCAAACTCCCACTTAAACCAATGAAATATCTTACACTAATTATGGGTCTAATTGTGCTACTACTTCTCTTTTGAGCATAGAAGAGGCTTATGAAATATGAATGGTGAGGAGGGACACTGCAATGACGTGGTCTGTAAACCCTTGCGTGTGATGAGTAACCACTGCCACTGGCATAAGCAGATACAGCCCAGGAGGAAATGACACAGTTGACAGCAATAGCTGCTAAAATTAAAAAGGAAGGGTGAGCAGGTGAAATACATAGAAATAAAATTTGAATACTGTTGATTTTATACTCAAACACACAATTACGTGTCCTAGAGGATTTTGTAGCAGACAGGTCGGTGCCAGAGCAGTCCTAGTCAGTCTTGGCCATAATAAATTTTCTTGCTTAAAGTTTGTAATAGGCTAAACCAAACCTGACACATAACCCATTTTTTGTCTTCCTTTACTCCCGTGCCTTAACAGCATGACCCTGCAATGAGTGATTTCAAAGGGCTCCAATTGAGAAAGTGATGGAAGAGAGGCTTGTTGCCCTAAAAAAACTTGAGGTGATTTGCGTTCCAGTTGTGGAGGGGTTTTCTGTTTGGTTTGAGGGTTTTTTTAAGTAAAAACTCTTTACAGTTTTTATAATCTGTAAATATGAAGACTGTGCTTTTCTGCTTGTGAATTAACCTCTGGAAATGCTGTGATATATGAGAGATTTGGCTGAGGTGGAGGAGGAGGGGACCTGCACGGATTGCACCAGGCAGGAATGAGACTGGCATCAAACAGGGTGGCTTCAGTTGCCTGGAATTGTCCAAAAGCCGGAGCAATTTTAAAAATGAAGGTTACAAACATGCTCACAAGCAAATAGTTCTCCCTTGTATGGTTTATATCAGTATCTGCTTTAAAAAAAAAAAAAGAAATTATCTGCCTTCCTGGAAGTGTTGTCTTCTTTCAATGGCTTGTGGTGTAGGTATGAACTGGCTTACAGAGCATTCAGTGCTTGACATCAAATACTGAATGTCTTCAGTATTGATACGTCGTATGTGGCTGGTCCTAAAGTAAGAATGGGGCTTTATTAATTTTATTCTTTATATTTTATATATATAAAATATATATGTTTTCTTCTATATATTCTCTATACATTTTATCTACATATTCATTTATCCTTTAATCATGCTTATTATTTGGTTTTATAAGGATCTTCTGTAAGGCACATCAGATGTTCAGAATATCAGAAATCAGTATTCTTTACGATGAGAGTAAATATTCTGATCTTTTGATGGAGGCTTTTTCCCCCCTCCATAAAAGGAGAAAGCAATCTGCCAGCTAAATAAATGCAAACATTTTGTTTCTCATGCTATCAAATGCAGCATGCAATATGATCCAGCCTCATTTGTGAAGGAACAGTTCTAGTTACACAGATGAAAAATTATACTTAAAAGGCAAAATCAAACAGAACTGTGTAGCTTGTTTATCTTCAGCTGTGATTGTCCTTTGGAGACTCAAGCCTGGCCTGAAGCTGACATAACACAAGATAGCTTGCTTCCATGGACTTCAGTGAGAGTTTGGGTTGGATGATGTGAGGTTGCAAAACTATAAATGCCTCTCAGAAGGACATGAGCATAACTTATTCATGATGGAAAAAGTAGGATATGAACACTGCAGTGATTGCTTCATTTTCCCAGATTTCTCTGCCTTGAAAAGGTGTTCTGCAGATTTGTGTTGAAGATGGCCACTCCATTATCACAGAATCATGGACTGGTTTGGGTTGGAAGGGACCAATAAAGGCCAACTAGTCCAACCCCTCTGCAGTGAGCAGGGACATCTTCCATAAATCAGGTTGCTCAAAACCCCATCCAACCTGACCTTAAATGCTTCCAGGGATGGAGCATCCACAGCTTCTCTGGGCAACCTGTGCCTGTGTTTCACCATCCTCATTGTAAAAAATTTCTTCCTAAAACCTAACCTAAATCAACCCTCCCTCAGTTTAAAACCATTATGCTTTTCCTGTTGCAACAGGGCCTTCTGCAAAGTTTATCCCCATCTTTTTTTAAAAGCCCCCGTTATGTACTGGATGGGGCTTGAAGGCCTCCCCGGAGCCTTCTCCTCTCCAGGCTGAACAATCCCACCTCTCTCAGCCTCTTTTCTCAGCCCAGGTGCTCAGCCCTCTGATTATCTTCATGGCCCTCACCTGGACCTGCTCCAACAAGTCCACGTCCTTCCTGTGCTGAGTATCCCAGACCTGAATGCAGCACCCCAGGTGGAGTCTCAGGCGGGGTCTCACCAGAGAAGAGCAGAGGGGCAGAATCACCTCCTCTGATGTGCTGCCCATGCTGCTGCCCTCTGGCATGATCTGAGTTTCCCTGGCTGGAGTGCAGGTACTGCCATCCTGGGAAGAGCAGCAGCCCTCAGCAAAAATCCTCCCTGCACTGCTCCAGGCACTGGAATGTGGCAGCCACAGGGTCCACGTGCAGGCAGGAACCTGAAGGTGTGGAATATTGTGTGAATGGGAAAAAAATCTTTAGCAGAATCACAACTACGATAAATACAGCTATGAGATTGCCCAGAGAGGGACTTACTCTGGCTGGACTGTCCTAATCTCCACGCAGAAACCAAGACTGGTGTTTGCCAAGTCTGTGTACATCGTGTTTTCCTCAGCCTCCTTTTTTTTCCCTCCTTTATGCATGAGTAGGATTTTAGTTTTAGTAGAAATTCTGGTAGGCTTTTGTGGGCAGATTGGAGAAAGGAACTGAAGTATGATATTTCTTCACAGAAATGCAGGGAGGTTTGTCTGAGCTCAGCTGGCAAGGCCACCATCAGAGAGGTGTCACAAGTCTGGTTTGCATTTGGTTTCCCAGGGAAGTTACTGAGAAGAGAATATTTGAGAGATGTTTGAAGTCACCATGCATGGGCAGACACAGAGCTCAAACCATTCATACAGAGTGGTCTGCATGTGAGTTTTACACTGGGACGACTCACCCAGATTTATCTGACCATGCCCCTGGCTGGACAGGAGGGCTCCCAGGCCCAGCTCCTGCTGTGCTGTGGCTCCATGCAAACAACACATGTTAAGAAGTATAAAACTCTGCTCATACATTTTGCAGCTCTGATGGGGTGGCATCTGCCTGGACTGTAAAGGAATCTCAGATTAATTCATCCAGAGGCTGAATTTCCTTCTTTGATAGCACTGCAAGGGGCTCCTGCGTGAGGGGAATGATGTTTCGATGGGTTTAACCACAGGGAAACAGGAAATTGAGCTGATCTCGCCAGTCCAGACAGGGTCCCCCGGCACCCATAGCAGTGTCTGCTGTGAAAGCAGAGAGAAAATAGCTCAGGGTTTCTCTTCACGCCCACACCACTGACCTGTGCTGGAGTCCAAAAGCCACCCCTGCCTGCTCTGTTTATTTCTTTGTTCAGCCCTCGTACACCCCTGTTTACTCACGAGCACAAGGGACACTGGCTCATTTGGCAGCCTCTAATGACATCTTAAAGCTCACCACCCTCTACTAATTCTGTGTTGTTAAAAATACACTTTTTTCCAAATGAAAAATGGCAGCAAGCAAACAAACACAGGGAATGGCTCTTCTCTAGTTCACAGTGTGTTTGCTTTGTCCCACACCTTTGTTTTGGGAGATGCTGTTTTTGTAGATAATGAGTCCAGAGCTGGGTAAGTCTAACTCAGCTCTTTCTAAGTATGTTTTCTGGGGATTATCATGCTGGCTGAAAAACAAGCTACTTCTCACAGCCAAAAATGTGAACTGAAAATGAGCTCAAGAACCATTGATTGCAAGATAAGCAGAAGCCTTTCAACTGAGATTGGCCACAGTGCTGTAGGATGACTGTTACTGAAACAGACACTTCCTGAAATGCAGTGGGGTCAGGAGCTAAAATTACCAACACTTCTGTGGGGTTTTAAAGTAATTCTTATTCTGTTCCATCAGCCACTGTATCAGTGGTGACCAATATTTTTCCCTACATTGGTACAAGGGGAAGCAACCAGAAGAATAGTCAATGAGCTATTTATAAAGATGTAATGCAATGCACACTCATCTGCTTCTGATGAGTGGGTCTGGCCATCAGCAGAACCATGAGGGATTAGAAGAGAAAGGGGTTTTATGTTTCTTCCTGTACTTTTTACTGTTAATCTACAGTATTTGATCTGATGCTGTTCCAACATCTGAGCCCCAAAGCATTTGTGTAGGTGAGTCTCCTTGGTTGCTCTCACCTGACTGCTGAGGTGCGATGAACGGATAGAGAGGTCCTGCATGGCACATTAAATAATCATATTCCCCATGTCCACTCACAAGCAAAGTACCTTTTGTTTAACAAAGGATTTTGTGTGCCATGCCCTTTAACACCCCTGGAGCTGTATAGTATGCATTATTCATTTCCTGTGGGCTGCGGAAGGTGTCACTTCTTAGATTAATAACTAATCTCGTATTTTCAGTCGATGTCTGCTGTATTGGTTTGGTGGTCTTTGAAGCACTTTGAAAAAACCTGGGAGTATTTACTAAGGTTTTTTTAAAATGGAAGTATTGTCTTCAGCGGGAGTAGACAGCCCTTTGCACTGTCTGAAGCTGATAACCCATTTCTACACTAAACTAATGGTATTTGAACTCTTCTCACTGGTTTATCTAAGGCAGTAATTTTATGTCATATCCATGTTGGATAGTTCAATTTGCATCCATCTTTAAAGGTAACTCTTTTATCCATTCCGGTAGGAATTGGTTAAACCAGGTAGATGTTGCCAATGTGGTGTTAAAGAAGCAGTGGGGATTTGGCTAGTGAGGGCCCTGTTGTACTCTCATGTTTATGCACACTCGGATTTATCAAAGAACAAATGAAAGTGCCTTTTGGCCTTCAGATTGTAGTATCTTCTCCTGTTGAGATGGAGAGGCTTGGAAGGTTGCTGGGATTTGCCTCGTGCCCACAATTATTGCTGTAC
Organism: Daphoenositta chrysoptera; assembly: GCA_013397915.1. Taxonomy (NCBI): domain Eukaryota; kingdom Metazoa; phylum Chordata; class Aves; order Passeriformes; genus Daphoenositta; species Daphoenositta chrysoptera. The sequence continues at coordinate 78,652 of VZRO01007263.1, read as the reverse complement.
GCAGTAGGAAGTGTCACCTTGTGTCTGTAGTCAGGACTGTAGTCAGGAATCTGTTATCTCTGTTACCTCTGTTATCTCTGCTCTTAGGGAACACAGGATCAGCCAAAGAAGTTGTGACCAAAACCCCAAACCAGGTCCCTCTGTCTCACACACTCTTCCTCAGCTGGGACATGGAGCTTTCCATGCCGCAGCATGAGCAGAAACTGCTGTTCTGTGAGGCCACTAAGCATGCATGCACACGTCACATGTCAAGTCTGTGGTGATCCAGATGCCCTCTTCCAGACAGCTTTCTGAAAAAAATGACTTCATATAGGAAAGATGTGTTTTTCACGTCTGGCTCTTGGACATTGTTTTTCAGTTACATGGTATTTTCTGTAATTAGCAACAAAAATTCAGGCACAGGAATATACTGTGTGTTTGTTCCATGAAGAGTTGGGACCATTTTGATATTTCGTAAAAAAAAATAAAATGAAAAGCTCATTTAATACCAGCCCAGCTATTTATACCTCTTGCACAAACTTAAACATAACAAAAAGTGCAACATAACTCATGAAGCAAAGGAGTGTCTCTGCCAAGTGTAATATTTGTATTTGGAAACATGGTCTATATTGTATGAAGCAGTAGCCTTCTAACTGCCTCCAAGGTTTCTTTTGGCTGATGTTTATCCAAACAGTCTTGCTCTTCATTCATTTTAATGGCTGAAAGGGAGCTGAGTGTTTTCCCTGGGTGAGACTGGCACAGCTCAGCCTCTGCTCCTCCAGCAGGCGCCGGTGCCCTGCGAGCCCAGGGCTGCGTGGGCAGCCTCCTCCTCTGCATCCCAACACCTGGCGCATTGACAAAGCCTCTCCTTCGGCCTTTCACCTTGCCCTGTGTTTCCTGCAGGTCTGTCACGGTGGCAATGGGTCACAGCACCCTCGCTCAAAGGAGACACTGCCCTTTGCTGTCATGGCCACGGGTGACTTGAGCAAGCCCACAGGACGCGGGAGAAGCGCTTGCACCGGTGCCATCAGGGAGCCTGGAACTGGGAAACGTCCATGGGCTCCCGCTCTGCAGGTGACAGTGCTCAGGTAGAACATGGAATTGCGTTCTCCTTGCGTTCTAAATACCCGATTTTGTCAAATGTGCCTGCTGCTTTATCTCATATGTAAGGCTGATGTGCTTGTCATTCTTTTCCCATTTAGAAGAGGTTCACAGATCCACAAAATATTCTGAGTTGGAAGAGACTCACAAGGATCACTGAGTGCAAGCAACTCTTAAGTTAGATTGCACCCTAAACCTTTATGTTATGAGAACCATGCTCCAATCAACTGAGCTAATCTCAGTTTAGGATTAGGGTTGGTTTTAGCCTTAGGCTTAGGGTTAGGGTCAGAACAGGGGTTAGGGATAAGGGATAGGGTTAGGGTTAGGTTTAGGGTTTGGAAATATTCTCTAGCTCTTTATTCCCCCTTTTGAGTTATCATTTAAAAAGAATAATATTTATAGTAATAAAAATAAAAATAACAAGAACAACCACAATAATAAGAAGAATATTAATAGCAACAACAACAGTAATAATTCATTATCATCATCATCATCATTATCATCAAATACAATAGAGCTGTCTGGACTACCAGGCTGCACGTAAGCCATACTCGTTGGGTAAGATGAATTAATTTGGGGACATGCATATTAAGTTAAGTTTACACCTAAATGACATAAGGACAAGCTTTCCAAATCGATGCCCTGAAGAGCCCTAGACATCAGGATATATTTCAAGAAGACTCTTCAGCACAAAACAATAAAACTTTTGAGAATGGTGCAATTAGGAATAAGGTAGAGTTGCTGCACAAAGCAGCCGGAGCAGGGAGTGGGGACGATGTGAGTCAAAGGAGCATATTGATAATGGAATCTTAGGGATAAGCAAAGACCAAGCCTCGTTTTTCCCTGTACTCTTCCCATCTGTCAGTTATGTAGCACATTACCGTTGCCTCACTGTTCAGGACACTATCACAGCAGCCATTTTTTCATGTGGATGAGTTGTTCCTGAAAAATGCAGTTGGCACAGACCACTCTTATTTTTCACACAAGGAATGTAGGTCTTCCTGTTCCACATATTTCTCTTCGATGAGCGTGGTTATTGTTGTCACTGGGAGGAAAATCCTCTGTCTGTCTGGTAAAATACTTGCGAGGGGGAGATAAAGCATGAAATCTTTTTGTTGTGGCTGAGGATTTCCTCTGCAAGGCTCCACTTCAGTGATTCACTGCAAGAAATGCAAAGCTGGGATGGGTATTAATTACGATGTGCAGTCCGGGGCTAAATCAGTGGCTGGTGTAACTCAAATATCCACCAGCACCTGTGGAGGAGATTTAGGTCGGACTGGTGATCAGAGCTGGAGTAAGTGCCACCTCCTCATTCTGCTCCAGGCTCAGGGATGTGCCCTCGTGCTGCCTTGGGAGCGCTGCAGGATGCCGTTTGTGCTGAGGGGCATTGCCAGGTATGGGGCATTGTTTGGGCCTTCCCCTTCAGGGTTTCCATGGCAAAGCTCAAGCCATTACCTGGAAAGCTCTCTTCAAAAGTCACCTGCCAAGCCATATCACAGCATGGAGTCTGCTTCTGTGTTTTTTTCTTTTAGTGCAAGAAAAGATGCACTGATGGAAGAATAATAATAATAAATTTTTGTGGTGTTGAAGCAAAAAACATTCAGGCAAGTGTTCTGATTTTTCTCTAAAGTTAAGGCTATTGTTCATCTGGGCAATTTTTGTGTATGAAATGAAGGCAGAAATCTGTGTTTTGGGGGAGAGCCACACTGTGGATAAGTGCAAAGGAATTCTGCCACAGCTTGCCATGAATTATATGTTGTCTGAGGGATTTAACAATATCACAGAGTTCATCGAGAACAGGATCACTCATTTTCCTATCTTTTCCTGCCAGCAAAATGAACAAGCAATTGAGCTTCCTTAAAGAAATTCCACCCAGTAGCTGTGCCAGCTCTGTTTTCCTCATGTTCGTGTGCGTTTGCTTTGTTCCTGAGTCCCAGATGGATTTCTGAAAATGGCACAGGGTTGCCAAAACGCATCTGAAGACGCATATCATCAGTATGCACAAATTGTAAAGAATGCAGCCCCTGGAGCGATGGGTGATTTCATCAAAAGTGACTTTCCAGCTACGCTGAAACCTTTCATGTCTCTTGTGCAATCTGCAGTGCTAAAGCAAACAATTCCAGTGCCAGATTGTCATAAGGATATGAATACTTCATCTTATTAAAGGGCCACAATCTTATAAAATCAGAGAAGATATGAAATCTCAAAGAAGATTAAGCTGCTATAAATACAGCCAGGTAGATATAGTTGATTATTCTCCCTACACTTAAAATCCCCAAACACCCAAACACTTTTAAACCTCTTAAGGATTTTTAGTCAAAGCACCAAGATCTACTTGCCAAACCCTTGGTTTTCTGGAGCCCGTAAGCCACATTTTTGGTGCAGTGCTGGGCTTCTGTTGATGTCAGGGGAGTCTTTCAGTGTCTCACCTGGGAAAGAGGGATTTTTGAGGAGCTGTATAGTGTTTAATTAATTTTGTTTTGTTTTGGATATGGCAGTCTATATAGTCTTAGGTTATGAAAATAATAACAGAGGCAAATGGATTCTGAGTCAGTTGTGGATAGTTTTCCAAGGGATGGGTTGACAGCATGAGGGTGTGCACTGAACCTGAAACAAGTGCAGGAGTGTGTTGGAGCCGTGGTGCATTGGGACAAAAATGTGTCCACAAAAGTGTACCCCAGCAGAGGAAGCCTCACAGGTTTGGGCTCCACATTTTGTGGAAAACGAATAAAAATGAGGAAGTGAGAAGAGAGCAAGAGAGAAAGTGTAAGGAGCTACAAGATTAAGGGCTTGGAACAGTGACAACCTCCAGCTCTCCATCAGAAGGAGAAGGGGAAGGTGTTGCTCACTGTGTCTGTCATCTGTAGAAAAGGGTGCCTTGGAAGCAGAAAGGCAGGAGGCTTCTGCAAAAACTTAGCAGTGAGGAAGGCGGCTTGCTCAGGTGTGGAGTAAAACCTCCATCAGTGGAAACTTCTCAAAATACACGGAACAAATCTCTGCTAGAAACAGTATCTGATCTGCTTTAGGCAGGTCGATGGACTGGACCCTCTCGGGAGGGCCACTGGAGCCCAGCTTTCCTCTCACGAGCAGCACTGCTGCAGCCACTGACTCCTGTATGGTCTGAAAGAAGGCAGCATCTCAAGACAGGGGTTTGGATCTTTCTCTCTTTTTCCAGGCTTTGGGAACAAATCTTGAATGCTCATCAAGTTTCAAGACAACAAATTAAGTAGGTCAAGTCACAACTTTGCCAGCTGATTTATTTTAAGAGAGTAAACCAGTGATGAGTTCCATACAGCCTCTTTTGGTAAAGGCACCATCTCCTCTACAACTCAATTTACGGTGTTAGAAGGTTGGTATTTTTATGGCACCTCTCTTCAACTTTAAAGGAAATTTTTATGAAGACACTTCAATCACTTTCTTTCTTCTTTTTTTTTTTTTTTTAACAAATTAGGAAGGTTTTTTTGTGTGTGTGTTCAAAGACAGTGCTTATATCTGGTTGGAAACTTCTTTCTTTTTTCTTGCTGAGGATTTCAGCTGGATCAGCTTCCTGCATTGAATTGCTGAATGAACACCAGCGTGAACGCAAAGGCTGGCAGGAGAGAGGCAGTGAGCACATCTGGCTGGAGGCAGGGGGTAAGGAAAAGAGACAGTCTGAGTGAGGAGAACAAAGGGGATCCGACCCCTTGTTGCTTTTCTGAGGATCTACCTACACCACCAAAGGAGGTCACAGCCGTGGGATGGAAACTTGTGAGCGATGCTGATGTAAAGGCACAGCTGGCCCTGGAGCTGATTTTAAGTTGTAGCTTTTGTTTTCCTTCCAGACCCTGTGGGGATACAGCAGGTTCCTCTCTGAGGTCAAGACATGTCTGCCACGGCAGCAGCAGCAGCACCCGCAGGTGTTTGCTCCCCCTTTCCTCTCCCCTGGTGCTGCTCCGGGGGCATCCTTGTTTTTCTCAGGCATGAGCCGGTCGATCAGACCAGTGCAGAAGAGAGGCAGGAACCTGTCCCGGTGAGCAGCCCTCTGTCCCAGTGCGGCTCCCGTGGTCAGGCGGGTGTTTAATCCCAGCGAGGGCTTTGCTGTCTGCTGAGCAGTGGGGTCAGGAAAACAGTGCCCAGCTGGAGCCAGGACATGCCGCAGCCCTTGCTTCCGTGGGCTCTGCATCCCGCTGTCAGCGCTGCTTGCAGGCTGCATGCTGCAGAGGTGGCCTGTGCCGACAGCTTCTCTTGGGAGAGCTTTAGAAGCTCTCATCCCTCTCCCCCTCCCTTTCCCATTTCCTAATTTATCTTTTTAAAGGGGCTGGAGGACAGACTGTCTGCCTGAGCCCCGTCCGGCACCAAGTGGGAGGTGATGGCTGGGGCTGTGTCCCAGCCCGTGCCCATCTGAAGGGCTTTGCCGGACCCAAGCTATCCTCTGTGAGGGAAATGCACGTCCTGTGTGCTTCCATGGCATGTGTGCTTACACAACTGGCTTTGTGACTCACCCTTTCGGCTTCTGCAATCGCATTTAACAAACTAAATGCTGAAGTTTCACCCCACATAGAACAAAGCCGTCCTGGATGCAGGAGAACATATAATCTGTGAGTGGCACATTGCAGAGAGCCGCTGAGAGCAAATCCTGCACCGTGTGTGCTGTCTGCATCCACCCATGCCTGGTTCTTTGAGGATTTGTCTGTGGGCTGCTCTGAGGTGTGGACAGTGTTTAACCTGGGCACCAACTTGTTTTTGTCTTGCACAACCTGGTGGCTGCTCAGTTTCTGTTTAAACCACTGGTGGATATGAGACACAATTACTGGAATCTTCAGGAATATCAGCATTAATACCACTTGTGTTTCAGTGATCTTTCAGAGTAGTGCTTATGCTTTTGGAAGTAAGGTGGAGCCTTATGGGAAAAGGGATTTACAATCAGGTCCCAGTTTTGCCACAGCCCTTCCTCTCTGACTTTAGCCAGCTTAATTCTCTTGACACCATGAATTTTCCTAATATTACTATAATGCTTTAAAAGCCATGGAGAAATTAGATAATGAATTTTTGTTGAGCTGAGATCCCCAAGAGGGACTTAGAGTTGTTTTGTAATGTGGCATAGAAATGTTCTGAGTATGGAGAACCACACCAAGGTATGGCTGTGATCCTGCTGCTTTAGCCTGTCCTGTCCCACTGTGTAGGGGCTGACTATGGCTCATAAGAAGCCTTGGTAGATCACTGATTTTGGTTTTAACATAACGAGAAAGTCTTTGTTAGTAGAAAGGCCTCAGCTCCTTCCCCATTTTGACTGGAAATCCTGCCCATGGTGGAGGATATGATCTGGTGGACATGGAGGTATTCAGCTGAAGATTGGACTTGATGATCTTGGAGGTAATTTCCAACCCTAATGATTCTAGAATTCTGCGAATGCTTTCAGGAAGGGCTCTGCTCTAGGCATTAAGCTAACAGCTGAGCCCTGAAGCCATTTGGTTATGTGCCAATAACCTAAGGAATTTGAGTTACCACGGCCTATGGTTACAGGCAAGTTCCTCTGCATGGAAGTACTAAAAACCTCACCCAGATGTGTTTGTGTGGGATCCGCACAAACCAGCACAGCCTCCTGTCTGCTCAGGCTTTGAGCCCTTTGTCTGCAGTGCTGGTTACAGCTGGGTTTTGCAGTGGGGCTGCTTGTCCATGAGAACTGAACTGGGACCCTCAAATGGTCCCAGTTAGCTATGGTCTGCTCAGCAGTGGTGCCAAGACAGCTGATGCTGTGTTCTTCCCAGGAAGAATCTGGAATACTGCAAAATGTGCAGTGTTTCGCTTCCCACATTTTCCTCCCTCAATGAATCCATCTCATCTTTCTTTCCTCATTCCTTTCACTGCCGGGGCATAGTACAGCCTGGGCGTGCAGGTGAGGAGCTCCAGCTCCAGGTGAAGAGGTCTGGTGGGTTGTCAGCAGACATCTGCCCAAGGAGAGCACGGGATCAGGGAGCCCAGATATTGGGACACTGCTTCAGCTGAGTTACAGGCTCCTCTGTGACCACCAACAGCTCTGGAAACTGCCCTCTATTTCCAGTTCATTGCTTCCTAAACCATTTGCTTTGCAAAACTATTGCAGAGCTTGATTCACAAAAGTGCTCTGAGGCCTTGGGTGAGAAATACTGTGACAAAAGAAGGCATTCCAGCTCTTTATTGCATCGCACATTTTAAATCATGGAAAATTGGACTAAAATACAGTAAATTTAGCATTAAAAGGACTGCTTTCCAATTGTCTGTCAGGATCCCTTCAGCCTCCTAACTGTTTTCGTGTGAAGCAATGAGTGTAATGCCTGTTGATAGTTGTTTGTTCCCTTGTTGTCTCGAAGTTGCTGGAAGCAATTTACAAGTTACTCTTGCTTAACGTCTAGGAAGAGAAGAGGATGGAAAATGTTTACTTGTTTCTTCTTGGTAAAGAGTTGATTCCCAGAACAACAGATTGGGCTATGGATGATTTGAGCCTTGCTGTTGGCTTTGAGGGATGAAGGCTCTGGCCCTTTGTATCCCCACTGCTTGCCATGAGCAGAAATGTGGGTGTCAGGCTCAAGTTCCCTTTGCTGTGCCTATGCAAATTTCAATGCCATTTGTGCCACTCCCATTAAAGAAAAGGTTCTTGTGGAAGGAAACATTACCTGAAGGACGGGATCATTTACTCTTTGATACCATGTGCTGGTACAGAGTGTTTTCTCTCCAGTGTTTGGTACAGCCCCACTCACTGGCTCTGCTCTCCTCCTGGTTGTGCCACTGTCCCTTTACTGACAAACCCAGCATTTCCCTCACCTAATGCAAATTTGAAGACAGTGTTCAAACGCTTTTTGATCAGTCAGGATTTGTTCTCACACCTTATCTTCCTGCATGAATCTCTTCATTGACTGGCCAGGGTGGACAGGGGCCCGAGCAACCTGTTTTGGGGGTGGCATCCCTGCCCATGGCAGGGGGGTGGAACTGGATCATCTCTGAAGTCCCTTCCTATCCAAACCATTCTGTGATTCTGTGACTGAGGAATGGCATTTGGAACTGCAATTCAATGAAAGAGTTTCTGAGAGTTTTCTAAACCACAGTCTCTATCCACAACCTGTTCAGGGATGACAACTAATGCTGTGGGGAAGGTGTGATCATCTCCCAGGGACTGCACAGCTCTTAAGCACTGAAAGCGTGACAATTTGTTCTCTTTGACTTCTGGCAGACGGTCTAATTATATGAAAGAGCGTCGCTCTCCATTTGGTCAGAAGATGTATTCTGAGCTAAGTTTACCTAATGCTTTCCTGCTTTGTGTGGTTTTTGCTCTTTTTTCTCCCTCCCTTGAGCTGGACAACAATGTGGTCTTAGTCCAGCAATCAAACATGAAAGAAAACCCATATGTATGAAGTACCCTCCTCATGCTGGAACTTATCCAGAAGAGACAAATTGTCTTCAGACAGGAGGTCTGGATTTGTCTCTCTTCTCATTAAAAAAAGAAAAATCTGGCATGAGAAGTGCCTTGGGATAGGGGCAATGCAGTGGCCATTGCCAGTGGTGCTGAGCTGTGCTGCCAGACCTGAGTGCTCAGGGATGAAGTGAGGCCTTTGCAAAGCTGGCACAGGGCAAGTTCGTGGTAGGAGAGGGGCTGTCACTTGTCCCCTGCACCCCAGGGTGAGCAGCAAACATATTGGATTAGCGTCTCTTAGAGGTGGATTTCAAGCCTTTTCACTGAAGTTCACACCTGGCTTGAGCTGAAAAACTCAGCCAGTGGGTAGGAAAGCTGGGAGAGATGGTCCAAAAAGGACTCAAACTCAAACACATGGCAGCTGGCAGCTCTTGGCATTTTTGGGGGTGCAATGACATGGTGGTCACTGAGCTATGAGGGGATCATATTGCTACTGTTTCCCTTCTAGGTTTTGCTGCCAATGAACCTCTCAAGGCCAGGTTGCATGGAGCTCTGAGCAACCTGGTGTAGTGGAAGTTGTCCCTGCCCATGGTAGGGTGAGTGGAACTAGATGAGGTTTAAGCTCCCTTCCAACCCAAACCATGATTCTCTCTGGAGGGCTCTGGATTCGAAGATGTTGGAGAGCAGCTTTACACCCGAAACCAGTGGGAATTTTTGCAGAAGGCAATCTGTGGGAGGAACAAGTGGATATTCTTGGGAAGAAAAAAAAAATCTCACCGTTTCTATTAAGTTTGCTCTACCCTATTCAAGCTCTGTTCAAAAAGACTTCTGCAGCTCATGGTAGAATTGCCAGCCTGGAGGTGTCAGATGGAGCAGATAGCCCTGTGGGATTCCCTGGCCTTGCAGATCTCCTCTTCTAAAGCTGGAATTGTCTGGCCCCACCTGCTTTCAAATGCAGATCAAACACACCCTGACAGTGACTCAGTCACCAGAGCTGAGCTCTCCTTCCATGTGTTCCTCTGGCCCCAGCTCCCTGTGCGGCTGCCTGGGTGCTGTTTCCATCCCAGGACTGAGATTCAGACTGGCAATGATGGCTCTTGTATCCAGTTGGATCTAAAAGTAGGCAGCTCTCAGGGCTTGCCACCTTCCTCTTCCCCATCGGTGCCGCACAGTCAGACACGGAGCACGCCGCTGCTTTCCCTCTGGCTCTCAGACCGAATCCGCGGGGCAATCCCGCCGCCTGCAAAACCAGCCCTGCCTTTCCAACCGGGCCGCCCAGCCTAGCAATGATGGATGCGGCTGTGTTTGAGGTTGAGTCAGCTTCCTCCCCCACCTCCAGCCCCTGCCGCTCCGGCTCCGGCTTCGTGCCTCCTGTCTGTGCTGGGAAGAGGAGGCCAGGTCCCTCTTTCCTTGTGCGAAAAGCGATCCAAGGCAGTGCTCCGTTGTGCTGTCGGTGGTGCTGGGAGGGGGCAAACCCGGGGGGCTGATGTGGGTCTGCGAGGAGTTAAATTACAGGAGTGCTGACGGCTGTGCCACCGTGGGCTAGGGCAAAACACAGTTATTTGTCAAGGTTAACCACTGCCATGGAGCTCTTGCGGGCGGCTGGGGGCTGTGGTGTAGCCATCGCTCTCTGAGCGCGTGGACACGGGCGCTGCTTTTCAGGAAAATGGTTCAGGAATGTCTCCTCCCCTTGCACCTACCAGCCGCACCTTTTAATTTGGCTTTTCTGCGATTGTGTACCTAGTGGTGATTTAACACGGGGTGAAATATTTGGGAAATGGCTCTGTGAGTGGAAGGCCAGGCAAGGGAAGTCCTTAGCCTGCTTTGGATGTAGACACTATTTTCTTTGCTCAGCTCCCTCTCAAGATTTGCTTTGTTCCTTCTGACTCCTCCCTGGCTGAGACCATCCTCCTTCAGGATATCATTATCCGCATGCTGATTTAAATTGGGATGACCCTTAATGAGGACACTTTGTAATTCAATGCACTGCTCTTTCCTCCCCACACTGGCCAGAAATTCTTTCCATTCCTTTTACTGCATCCTCTCAGCCTAAAGAGACTCCTCCCGCTTCCACACTCTTTCTTGGTGTTTCCCCGGCAGGCTGATGATGATGTGTGGGATGTGTAGGAGAACTGACGCACCGAATTCAGACGTGGTTACTGCTGCAGGGGCAGTGGCAGACCTTGCTGTTTCTCCAAGCTGTCACTTGCTGGATGTGCTGGAATAGCTGGGACATTTGCACGTGAGATGGAGCTGTGCTTTTGCCTCCTGGTGGGACCTGGCTCCTGGGTGGAGATGTCATGCCAGGCTGGATTCCCGGTCCTTTTTGGTGTAACAGAACTGCAGCAGTGCTGGCATGGAACTTAAGACTTGCCCTCATGATTTTTGGCAGACAGAGAGTGTATGAAGCTGGGCTGCACTGTGGTTAGGAGGTGCTCCCCACTGACTGCTTGATGGTCGACACTGCCCCGGATGGTGGGACACAGCAATCCCTGTGTCTGCATGGTCCTGTTTGCACTTTTCCCATTTCCTTAACCTGGCTCAGGGAACCCTACTCAGGCAGATGGGGCTTTTCCAAGGACAGCTGTGTCCTAGTTCTGTGTTTCACGGCTGAGCAACATCCCTCAAGAGCTGCCCCTGGGAAGTGAGGAAAGGAGAATGGCTGCAGCTTGCATTTGGGGACAAAGGAATGGGCTAAGCACAGCAAATGAGTTAAGAACAGCTGTGCAGAGGCAGGAGCCAGCCTGGAATATGGTGCCTGGAGTGGAAACTGGTTCCCAAGCCTTCTCTGCTCCCCAAACTTTCTGACTCACATCCTGTATCCACCACCATGGTGTGCAGATGCTGTCCATTGCTTCAGGCATGTTTCAGTCTTACCAGAGTCCTCCTGAAATCCATAAGTGAAGCACTGTTCCACTTTCAGTGAAGCATTGGTCAGGCCCATAATAAACAGCAAGCTCTGACATTTAACACATGTAATACTGTTTGCCCAGTTTTAAAAAGGAAATATTATCTAAGCGCTCCTCTGAAGGCTAGAACCACCCACACTTGGCTGTGTTAGGTTTGGCCAGTTTGACCTGTGCCGTATTGCTATCACTTCCAGAATATAACATTCTGAACCCCTTATAAACTGTGCAATGTACTGAATGAAAAGTTTCTNCCCCCCCCCCCCCCCGATCCTTCTTGTGATAGAGAATAAACAAGGGAAAAATTTATTACTCCCTGAACTGATAGAAAATTAGCACAGTCATAAAAGGAGTCTGTGGCTTTAGCAGCACAGCTGAAAAGGAAAAGTGAATAAACCTGCCACTCAGAAGGTAAGAGGCAGAGCTGAAGAATGACTGCTGCCATTTTAGCCTCCCAGCCCTTCTCCTCCCTGTCCAAGTGCAAAAATAGACTCAAGCCCTGTGCAGGAGGCACGGAAGTTCTCTGCCATGGGACCCTTCCTGCAGGCTCTGCTGGGCAGCAAACCACTGTACAGTGCATGCCTAGAGGATATCCTAAATTAATTTACATAGACATATAAATATATGCATGTGTGTGTTTTCTGTATGAAATATGAAACCAGTGATTTCTTAGCCAACCCCTTAATTTGTCTGAAACAGCACAGGCATAATGGAAACTGCCCACACATTTTTCCATGAAAAGTTACAAAGGGAAAGAAGCAGGGAATTGGTGATAGAAAAACACATGCTCTTTCAGCTGGCACAGAAACGTCATGGAGCCAGGCGGCAATACATTCTCACTCCGGTTTGCTGGGAAAACAGTCATCTTTGTTCTGGTGGTCTTCCTGCTGATGCTCTCCCTCCTCAGCATGCTGGGTTCTGTGTGTTTGGAGGGGAGGGATGTGGCTGTGCTGGTGCCTGTGCAGGTGGATGCAGTGAACACAAAGAAACCCAAGTTTATCCGTATCCCTTTTGCAGGTTTCTTCTTCTGGGTGAGAAAAAGCCTTGCCATGCCACTGCCCCTTGTGCGGTGCTGGGTGGTCCTGTGGGTGAGAGAGGAGCTGCAGAGTAGCAGTGCCTGGGTGGGTTATGAACAGGCTCTGACAGCTTCCTGCCCCTGCTAGGAATGTCACGTGCCAGGTTTCTGCATCGTCTGTCCAGCCTGGCGTGACTTTCTCCAGGGAAGGATGAATGTGTGACTGCTGCTGAGCATAAGCCAAAGCCAAACTGCTGTGAGCCACGCTGGCTGCTGGGCAGTTCCAGGGACGACCTGATGGAGAACGAAGGAAGGGGAGAAAGGGAAGGCCTGGGGGAGCACTGGTGGCTCCTGAGAAGAGGCAGCTCCCTGGGCCATCACTCAGCTCTCCCTCACTGCCTTCCTGCTGCCAACCGGGGAGACACCACGAGTAAGACACCGTGCCATTCCGGCAGGGCAGATTCAACAGGAAAAGGTAACTTTCCCCCTTTCCTGCCTTCAGCTGGCCTGGCCCCTCTCAGCCGTAAGTGTCAGGTGCATCAGGAACTCATTGCACCCAGCCCTACAACCTCACTGTGAATGCTCTATCTAACAGACCCACGAGCTCACCAGCATTTTTCCAAAGAATGCCTTGTGTTGACAGTGCTAACCAGTCTGCACAGCGGGAGGGGGGAAAAGCAGCTGGTAACTAATGCAGGGCTGTGGGGATTCGGGGATGTGTGTATGGTTCTGGTTTTCGCTATATTGTCCTATAACCCATATGCATCACTGTGGGTTATGTTAGTGGAATTTTGCTGCTCAGCAGCTGTCCGGGCAATGTGAAGCCAGGCCCACTCATCCTTTTAACCATCAAAGGTACGATTCAATCCATTTATGGCTGCCTCGGGGCACTGCTCCACACATCTTTCACAGCAGCTGTGCCAGCTGAATGCATTCCCACCAACTTGACTCAGAAGCCGTGCTGCAAACTGTATCTGCTGATTGATTGGGGGTTAAAAATAAGTTGGATGACTTGACTGGTTCCTTGTTTCAGTTTCCCTGTTCAGTTCTGCTTGTTTAAATCCCCCCCATATTTTTGGTCAAGTGTTCCAATATGCCTGTTCTGTGGTAACATAGGAAACATAACAACAGCTTCTCCTAACCACTGACCTGTGCCTGGGAATGTGAGCCAAAAACCCTTCCTCGAGTCTTGTCCAAATACAAAGAGCTCTGTAGTTAGAAGACTGAGCCAAATTTGGCCATGGTAAACTCCGTCACCTTGCTAAAGTCTACTACACAAAGTCATTTCACGTACAATTTTGGTCATTGGAAAGGAGATAAAGAAACTAGAAAATAAAATAAGCAGCCCAGTCCTGAATGGATCGTAATTTATTATGAAGTAGGACAGACTTTGTTTTTAATAAAGACTGTTGTTTAGGACTCTTAGCACTCTCTCAATCTGCGCTCATCCTATGAAACACCTGGTAGGTCCTATCAGAAGTTATTTGTCTCCCTCAGAGTTTCCAGTCTTGGCAAATTACAAGTGGCAAGACTTGAAACTTTGTGCGTCATTTCATTTATTACAATTATTTTTCCTCTTCCCTGACACTTTATGTGTTATGTTCTGTATTAATAGTGTAGTAGCATTTCTCAATAGCACCATAATTTACTAATCCGCAAAGGGTAGGGATGTGTTTTGTATTTCTAGAATTCTGACCGACCGCCCTCTCATCTCCCTCCCGGAGAAACCTGAGAATGTTGTTTCCCCCCACACACTGTTAAGTATGAAGCAGAGCTTTCTCCCTGAAAATACCTGTCTTCCCTGTGAAGCGACTGATCCTGGAGTTCCTTGTGCCTTTCATCCATCTGCTGTCAATTTATCTGGCTCCATGAGCTAGTGGCGCCTTCATATGACCTTGCAAGAATTTACAAAATCTGGTTTCTATAAAAAATAAGGGGTGATCCCCATGTTTACCCTCTTGCTCAACTAACCATGTTTTGTTACTACCAGCTTGTGCTAGAACATATCCACATCTTCCCCACCAACTCTAGTCTGGATGTGGGATGCTCCGATTACTTGGCCAAGTTTTCCAGCTGCCGAGGTTACCTCAGCAGACCAGTTGCTGTCGCAGATGTGCGGTGGCTTTGCCCGGCCCGCTGTGTTTCTGGACACCAGGAGCCCAAGCAGGGCTGGGGCTCTGGGGCCCGGCAGATCTGGGAGAGCCTCCAGCATGGGTCAGACTGGGTGTGCCCGGCCCGGGCTGCCTTTGAACCCCCTGGTTTGCACCACCTGGGCAGACCAACACAAGCCTGACCCTGCCCAGGCCAGCGGGGTTGTTGTGCCCGTGTTCATGCCAGGGGCACCACACTCATGTCTGTCCGTGAGCTCACAACCAACCAGACCCAAGAGGCCAACAGAGACACGGAAAAGATTTACAGGATGCCACAGAAGGGTTCGGGTTGGAAGGGACCTTAAGTATCATCTATGTGTGTCTGTACATAGCAGAGGGAATTGTCTTTGTGTCTGTCTTGAATCTTTGAGCTCAGACTGCAATGCCGGTTGGCTTTACCACTGCGTGAGGTTCCATATGTGTGTGTCAGACCACATAACCCCAAAATAGGCATTTCTTGAGTGACATTTAGCCTTACTTTTCCAAATGAAGACACTGACTTGCAGCAAGACAGTCTTTCACAGGATGGAACTGTAAGTATTTATTTACCCAGGGTGTAACTTTTATCTTTCATCAGAATGCAGGTATGAGCTGCTTAATGACAGGATTATGTATGTAAACTTGCACTTTATGAAAATTTGGAAATAAAACCTTTGCCTAACAACAGTCATGTTCTTGGAAATCAAGTTCCATCTACAGAAGCCTTTCATGTTAGAGACATATCCCACATGGGAGTCATTGTTACAATTCAATAAATACTTTACAAAAATAATGCTAGCTTTTTAAAAAAATTAAGACATTTTAAGTCACTAATAGTTCCTCCCAGAGAGCTTCCCTTAAAGAATAGCTACTTCTGTAGGACACTGTACACTCAGCATGAGAAAACTGGGGGAAAAGGGCTGGTTGTATCTTTTATCCCAGGGAACTTGTGGATTCCACTTTTACTCTTCTCTAAAAAAAATAAACTTCTTTCTTTTGAGAATAGAAAGAAACAAGCAGATCCAAACATTCTTCATATTAGAAACTGTGAACGAATGGTGGTTTTTTTTTTTTTTTTTGTCATTTGACATGGATTCCTTCTCTGCCCTCGCTCCTCCAAAGACTTACAGCATGTTCAGTTCACAGGTAGCTGCTCTGGAGACGTAAGCCCCAATAGCTGCAGCTCCATATCTGAGATGTCTCCAGGAGTGGGCTGTTTGTAACTCTTGTGGAACCACTGCATCAGGACATTTTCTGGCCTGTAGGAAAACCACAGCTACAACTTCCTGCAAGTCTACCCCAGGTGGACTGCAAAGACCTGAGCTAGAAGGTAACAGGAAGAATTCCAAGAGAAAAATTGCTAGGGATTTTCTATATTCACTTTTGACTATTACCCTTCAAAAAAATTTTTTTCCCTTCTTAGATATGACTAGTCATGAAACTAATTACAGAGAAAACTGATGCTGTAGGTGCATTAATCTTGTAAACCATTCCCATATGGAAAAGTACATTCTTCAATCTCATTGTTTATAACAACTTTTAAATATGTGCCTCCTCATCTGGGGCCTTGGGGCCTGATGGTGATGGCAGCTACCCCCCAACCCCTCCACTATGTTACAGATGGGAAATAAAATGAAATGCACATTATTACATGAGCGTTACTGCAGTATAAAATCCTATCAGGACAAGATTTATGTATGTCTGTATGCAAAAATAGGTGTGTGTGAGACAGAGAGATAAGTGTTTATAAATTACACACACTATGAAAAATACTTATGTATTATATTACAACTATATACATTCATTAGAAAGGAACTGATCAACCCCTGCCGAGGAGCCAATGCAGCAGCCATCATCAGTTCTTTGGCATCCAGGAAACGAATGCTACTTTGTGTCTGAGGAAGAGGAGAATCTTCTCAGTATTCCCTTGCTTCTTGAAACTGCTTATAGTAGTCTTCATCTGACGGGTTTTCTGTACACTTCTGCCCATTGTTGGGAGGCCGGGCTTCATTGTAGCGGCTCCAGTCACCTTTGCATATGATCCAAGGCAGAATGTCCACTTTGTAATGGAGTTCTGCTGAGAATTCGATGCTGATCAGGTTCGGCGTCCCTGCCCCTTTGCCCCTGGTGATCAGCTGCATGTTATCATCATAGCAGCAGTGCTGTGCTGCAAGCGTTGTGCTTTCCAAAGACAGCATGGAGCGGATGCAGTATCGTGCCGTGGGCTTGTAGATCTCCAGTTTTTCCTTTGGACCACTCGCATCTTTCCAGCGGAAGTTTTTCCTCTTAAGTCGATCATAGATCTCAGCGGTGCTGTATGCAACTTCTCTGGGGTAGGAGCACGGGCAGCTGGGAAGATCGTTGACCACTTTGTGCATGTATTTCTTCAGGAACTCGCTCTTGCAGCTCATCCATCTCTCACAGCTATCAGTATCTGTTTCAGGGCAGGAAATGGAAACTTAAGATACATTAAGCAGCATCCCAGTTCGTGTGATCAGTGACAACAAATGAGTGAAGTGTAGCCGTTCAGCACCAGTGCTCTGCTTTAGAAAGAAAGGGCAGTCACAGCTTGCTGCCCTGCCCACAGTGTATTACTGTGCTGTCTTGTCAGACAAAGAAACCACGTGTGACTCACTTCAGTGCCTCAGGCAGTGCTAGTCTGAGGTACAATGCAGAACCAGGCCAGTAGGAATCTGTGACCCTTCTTTTACCTGGCAATCTCTAATTAAGCTACTGATATCCCCATGCAGCACAAGAGACACTACAATGGGTTGATAAGCAACAGAAATACAGAAATCACTGTGATTTGGTGCCATTCTCCATCTGCAACCCTGAGTCAGAACATACTCACCAGGAAAAACAGCAGTCAGATGTTGAAGGATTAAGTTTCAGGTGATGCTAGAGATTCCAAGATGGCAAGCAAGGCCTGGATTACTCTTTCTGAAGTTCATTCTAGGCCCTAATTCAGTCTTTCTTTTAAGAAACAAATACTTTTTTCTATTTGGTCTCCACTTTTCAAAGGGGTATTTCAAGCATCTGTAGTTCAAACATGGAGACTGACATCTTAGCTGGCAAATGCAGCCAAAAGTGATCCAGGTTCTAAAAGGGCATATGTGACATAACATCAGAGTGGCTGTATATCAGGAGGAGGTAATGGCACCTGAGCCACGACGTATAGCTGGGATTAAAGAGATTTGTAGACCAGTAGCATATTTAACACTGGCACTTTATTATTTTGCAAGACTCTTAGGAGAATCCAGTTGAGCATCTCCTACCAAAACCATTATTTAAGGTGTCTGTATCATTCTATGGACTGTCAAAAAAAACCCCTGCCTATCTTGTTCCACACTTACTTCAGAGGACTCTGCAGGACAGTAACTAACTGGGACCTAAAACTCTTAGAGCAAACACTCTTGCAAAATATTTACTTAGTGATCTGTGTCCTGTTTTTCGATCTCCTTAGAGTCCCATCCCAGCTGTCATTAACTATTGTGCTCTGCCACCATAGGAGGGAGGTGCTGGGTTACACTATTTATTCAATTAACCCAGTGTTCAGTGTTTCTGAGTGGCCACACTATGGTTTTGTTGGAGGGACGAAATCAGAACATTGCAGATGTTGGATTGAGTTTTAGATAGTTCAGAACCAAGCCATGCTCTATAAAATTGCTTTGGCTACCCCCACTGCAGCACACAGAGCTATAAAAGCAATGCATGCTCATAAAAGTCATTGCCTGCCCTTTTTTATTTTTTTTTATGTGACAGCTGTATTTAAAATAGGGTCTTCCATTCGACGCTATTTCAGCAAAATAATAGAGTTCTTGATTTTTTCCCCCCTCCATTAGTGTGGAGTCTTACAGCTCTTTTCTGAATTAGGACAGCAAATAACCATTTTATGATGAAGGGAGCACAGGACTTAGGGGGAGAAAGACTCTATGACTGAAGCAAATGTTCAGATCATAAATGTAAGCAAGATAATACATGGCTGCTATTATTGACATTTTTAATGCTAAACTCAATATCTTGATCTCCCAGGACTAAGAAAACCCTAAGGAATTCTCTTATCTGTTACTGAAGGATTGACTGGGCTGCTTACCAACTTCAAACAGTTTGGTTGCGTTGAAGTCTTCACTCCCTGCAAGTAAACTCACTTCTGTGGCAGCTGTCCGGAAGGTATCTTCGATCCCTAAGACAAACACGTGTTAGTGGTGCTGGTGTTTTCCCATTAAAACACAATGGAATCGGCTGCCTCCTTGCCACCTCTCCTTCCCCAGGCTCTGCAAGGTGCTTTGGTTTGGCAGGGGAGCATTCTGAAGTTGCTGCTGAATTGCTCCTTTAAAAGCACAATGACCAAGGAATCTGTGCTGTTAGGAAGGTAAAACAGAGTGACCAGGCCTGAAGATAGGTGAGTAAGTTCATCTCCATATGTGGGCAACCGTTTTTCAAGGAAGAATGATGCTGTGACAAGAAGATTGGTGCTTATTGGTCTCTCCCAGTGCTAGGGAGTTAAAAGGTGTGAGTAGGCAGGAGATAACCAACCTCTCCAAGCTATTCCATCCCCACGATTTATAGCTATCAAATAAAATACCAGGATCTCAGCATATCAGGATCTACCAGCAAACTCCAGTTAATTGTTTGCTATCAGTACAGACACACAGAGATTGCCAGAAAAATTATTTTGCCTAAGTACACAGCTTTCATTGCTGCTTTAGTTCAGCCTATTGACCAGCCTCATGTTTCTGTGCCATGTAGCCTTAACACAAATATCTCCTCAAAAAAACGCAAAAAGGTTTTAGTTTTTTTTTCTTTTCTACCCATTGAAATAAAGATCTCTAAAGAGAGCAGAAAGATCTTTAATATGTGATAACTATACGGTTAATAATGAAGTCTATTCACCATCCATCTTCTTGCCAATGAACTTTCTCCTGCTCTCCTGTACTGGGGTATAATAGTGGCTTGCAAAGCTTCAAAACAGCCTCAGGCCAATTTTCAATAAAATTATCATAGGGTTTTGCCTTAACTCTAGCACTAGATGTAGAATAATAGATTTCCAAGAACCCTTACAAGGCAGTGATTCACTGCTGGAATTGTAAACAGCAGAAGCTGAGCTTTGCCCTTGTAATTTTAAAAAGGTCAGCACAGCCTCAAAGAGTGAATATATTTTGCTTGCTGATCATTGGAGGTCTGATATGACATAATATATTCTTTCAAGTTTGCCACTGTTTGGTGCTAGCTGGTAATAAATACTAGAGAATATAACTGTGAGTTACTGGCTTTCTTCTGGAATTACCCCTCATTATTGAGATTTTAGTATGTGTGAGAGCATGCAGAAACATTTTTCCCCTGAACTGCCTAGCAGTTGTTGCTTTGCAATGGAGACATGAATCTGTGAGTGAGAAACTTCTCTCCAGCTCTCTCACCAAGTCTTCCAAGTCTCCTCTCCAGCACTGCTGACATTTCACTTCCCATTAAAAAAGCCTGACCTCCAGTTTAAGAATTTCTGCCTTTCTGAGTCATTAAGTAAACTGAGAGTAATGCATACCACCACGACTTGTGTTTTCACTTCTCTCTGATCTTGGGAAGTAATGAACTTGCACCTATCCCCTGCATTGTGGCAGCTACTGCATGACAAATCGGTCTAAATTCAAACACACAGCAACATTTAAAAAACAGTTTTCCACAGCAGCTTCGATTTTCATGATGTAGGCTTGAGTGCTCAGCCCTGATTTTGCCAAAGTGAAGAGTTGTGTGATGGTAAGGACACTTCAAATGTCAAACCCTGTGAATGGGCAGGAGCTAAGGCAAGGCTCCTTGGCCATATTCTCTGAATATATTCAAGGCAAAACTATACATTCCTTCATCCCTGTTCACCAAGCAGGCAATGCCATTCACTGCACAGCAAAACAGGAGCTCACTGAGGTAACAGCACAGCTGGTTTGAAATTCTAAAACAGCTCCAAATTTGTTTCAAGACAGTAGCTTACACCCTTTGGAATACAAAATGCCTGTGCACAGAAATGACTGCCATGACCTAAAGAAAGCCTGTACCTGTCTTTTAAGTCCCGGGGGATGGTGGACTGCATCTAGCAGCGTATCATTACTATGAGTAAACGGTGCTGAAAATCAGCGAGCCTTTTCCCACCGGAACCCTTACCTTGCCACGGAACACACGGGCCCCAGGCTCTGTGTACAGGAGGGCTCTCCCACCCCGTGCCCACCTCTCCCTGCTCCCGCTGGCAGCAGCTCCCACCTGGGCAGCTGGGCCTGTCGCAGCTCCGGGACTCGGTGGCGGTGCAGGCGTATCCGCAGGACCGCGTGCGCTTCTGACTGCCGCTGCCACAGGTGACGCTGCACAGGGACCACGGGCTCCAGTCGCCCTCGCCGTCAATGTAATCTGTGCCAGGACAAACGTGAGCAAGGAAATGAAGAAACAGAACTCCTACTACCCAAAACTACTGTGTAGTGTTCTTTATTAAGAAGGCAAAACAAGAATGGAATCCAGATGTCTCTACCTGAAGCTTGGGCCGAATGCCAGGCGCAAGCCTGCTGTTTAAATGGTTTTCACACTTGATGCTCCTCAGGGAAATGCATGCAACATTATGTGAAAAAATATTTCCTTTCTCTTTTGACCTTTTGGCAGCTGAGAATCCTCAGCTGCAGAGCTGGGTCATGAACTAGCAGTACACATCTATTCACATAATTTCCCTGCATATAGGAATATGTTTATGGACCACAGACTAATCAGGCACAGGATAAATTAAGGTTTCTTTTTCATCTTTTCAAAACACACAGCAACAGCACAACAATTCTCAATTTTTAGGGAAAGATGCATGTTGTTGGGCTATGGGAAGCTAAGGGTCATGAGTGAAAATCACAATTTTGTTTTTCAGTCCGTTGAACAGGGTACAGATATTTCAGGAATACTGCTATGAGAACAGGGAACTGCACGCTCCTCTTGCACTGAGAACAACAATAATTTTTAGTGTTTCATGTGGATTAATAAATAACATCAAATCTGACTATTTACTAGAAGGAACCTTCTGAAAAGGAAACATGACTTACTCTCTTCTGGTAGACAGCCAAAGGCACTGGGCACCAGGTCTGCACCACAGAAGCTGGCGCTGCTGTGAGTACCTAAACTCTTCAGAATCAGCCTCCTTTGTGTGCTATGTAAACTGTTGCACATCCCACCATGTGAAGGCCACCAAACAAAGCCCATGAACCCATCCTAGTTTTCTTGCCTTCCCACTGGCCTCCCCAGCTGAGGGAACATCTGGCTTAACGGTTTTCCTTGCAACCTACAGGAGATACTTTACTGACCCTGTGATCATAACTTGCAGGTGTAGCTCGTTTGGGTTACACCACCACTGGTAGCAAAGCAAAATCTGGTTTAGTGGCTCTGAGGCAGCCCTGCTCTATAGCTATAGGTAAGAGTACCTAAGCTACAGCAAGACCCAGGGAGGATCCCAGCCTTCCCTGGCCTCTGTGCTACGCGAGATTCCCGCTCCCCCCACAGCCATGCTGTCTGTGGGCTTCCTGAGCTGGTTAGTAGAACACGTAACTTGATTTGTACCATATGTAATGACTGACGACAACTCTGTGGGGTGCTATTAAACATTTATTGCCAGGAATATGGCAAGGTTATGTATCTCACTCGGAGCCAGCTGCCTAGATGTGAGTTCCTCGTGGCAAGGACCTTACGTATTTCTCCTCCTTTTCTGACATGGCTGATGACAGGGAAGCCACCACATTAGAATCAAGTGTCCGTGGTGTGATGTGGCTGTGAACATGGCTAATGTCAGTGTGCAAGACCCATGGTTCTGCGATTTGCCTGCAGACAGGCACCACAACAGTCCAAAACCACATCAGATTCTCAGGAAAATGTGATCTGCCCTCTGTGCCTGGCCCTGCTTCTTCCCAGCTCTTTTCCAGCTCTTCTTTCTCCTCGTGGCTGGCGAGGCGGAGGGCAGGTGAGCAGGCACAATGGCTGTCCAACAGCCCAGCCCAGGAGGCCCAGGAAGGACAGGGAGAGCCCTTGGCAGTGGCAGGAGCAGAGACACACACAGGAAAGGGGTGAACATGCCAGTGGGTAGAACATCTAAGCCCCACATGGGCAGGATCTGCTGCTACATCCTCCTGGACAAGGCCAGTGGCACACAGAATTTCAGGTTAGACAGAAGGCCAGGAGCTGTTTCCAGTTATCTGGATGCTCAGGTGTGCAGCAGAGAGCTCTAGGAGCATTTTTAGACCTGCCTACCTAGTGTTTGCACTGCACTATGATGCACACTATTGACTATACCACGTTAGATTTTCAGCTAGAGCTCAACCTGTTCTTCTTATTTTCATTTTTGTAATTCTTTCTATGTTTTTTCTACTGCAATTATTTGTGAAAGCAATTTTATTTAACTTAAATAGATAACTACCTGAGATATGAATTCTTGGCAATAAACCCTGCCCACAAATAAATGTAGGTGCAAAAGGAAGGAGTAGACTTTAATCTCCTGGCCACAAAATTTAATACATATGTGTGTGTTTAAACACACCATTCCACTCTCTCTTGCTTTTTAAGACTAGTACTTCAAGTTATTCAAATCATGGGAAAAATAAGGCTGAAGCAATACATGACAGGCACTCTGCAGCATCTGGGGAATAACAACAGAAATGCCAGGGTAAAAGTACTGTGTCTCTGACACCTTGTTCTGACTAAAAGTTGTTTGTATTTACACACAAATTAAATTCAAGGGGCTCTGAGCTTCCTGTGAGCACAGTTTAGCTCACCTCCCTTGGTTCATTCCCATGTGGACAGTCACAGCCTGTCAGGGCAGCGAATAGCTGTAGCTCCTCTCTGTTTCTGGTTTCTGCAACTGTTTCATACAACAAGCTGAAAACAATTGTTTTTGCCATGACACATCTGGAAGAATATTACACACGCAAATACACAATGTTCCTGCTGCACATGCCACTCCCCACACATGCACCAACATAACTCATCTTATTTGTGTATCCACCAAATACTACCACGTTTCAGATCTTGCTTATTTATCCAATAGTTGTATTCTGGTTCCCAAACCACTGCACAATTCTAAATTTGTACTTATCCTTACTCTAAAAATAAATATGAAACCTTGTTTCCTCTACTCTTAAAAAAAGCACATGTCGGACTAAAAAAAGGCCCTCTTCTGGGATAACTGGTATGATTTTCAAGATTATAGACTTACTAGTGGAATGCAGCTACCACAGTACAGCTTGTGCATCTGCACAGATTTGTATTTAAAAGCTGATGAACAAAAGCCACATGTTGAAAAATTCTATTTTGCTTGGCCTGCTCTCAGCGATGCCTCACCATTCTCATTTCCCCCACGCTTGTTTTTACAATCCCAAGATGCCCATACGAGGCCTGGAACGCAAACTTACCATACTCTGGCTGCTCCTTGGACTCAAATGTCCGGTGACTGGGTGCATGACTATCCCACCCACCGAGAGGGTTTAGGAAGTTGCTGTCCTCCGTAGTGCTGTCATACTTGTAGTCCTGGTCACCACTGCTCATGCGAGTCAAGGTGGAGGACCTCTGCCACCAGTTCCTCCAGTCAGGCGACGGGGCTGGCCAGTTGGGCTTGCTGCTCTCCTTCTGCAGATCCTTGTCTGTCTCCGTGTCGGGGCCATCCACCACTTCAATGGTAACCTGTGGGATTCAAAACAGCCCAGCCTGTCGGTGCCTCCTCCTGCTTAGTGGGGAACTTCCCACACAGCAAAGACAAGGTGCTGCCTGGCAAAGGGGCTGTGCAATACCTTCGAGTTCACATGTTGTGAACCATATGTGGATTACTGAGCCCATAGGTATGCAGAGGCTGAGTGATTCCTTCTGATACCTCTGCTGAAACAGACCTTGAAACAAAGGCTAGGAAAAATCCTGCACAAAATAATAACCCATGCTGTGCCTAAAACCTTTGCAGCAGAATTTTCTGCCTTGTGGGGAAATTGTGTTTAGAGTCAAACACACATGACCAGGAAAAAGAAAACCAAACCTGTATTCTATGCTGAGGCTAAATTTGAGGCAAGCGTGAAGCACACCAGTGTGCAGAGCCTGTTCCAAGGCCTTGCGCTGATTCAAGATGGGGCTAAGCAAAGTCATGAGTGTGAAGGGGAAGATGCAGAGCCCAGGTATCTCTGGGTTTGCATCTGTCTTGCCCTCTGGCAGCAGCCCAGCTGTTACTGCTGCATGAAACCACACTTTGTGGCAGTGATGGGAGCCAGCAGCTCCTCTGACCAACGCTGAGTAACGGACTAGCTGCAAAGCCCTCTAAAGTAGGTCCTTTTGTCATGCTGGAAGAGTATAATGACCTGTTGTGGTCAACCTGTTTATGGTTTCTGCAGAAGCCCAGAACCAAAATTCAAAGTTTGCTGCCCAATTCCCTCACAGACATCACAAATGTCAATATCATTGTGCATAGGAGCAACCCTTGATTGTTGCTTTCTGTGCTGAACAATGTGTAATTGTAAAACTCTTGGATAAACACTGATTATGATGCACTGTATGTGCATTTGGGTGGTATTTAGGTAGAAGCAGAGTCTAGCCACCAGAAACCTTGGCTCTGTGAGTCATGCAAGCATTGCCTGTCCAAAGAAAAATTATAAAATGCTCTGATGTTTCAGGCTAATGTGGTTCAGTGATTACACTGGACTGGCTAAACAACCAGAAGTGACTATCAGATATATCTGTAATGTTTAATAGGTACAGAGGCATTCTCAGCCTTTCGAGAGGGTACACAGTGAAAATCAGGCTGTATTAAACAGAAGTAATGTACTATTATGCTAAAAGTCATTTACACAG
This sequence comes from Daphoenositta chrysoptera, assembly GCA_013397915.1. NCBI lineage: Eukaryota > Metazoa > Chordata > Aves > Passeriformes > Daphoenositta > Daphoenositta chrysoptera. The sequence goes on along the minus strand of VZRO01007263.1, from coordinate 53,329 downwards.
CTCTGTGGATGTGCATGGTGCATAAAAGATTCATTTTATACAACTGTCATTAGTAAAATCACAAGACACACAAGAAAAAAGAAAGAAAAGGTCACAGCTACCTGTGACCCCCAGAGTGCGACATAGGAAGCAAAGCAGAACTGTCATGCCTTCAGAGCTGCGCACACAAAGAGTGCCCACACATCCTTTCTTTGGAGAAAGGAGATTTTGAACCTATTTAATGCTTTGTAGTTTACCACAGATTAGGCCATTGAAAAGAAAAAACTTGCAGGCTACTATGAAGCTCCACTGGGAAAAAGAGCAAGAGCAAGGGGAAGTGCAGTTGTCAGCCTAATATCATCTTTACACAAGGGTATTTCAATCCCAGGCTAAACATGGAATTGGAATGATTACTTCATTAAACCTCAGTTTCTACAGACCAAGAATTAAAATGGATTTCATAAGCTTGAAAACATCAGGGTCAGTTCAGGCACTCAAAATTGTTTCGTCTATCCAAGCAAAACAGAGTTTTCACAATAAATGAAAGGAAATTGCCTTACTGAGCAGCAACCACTGCCAGTGGTGGGGCTTTAGTACTCCCCACCTGGAAATTAGTACAACTCTAGTACTTTAGTAGCAAGTATTTTTAGGACCACACTAACTCTCTGAGTAATGACTCAGCGAAGGAAAAAACCAAACCCTCTGATAAAAAATAATGATAATTGCTCCATTTGCTTTGATAATCTGTAGCTGTGTGACAGTCAATCAGCATGAACTTGCATTATTTCAGCCAGGGACAATTTGAAGAACCACAGGAACTTGGTTTTAAATAAGGATGGATGATGCCAAGTCAGTTTAAGGAAAAGAGGGTTTGCAGGGACAGAGAAAAGTCTGCTGAGCCTGGTGCTGCACTGGTGAGGAAAGGCAGGTGGAACACACAGGCTTGCAGTGTCATCAGACCCCACCAGACCTCCAGCAGCTCTGCTGCTAACTCATTTCCAAGACATATCTGTGCAATCAGACAGCCACTGCAGTCTGTTTTTACCACTGAGGAAGCTTATTAGAAAGGCCTCTGAATGAGTTTTCCAACACACAGCCAATTTAAAAACCAAAAACAGCACAAGCAAAATCCAGTGTGGCAGTCTGACAAACATCTACGTTCCTCTCCCCACTGCTTTAAGCTTTGATTACCAAGGTGTTTATTCTGGCATAAAAATCATACAGTGAAAGAAATTCTGTAAAGAATCCTGGGATTGTCTGAACTGCCACTCTCAGAAATTAGAAGCCAGCTTCAATCGACTCTGGTGTTTTCAGGGACTTGGTTGTGCTCTGCCCAGCTCCATTTGACGTAATGGACCTTCCAGAGGCAGTGAGGAAATCAGGGCATAATCCTAGTAATCCCTCCTCCACTGTCTGACCCAAAAATTAGGGCAGAATTGTGAGAAGAGGCTGCTGTTTCAGGTGATCAATTCCTCCCTTATCCCAGTCCAAAATTTTGAAAAATCAGCTTTCCCTGAGTTCTTCCCAGTACTTACAGATGGACTTACAGTGTTAGTCCATGACTGTATATACACATACACTAGTACATATACATGGCACTGAAACATGTAACTTGTTTCATCAGTTTCTATATTGGGGGCTGTTTATAAAAAGCAATCAAGAAATCAAGAACTAGAGTCATAAATAACAGGCATTTAAAGAAGCTCTGGAAAAGCTTTCATGCTGTATAAGTATTCCAACAAAAACATGTTTTCTTAAAAATTAAAAAATAGATCTGGTTTAGCAATTCTATCTTGGAGACCATTTTAGAGGCTGATTTCTTCTTCCAGTGATTATCAAAACTGTAAAGATTCTTTTTTTTCTCAGGCTGCCCAAAATGTCTGTGGTAACACAGTTCTTGTATAAATCCACAATCATCCCCAGAAGTATTCAAACATAAAATAAAGCCACTTCTTTTATGATTGTACAAGCTAGGAATAAGGACATTCCTCTGAAAACTGTTAAAAGCAATTGGCGTAGGTACACTAAAACAACAGATTTGCAGTCAATTTCTAATGAAACAAGTGTATCAAGCACAGATGTCTCCAGACACCAACATCCAATTTTCTCCTGGCCAAAAATATACAGAAGATAAATATTATCCCAGCCTGCTGGAGTGCACAAAAAGTTCTGTGTTCTTCGTCCTGTTTACTGAGACAATGTTTCTGAATTCACTTTACTGGTGTAAACATTGCCCTAAGCAACTGGAAGATTATGTTTCAGGAAGAACTATGTTTGTGATATTGTGCAAGCAGCAGATCCTACAACATTTCTATCCTGTTTCGTTCATGCAATCGATGCAAATTTTCAATACCAAACTTGCCACTCTGGTAAGATAGACATGGGCAAGTCAGCAATGAGGTAAGTATAACAGGAGAACAGAAGCAAGTTCATTAGAAGAGATTGAAATGTAAATCTGGCTTTACACCACATAATTTTAATTAAAATGCTATCAGCAGTGACACCAATTTACTTCTGGTTGTGTCATGTCACTTAGAAAGGTTTTCTGGACTTGAAAAGTGAAGGACCCTCAAACTTTGGTGGGAGCAAAGAAGACAATGTGACTTGAAACCTGAACTTTCTATTTAATGTTGTCAATCCAATTTGCAATCTCTGATGAGCCCAACTGAACCCCAGAAATAACACTGTGTTCTAGCTCTGTATTCTGCACTCTGCAGTGAGCTCTTGTTGCAGCACCACACTGAGAAACCCACACAGCTCAGGGACTGACAGTGATTTAACTGTGGCCTGCAGCCCCCAGCTCTGCCTACACGAGTCTCTCCAGCCACCCAGAGGAACACACACTTTTTTGGAAGAATTTGACATCTCTTTCTTAGATTTTTCATTTCCCAGGTATAACTTCCATTAAAAAAAGCTATTTTTGGTCTATGCAGTAGAAGGAAAAAGAGGTTTTGAGTCTTTCAGAAGAAAATGTGGCCACTCTGCTATCTTAAAACAGAGGCTGTTTTCTCCTTTCCAACCTCTCAGTCCTAGGAGGACTCTTTAACTCCCAGGATTGTAACTTACAAAGCTGGGAGCCATTGCGCAAAAAGAAAAATAAGCATCAATTCTGTTTTCATTTGCCAAAAAGCTGTTCAGAAATTTGCAAGTCAACAAGTGTCACTATTTCTGTTCAGATTAGTATAGTACTGTTTAACAAGCAAGAATTCACTATAATCCTGTTTTTCCTAAAAGAGTAGGCCAACGTTTACAACTTTTAGGCAAAGAAATAAACTTTCTCTGTCTCAAAGGAATTAATGGGAGTTTTATCTCCATGAGGCTCAACCAGCTGCAAGACTGTCAACCAAGAACTTAAAGAAGCTTTGTATATCACTATTTACGCACCTAAGTAAGCAGAGTAAACGCAGAGTAAATAAAATGCAGAACTTAGGGAGCCTGTTTCTGAAATGGCTCATCCTTGTGCACAAGAGCTCTGGGATCAGTGTTGCCCAATGCTTTCCAGTTTACAGGACTAGTCTTTCCAGTTCTCAGAGTCCAGCAAAACTGCTGACATAGTTGCTGACACATTTCCAAGATCAGGTGGTGGAAAAATGAGCCATAACAGCAGCAGTTACTATGAAGACAAGCCAGGGAACTGTTTCCATCTCTTTTTGCTATTCCCTGTGTCTAAACATTGTATGCTGTTACCACTCAGAGAAGGTTTTTGTTTCCTCCTGTCCTCCTCTGCGGGTTGCGTACACTATTTTCCTCATGCCACAATCCGGGGCCCCTACAGCTTTCCAATCTTCTCTCCCTAAAGCTTTCTGGAATGGTTTTCCCAGCACAAGAGATGTTCCAACTCATCTATGGTGAACGCAAGGGAGTGACACCGTGGAGGCAGCTTGTTCTCACCCAGTCATGGACTCATGCGCTGGTTTGGGATGGAAGAGGTCTTAAGGATCATCTCATTCCACCCCCGTGCCATGGGCAGGGACACTTCCCACCAGACCAGATTGCTCAGGGCCCCATCCAGCCTGGCCTAGAACACTTCCAGGGACGGGGCAGCCACAGCTTCTCTGGGCAACCTCTGCCAGTGCCTCAGCACCCTGACAGTAAAGAATTTCTTCCTAAAACTACTCTAAACTTATCCTCTGTCAGTTTAAAGCCATTCTCTCTTGTCCTATCACTCCACACCCTGGTAAAAAGTCCCTCTCCAGCTCTCTTGGAGCCCCTTTAGCACTGTGCCCTAAGGTATCCCCCGAGCCTTCTTTCCTCCAGGCTGAACAGCCCCAGCCCTTTCAGCCTGTCTCCAGAGCAGAGGTGCTCTAGCCCTCTGGAGCATGTTGGCCTCTCATCAGCACATCTATTACATCTTTACATACGTACTTCTTAGACATATCAAAAGGATGGTAATTTTGTGGGCTGGGGGACTGTAAGAAGCCAGGAATTAATTTAACCAGAAAACCAGATCTATTAGTGCTTTGTTTTTATAAGCACATCTTAGGCAGAACAACATTTGAATTTATTGTTTTGGTTAAAAGAGACTCCTTATTAATGCCAATTTTGCTTTAAGGCTCTGAATTAAAAACAAATCGCTCATTTTTTCCTCTTTCCAATCCCTGAAGTTTCAAGATGCAAGTGGCTTGTAAGAGGCTGTTCCAAACCCAAGAACAGTTTGAGGAGTAACATATAACAAAGTTTCTTGCAGACAACATTTTTTTACTCCAAGCAGCTGCTGCAGAAATTAACTCTAAGTCTCACTTCCATACAGAGGAACACATTTTGAGCTGAAACTGAAAGACTTGTTCTCTGACAATCTTTGGGGATGGTTGCATTTTATAATAGCATACTGAAAGCAAATCCGTTCACAAACAAATTTTGCAACAGTAAATTGAAGACAGAAATTAAAATACCCATTTATTATCAATGAAGGTAATATGCTCCAAAATGGCATTCACAAAGATGGGTTTAGTATCACAAACAGGTCTACATTGATCTCCACACTTACGCAATCAACACTATCCAAGGAGAAATTCAGAAAAAACTTGCAATATGTGCACTAACTTGGAGAAAAAAAAGGGTGTGTTATCTATATTTTTTATATAATCCTATGTTACATTACATTATACTGTACTATATACATTCTCGTTTGGTAGAGACAGATTGTTCTGGCTGCGTGTCATGGAAGCCAGGCTGAAAGTTGTCTTGGTTCAGTAAAATAACTTTGTGTAAGTCGTAAAAAAGTCAGATGTTAACATAAATTTGTACCTGAATGTTGGGATTATGCCCATTGATATCTGCTTTTGACAGGTCAGGGAAGTTTGGGAGATCCAGGAGAAAAGATCTGGGTCCATCTCTTTGCAAGGACGTATGCCTGTTCTCCTGCCTGAACTGCTCCTTGGGGAATGGCCGGTGGGCAGCCTGGAGATCGGGGTATTCTCGTCGCTCCTCGGGGTTCAGGGGGAAACTGTCCTCAGGAGAATGCTCCTCTGCAGTCAGTGTGTTCTGGGGAAGGAAAACAAGGCACAGTAATGACATCTGACAGCATGCAGTCCTGCCAGTGCCCGTCCCTCCAATGGCTGCAGCCTTAGAGCACCCAGACCCACAGCTCACTACTGAAACACAAATCTGTAACCAGCTGACACAAGACAAAACTCAGACAGACTTGGGCCCTTAGCACTTCCAGGCTCCTGAACCATTCCAGCCTCGTGGTGAGCACCTACACATGGACACAAGCATCAGACTTAAAACAAACCTAGAAACGTGAGGCTCTGAAGTACCCCCTGGGAAACCAAACTGTACCACATTAAACATGTCCCTAAAAATGCTGAAAGGCATCCTTCTTATAAATCGTTTCAGTTTGCTTTGTTCCAAAGTGAAGCAAAAACACTGACTGTTGAGGCCATGGTGAAATTTATGGTATTAAAAGATCCTACCGCTGTGCTGGCAACCTCCCCTTCTCTCCCCTCAGTCTGCAACAACTTTCCATCTCGTCTCTGTGTTCCTCACCTAATTTCTCTGGTCTTGAACATCTGAACCTTCCATCCTCTGGGATCTCATTTTCATGTTTGCCTAATGGTGGGATTGAATTTCACAGAGCTGTGGGTCAGCGGTTAATGCTTTTGTTATTATTGAGCGTACTTTTGGGTTTTGTAGTATATTACAGCAGGCTGCCTCTGAACCAGTAGCACTGCTGCCACTGCCGTTGACCTCCCCAAGGAGACACATTTAGTATCAAAACACGGCTCCCTGGGTTAGGACTGGCCTGGGGACTTGGGGAAACAACAGCAGAGAAGTCCAATCTTCTTATGGCTACAAAAAAAAAGCATGGGGCAGATTCAGCACAGGTTTTGGGTTTGACTCAGCTGAAAAATTTTAGCTTGAGGTCTTAGTATGACTGCCTGGGGAGTTTTTATTTTCAGTTCATAAAGAGACAGCAAGCATGGAGAGGGTAAATGTTAAAGACCTATCTTTTAAAACAAGCACAATTAAAGTGGAATGGCCACATGTGGTTCTGGCTCTACTGAAACATATTTTTGCCAGGGTTTCTGGTTAAACGCAATCTCCATCCAGCTCCCCTGGTTCAAATTAAACCATAGCATACCTTTAGCTAAGCTCTCAGATAGATAACAGCTCCAATGCCTTTTCTTTTATTTTGTGTTTATTTGCTTAGAAGGTTATAAATTGACCTTTAAAGAGATTTTACAATATAACCTGTGCACAGTACAGGAAAATATTCAGTGAGTTAAAATAAACTAAGCTTGGCAAGTTATCTTGGACTAAGTGAAATTGTATCAAGTAAAAATGAAGGTGGTTCTTCTCTATCCTCTTCACTGCACTCCATTTGCAAAGAGCAAAATCATATTTGGCAGAATTAATATTGTCTTTGTATTGCCACGCCCAGAATGGTTACACTCTGAAAGTGCCAAAAGGGCAATTTTATGCATTTATCTACAGCACAGATACAAATTCTGAATTAGTGTATGTGTGCAGTGCTACAATGTGTGTGCTCCTGACAGCCTGCTTTGCTTGAAGGCTGAACCAGACTCTTCTCTTTGTTGGAGACCAGGAAGGACTTTCAGATGCCTTTGGTGGCCCACCCGTAATTCAATATAAAGCAGAAAGCAGATCACACAGCAGCAAGCTCTGGGAAATGAACTGAGGGCCACTTAGCTAACTTTAGGTTCCTTACTCATATGCTAGTGCTTTAACTTAACACTTTTCAGATAGAATTTCACATGCTTGGTGCATGAGGATTAAATGGCTTTTCAGTTATGTCTGACTAACAAAAGGGTGTAATAGTGCTGTGATTAAATTACTTCAGTCAGGAAACAAACAAAAAAAAAGTGATATTTAACTACTTTTACTGGGGTATCATGCCCATAATCTTACCTTTATTAAAAGAAAAAGTAAGATTTTATTAAAAACTAATAAAATTGTCACATACAATTTCATACTTGCCCTATCTGCCTGCCCCTTCAAGAGCATCCTGATTCTCCACATTAACGTACCATGCAGCTAGAGCTGGCCAAGGCCTTTGGAGACCCACATTAAAGTCTCTGACAAGACTCGGTGTGTGATCCTGACTGGTCATGGTCTGCCAGTGCCTCAGTGGGGATAACAGCACTTCCCTTCCTCACCGAGATGTTTGCGGGGAGCTCAGCAACTACGATAATCAGTGCTATATAAAAAGTTTTTAATAGTGTCAAACAGATGGAATATCACATGGAGTTAGTTAGGAAATTGTCATGGTGAAGTAATGACATCAGGCTGATCGGGCCCACTACCAAGCTGCTTGGGGCAGGGACTGTCATTAATTACAGACCTAGCGCGCCGGGGCTGTTTGGCATTGGAAAGAAAAACGGAGGGAGGACAAGATAACTGCTCCATCCCAAAGGCTGCTGCAGGCAGGGGTGGATGGACCCCTCTGCTTGCTCAGGGTGGACACAACCCAGAGACCCCAGTGACACATCAGGTACACGTTTCTGATGGCAGCCACTGCCAAGCCCCAGAGCAGGCACTGAGTGGGACACAGAGCTTGACTTCAAGAGCAGGCTTGATTCATACCTGGCAGGAATGGCCCAGGTTAAACAATGTGTGCTCTGCCTAGGGGCAGTGCTGTCTCTCAGTCCCTTTTGCGCTAGGAAAGCCCAAGATAGGACTCCTTGGGCCTCTGTATCATACTGCAACACAGGCAAACGGAAACGCTCAGCCTCTGTGATCATCCCAGTTATTTGCTCATGTGGCACCACCAGTGAAAGGACATTTGTTTCCAGCCAATAAAATGAAGAGGATGTCCATTTTTTAGGAAGATAGTACTTGGTGTCATGTCTAAGCTGATCTGGAGTATTATTAGAAATGTGTACTTCTGGAAAAAAGATTAAAGAGGCTGCCACAAATAAAAGTGAGCTTGAACGGCATGTGAAGAGAAGACTATGCTCACCCTGCACGACTGCATTAGCTCTGCAAAGGCTCTTCCAAGACCCATCTAGCAGGAAAAAGTTTGTTCTTATGGCAATGCCAGCATCCTTTCTGAAGAAAACAGGGTTTATGTTCCAAAGCTAATATATGAAATTTAAATTTTTTTTTTTCAAGGGGGATATTCTTCTCTTCTTATTTTTATGTTATTTCCCATGTTTATATTTCACACTATTTATTTTTAGGTGTACACAATTTTATTCCTGATGCTTTTGGGAAAGCAGTGGTTCTTGCCTTCCTTAAAAAGCTATGTCACTTCATTCAGAACTACTGACTCAGTTCTTTGAAGTTATGACATTTCTATTTCAGGCACACTGGTTTCTTACTCAAATGATGCATCTGCTCTAAATATTTTAAGATAAAACACTTTTTCCCCCTTTATTTAACAGGATTATTCACAATGTTTAAACTTTCCATTAAGATGATTTTAAGAGGTTACTCATCCTGGCTGTAAGCTACAGTTCTGCAAGCCCCATGGGATCAGATAATTATAGAAGTTCCTAATACAAAAACAGCTTAGGATTTTTGAGTGCTCCAAGTGAGGACAGTATATAAGGGCAGGAATATATAATCCATAGTTGTGTGACAAGGCAATGAAATAAACCCTTGAGAGAGAACCTGACACATTATTTGCTTTACAGAATAATGCACCTTGCAACACCCATCTCTGAAAAAGGGAGGGCAGTAGGTCAGTATGTATGAATGTCTTTGTGTCCATCTATAAACCACAAAAGAAGAGCAATTCACAGGGATTTTGTGAGCATAATTTTCAGTGCTGGTGATCCACGCGGGACTTGCACTGTGGGTTTAAGGTCCCAAGAGACAATCCTGCATGCAGGAAAAATGTTCTGCCTGATACTGCAGCTTAACTCTTCAATAATCAGACTGGTATTTTAACGCCCTCCTTGGCCTTGCCATGATGTTTCTCCCTCTGTCATGCTAGACTTAAGCTACAGGGAAAAGTACTGTTTCTCTTCCCCACAGAGAAGCTAAACAGAAATGGGAACTTGTAAAAATACCAAACTAGGGGAAAAGGGAATTTCTCTGCAATTTTGGCAAGCAAGGAGTCCATCTCTTTCCTCTCTTCCTTATTTTAATACCATTTCCAGATCTGGAAAAACAATCAAGACAGAGAATAAGTGAGGAATGACTGTAGCTACAGAAAATATTCTGAAGCAGTTGCTTTTTCTCTGTCTTTCATAGTTATTACCTTCCTTCATTCATTCCACACTTGCCAAAGTAAGGGCACATTTGCAAGCACTGCTAATTATGGAATCGAGAGGATTCTGGAAAACTGATACAACTTATATTCTAACAGCTCCCAGGCAGCAAGGGAATCTACTACTAAATCCCTGCTGCAGCTACACTGCTTTCTTATTTCTTGTGTACTCCTTTGAAATATCTTGTAAAATGATCTTGACAAGAGGTCTTGAATTGAAAACCGAGGGTCTGTCACTGCACTTTCATGATGCACCTGTACAGCATCTTCAACCACCAGCAACAAGGAACTTTTATTTATTAGGAAACTTCACAGACGCTATAAAAGATTATATTGCTATCAGAGACAAAATGAGGCCTGGGACCTTCACAGAAAACCATTCTAGCCATTAGGACTGGTTTCATTTCCCACCTGCCCAAACAGATTGTTTTCATTTTGAAGGCTGTTGTGGGTTTTCAGGTTAGTGTTAAATGATCACTTCAAAATTAAGTGGTCTGGGGAGGCTGAGTAACACACCCGGATACTACATGAGACTCTCACCTCCACAGATCCAAGATGTGTAAGGAACTTGGGTGATCTAATTCCTGGAGTTTATTTATTTTTTGCATCTATCATGAGTATAAGCAGCACGGGACCTATCAGGGCGAGGTATAGGGACAGTGTTAGAGAAGCAAGCAGTGAGGGTAACAGCTGAGAAACATTACAGAGATACACAGAGAAAGATTTCTTTTATGATTTATGCCACATACAGTCCAGGCAGTCAGGCAGAAAGTCAGACCAGAGGGGCATCACATCAACCACTCCCCTACTAAGATATTCTCATTTTTTCTTAAAATGAGCTTGCCCCTCACTCACATATAGCAGTGAAGTGAAAGACCTTACTTATCTTTAGAAAACTGCACAAACGAATTATTTCAATAATAAATAGTGCATTTTAGATATTCACTGCTAATAAATATTGGCTTGCATGTACAAAATTGTTTTCACTAAGCAGGTCCAAAGTAGAGCATCTGCTTTAAACATTGTGCAAATAAAAGATGAATCACTGATAACAGCTGGGAATGATAATAATAATGATAATAAAGTTCTGTTAATCATGGTCTATATTTTAATAGTTCTCTATTATTCTCCAGTTCTCCAGCAAAATTGGTCAAATGTCAGTGTATGCAGTTCTAACTTGCAGTGCATCTGCCTGTGTGGCTAAGCGGCCATGGAAAGACCAAATCCGGTCATCCCACAGCATATTGCTCTGGGACACATCAACTTCAGGGGCTGTATGGCTCTTGAAGTGATTTTGTCTCTGTGGAGAACAGGACAGAGTCACAGATACTGTTACAAGTAAGAAGTTCAGGGCAGACGTCGATCCACAGCCACTGTTGGAGCAGTGGTCTCTGTAGATGCTGGGTGTCAGTGGCAGCACAGTGAGGTGCTTGGGATGCCCCAGTACACACCCAGTCCACCACAGCTGGTTTCCTGCCTCATGCTGAAATAGCTCGTAGGAGCTGCACACAGCAGAACCAGCATCTCAAAGCATCTGGGCACGTTTATCGCAGAGTCACAGCTTTTGAAATTTAGGGCTTCTACGCTACAAACTTCTCGGTGTAGCCCTCATGGCTACACAGAAAATCCTGAGAACTGAACGTGTAGCCAGGATATGTGCTATGACTGCAGAGATCCTCGGGCTATAGGGTTGAGGGCCCCTTCACATCTGGGAGGTCCCAGACAGTTCTTTGGAGGCACATGACCAACACCACGTCAGGACCCTCCACGGTGGAGGAAAAAGGCTGTTGCCTTGTTGAACCTTGTGAACTGATACATCCCGAGAGCCAGAGCAGCTCCAACACCATTCTTCCCCCACTGAGCCAGTTTATTGCCTCGCAGTCATCAAGCTTTGGTCCATCCTTCATTCAGATTCTGCTTGGGAGTTTCGCTCACCAAGCTTCCTGTCTCCTCCACACCACTGGCAAACAGGGGGTCTGCATCTGAAGGGTTCTGGTGACAATATTTTTAACTCTGAGCTTAAGGAGAAAACTAACCATATTATACTCAGATCTGGCAACCTTTTACTACATGTTGTGGACACACATTTCACATCACAGCTATTTTTTATGCTCTGTTGTTTGCTTGTATTTCATGTTTTCATTCAGCTGGAAAATACAAACAGTATGGTTCAGCTTGGAGGTGAAGAACTGCCAGTTTGTATAAACACTTTGATAATAGAAACTTGATGGTGATTACAGCTCAATGTCTGCTGGGAAAAAACAGAGGCCCTTTAGCAAATTTTCTAACATAGTACAACACTGGTGCTTTGTTCTTCAGCAGATACTCAGCCATCCAAGGGACAAGCACACAGAATTAAATTGTGTAGGGCTTTGACAGATGCTCAGTGCCAAGTTTTGCTTGTAGTTAACAGATATTTTCAGTTGCCTAAGCTGCTGGTAAACATTTAGTTATTCTTCATTACTCCAAAGATCCTCCCTGTAATCACTGCCTGGCTGGAGCTCTCCACACAGGACATACTGATTTAGTGACTGAACAGGCAAAGGTACAACTGAAGAGTAGCCCAAGTATTCGACTCCAATAACCTGTGCTGCCAAAATGCAAATTCTTTGAAAGTTCTGATTCTTTTTAGACTTTATTAAATAAAGACTTGCATAAAGTCAGTAGTAAACTAAGGCTTTGAATAGAATTCACTTTTACCCTGGTTAAATTTAATTAAACTAGTTTAATCTCACCCATCATCTGAAATCTGCATCATAATTTACACATTAGGTTCCAACAGAATAGGAAAAGCTGCCTTAAGCTGCAATCAAAACTGCAAAGGAAATCCAGAATATTAATACTTTTTGTACACAACTCTTTGGTCAGGCTTTGCAGGTCAGGACACACAATGTCAGTGTAAATGAAAGAGAACAAACATACACCTTAAGTTATTTTCCTGGGTTTTAAACTATGTCCTTTTGCAAGTTTATTCCACTAAATCACTACAGCTAGGATTTCACTACGTGAACCAGCTTTAATAAGTGAAGTTTTCATCTCTCCCTAGCTAAAAGAGTAAACTTACTTGAAGCCTTTTCAATTTCCAAAGTTGCCTTCAGCTGTTAGTTTCCAAGAAACAGCTATTCCCAGCCTGCGTGTCTCCCTCTCATATGCCACTGAATATCCACTCTGTGCTTTCAAAAGTGTCTGTGACTCTGGCTGTGTTAACTGGCAGATGTTTTTAGAGACTAGAAAGTGTTTAGTCCCTGTGGACTAAAAGTTACATGATGACTTCATCACATAAGCAAAAGCTAATAACGGGAAAGCAAGAAAGCAGACAAGTGTTATATTCCAAAAACATGATGTTTCCTGTGCTTCTGGCAAAGCTACTTCTGTGCCTGAAAAAAGGCAAATCATTTGAGTCTCGGTGCTCAAAACACACACACCATCGAATTGCTGTGAGATAATTTATGTGCCTCTTCCTTAGCTGCCTTCCCCACCAATACTCACTTTCCTTTGGATGGAAGTGAGAGGGTGAAGGCAGAGGAAAGGCAGTGCTTGTTTACCTTCAATATCTGTTGCACCAACTGTGTGCCTCACAACACTCGCTGGAAGGGGTTACTACACCCAGGAGTTTACAGCAGAACAGCAGCAGAAATCTGAGCGGCTGCCTCAGGACCGTGCACCTCAGCTCCTGCAGGGAAATACTTTTTCAAGTGCACAGTTTTACCCTCTCCACTTAGGAAACTTTGGAGACTGATACACGAGCAACTGGAAGTAATTAGCATAAATGGCATCTGCACACAGAGGCAATACTCGCTGTGGTTTCATATCAAGCCATCAGCAGTGGACATCATGCTCTCTCTCTCCACCTCCCTGAGCTGCCCGAGTGGCAGATGAAGAAACCAGAGGATGAGGATACACAGGAGAAAGGCCTCCCTCCAGTGACGTGATGGGGAAGAAGAGCAAGTGAGTAGGTAGGCAGCACACCATGCCAAGGCACTGTGAAGATCCTTCTCTGTCTAAGAGGGGAGAAAGGATTTGCCCTGGAGACAAGCGTGGGCTTTTTGTATTATGAATTCTATGCATGTATATATAAATTTTCTTAGAACAGTAAGGGAGGGGGCTATTTCCTAGAGCTGATTAAAGAAGCATGCCTCGATTTTCAATTTCAAACGACTCGGGGGGCATTCCAATCGACTGCAGACAGGAAATGAATACCATACATGCACTGAACAAGGCAGATGCTTTTGAATCTGACACTTACGTGAAATGGAAATATCTTCATTTCTGTCTCCCCTCCACCCCATGATCACTAGTTAGTTCTGAGCTATTTTTAGGACAAATGGTTTTATTTTTCAAACTTGTTATAATCATAGCATGTGCCTGAAGCCACCCAGACGCCACTGACAACAAAGTGTATGGGAGCAGGCAAAAAGCATCTTTAGATTAGTCCCAGCAGCCCAACACAGCAGCAAGGTAAGTGAGGAAAGATAAGAAGCTCCGTTTTCTGTATCCTCACCTCCTGTGGTGAGGAAAAGAGATGAGACCATCGTGGATAAGCCAGATCCAGGGAGGGGCAACAGGTCCATACGCAGAGAGATCCCAAAGCAGATACAGCAGAGACACTGGAGGCTGTGGCTCAGAACTCACTTCCAGCTACTTAACTCTGCTAAAGAGATAAATATATCTATTTTCTCCTCATACAGCTCTTACAAGCCAACTGCAATAATTGTCATGGTAGTATTACGGGGTTTATAACCCAATATAACAATGTAATTGTGGCTCCTTTCATCAGTGGCAGCAGTGCGTATCACGGAATTGGCATATGCAGCTCTTTTCCCCCACTTAGTCCATATGTGTGCAAACACATGATTTCAGCTGCATACTTCTCTTGTATTTTATTGTAGGAATAGGATAAAGGAAGGAAAAAAATCAGAGAGGTGGTATTGATCTGGCCCTTCCTCTGATGTTATGCAAATAATGAGTTCATTTTATCTTGATGTTAAGACAGCCAAAACTGTATTCCTAAGAATATGAAAAAATGATCCCCTTAGGAGACAGAAGAAGAAAGAGGGATGGGTAGGTGAGAAAGGCAGCTTTGATTTACATTATTCAAAATGCCATGAATGCCAGATCAAAGAAGAGCAGGAATCAAATTCACATCCACTGAAGGATTTCAGCAGCTTTTTCAGAGCTATTGATCTCTCAAGGGCAAACCCTTTTAAACACTAGGTGATTGCCTCTAACTAGCCAGAACTCCCACCTTCTACTGGCTGAGCCTCGTGTAGTTTGCTTTCATCAGCTGAGGAAAGCAGAAACAGCCAAGACAACAGCCAAAACAACAGATACTCTCTATCTGGGTTCGATGGACACACAGAGCTGAGCACAGAAATAGCACGTGTGCATTTTCTGCACCAGATGTTGCCTCTCCAATAGCCATCATGGTAGATGCAAACCAAAAACCAGATTCCCCTCTGACAAGCCATGCGTTTGGTGACCATGGATTCCTCGGTGTGAGTACAGAGTGCTGTCACCCTGGTGAGAGCTCTGGCCAGGGTTTGTTTGCTTAGAGCTGACTTACTAATAAATAAAAAGTCACCTCGTATTTTGTGTGGGATGAAGGTGGAATAAGACATCTAAGGAGCCACTGCAGCTCAGCTGGCAAGCAGCAACTTGTTCACAAGTTTGGACCCACCGGTCTAATCTGAACACCTAGAAGGCACAGGATCCAACCCTAAATCAAGTGCTGAACTGTCAGATGCACCATGGATTGGCAGCTTCCCCCCACTCACTTCCCTCCTTGGGTCAGGTATCTTTGGAGTCTGGTAGACAAGCTTCCAGGTGTCTTGCCTTGTCAGGAGACTTCAGGATCATGCCTTAAACAAGAGCCACTGGAATTGGGTGCAGTAAAGCAATTTAACCTGATGCAGCCCCAGATGGTTTCCTAAGAGCTGCCTTTGGGCTTCTGATGTGGATTCCCTTGCAGCAGGCTCATTGCTGCTGCCATCATTGCATCCCTGGGAACACTCCACGCTGCCTTCCACATTTGCTATGCTACACACATAGCTGCAACAGCACATTATGGATTATTTGTCTCTTTCCAAGCTCTGCTCACATTTTGAATCCTATCAGCTCCCACCAACACTCAGCACGTCTTGGTACCTTAAACATTTTCAGGAAATGGATGACCCTTTTCCTCCTGCATGTTTGGATTGGGAGCTGGTGCTGCTACCATTTCAATACATATCAAAATCTCCAGGACTCTATCAGGCTACACAGCTCATTGGAAACCTTTGGCACTACCGTTCCGATATGCCTAAAGACACAGGCAGTGAGGCTGCCCTGGGTCCTGTTTGAGGTGTGTATTCACACAATGTCAGACATCCACATATGAAGCCCCCTATTCTTTCCCAATAAAAGCCTGCACTCTAAAGCACAAGGTGAGGAATAGATGCTCTATTGGCCAGCTGCAGTGAGCCGTTCATAAATAACACGACGATCAACCCCCATAATGGAAAACGATACTCCAGAAGCTCTGTCCTGACAAACATCTGTTTTTCTATTGCAGAAAGGAATAACAAGATAGGAAAAGTTAAATGCTGAGTGCCTCAACAAACTGAATTAAGTAGAGATGGTAGGAGTAATGATGGATGAATTGTAAACCACCTGCAAATGTTAAAGTTGCCGTACTCTTCTGCAGAACATTAAGTCTATACTGCAAACCTCCAATAGACAGGGACTGTGCTCTATAAAAATCATGATGAATGCAGGCTTGTTTTTATATTATGGAGGTCCTAATCCTCCTCCTCCTCTGCCTTTGCTCTATTGTTACAACATCAAAGACCAACTGCTGGCCAAGATACAGTCAATATGAAAAGGGCGACCAGCAAATTTACTGCTTGACTTCATTCCCTTTAAATGGAATAGGCACCATGGCCCTTTTTCAAAGTCCAGTCGCAGACATATATCTTTTTTATTGGACATCATGTACAATAAAGTGAAGCTGTAACTTGGAAAAAAAATAGAACACCTTAAAAAATCCCATGAGGTGAACATTCCTTTATAAAAATATCACTGTGGTTACATGTTTTGAAAAACTCTGGGCACTTCACAGGGCAAAAGGCATGGACTGGCTAGGTTATAGTTTAGCTAAGATGCATACCCATGCCTAATATTGAGTTTGTTTCAAAAAAAAAAAACCCAATCAACTAATAAAAAGTAATATATTTAAGATAGAATGCTAGTGTCATTCAAATAAACTGAAATGGCAGCATTCATGTCACGAGAATCGTTAACTGCTTTGTTATAGCCTGCTCTGTGCAGTGAGCCTTTACAGACTTCTTCAGTCCAGAGAATCTTAAAATCAGGAGCACAAAATGCCAGTATACAGACTGCATCTTAAACAACTCCAGTCTGATTACTGAGGTAACTTCCAGAGGCACTTTCAGATGAGAGTTGTATCCGTAGACATTAAAGACGGGCAGTTTTTTGCAGTCATGTTGCTAAGTAGAAGCTTAAGAATTTCTGGCTATGAAATTAAACAGTGCATAAACAATTCATATGATGCAGGAAGTGAGTATAGTGGGGTGTTACAGAATCTACCTAGACAGCTATTGTGTTCATTTTATGTTTTTAACTCTTAATCCTTTTTGTTTCTTTGAGTAGCTTGTGCAAACAGACATTAGTAAATATCTGGTTACTAATGTTACATTGAGACCAATCCCACGCTGATTTTAAAATCCTGCATTGATGCATATGGCAGGTAAAACCACGCACATTTATGTTTCATCTGCAGTAAACTTAGGCAGCTGCTTCCAGTGGAGTAATTATGGTTTCTTCAGGCAAAAACTGCTGCTGCTGGGTTACTTCTAAGGCAATAAAGATACCAAACCTGTGTAACTAATTTTTGAAGCACTAGCTTAAAAAGAAATCTGTTGTCTTATCACTAGGTTCTCTTCCCTGTTACTTCTGTTACAATTTCTCTGCCGTCAGTCACCTCCTCTTTTCATCACAGCCTGCAGCACAGCTCTCCAGCACAAAGACCTTGCCTCCTGCTCAGCATTCCTGGGCATTTCTCTACTAGAGGAAGTGTTTCAACTGAGTGCTCAATCTCAGTATCTGAGAGCCCAACTCAATGGGAATGCAAAGGCAAGATGCCTGAAGGGAGCATTCGGGAAGTTAAACTGGTCCCATGGACAACACGGATTCTGTAACTGCTCCTTAGAAGGGGAGGAATCCACTCTTCTTAGAGCAGCCCCAGTGGTAGAAACAGATGGGGCACTATTTGGTTTTTATAGACACTTACACAGAACTCACTGGTTTTGTCACGAGAACTGAACTCTACAGCCATGCTGGCAAAGAGGAAATGTTAATCTTCCCAAGGAAGAACTACTGTGGAACAAACAGTCCTGGATTTTTCAGAGCAATGAAACGTAACAGATGGAAATTAATTCATGCAACATGAAGGAAGCCACATGCCAGGGCCCAGCTCATCTTTATGGACGGAGGTCCCGATGACATGTGCTATGTGCTTATCAGTTCCGTAGAAAAACTGAGCTGTGAAAGATCCACATTCAAGAGGATCTTGGCTCTGCAGCTGACACAAATCATTGACTTGTCTTGCTTTGTGGAAGTCAGTGGAGCAAGGTCAATTTAGACACACTGAGAATGCAGGTCTAGCATGGAGGCATAAAAGCCAAGGGATGTTTGAACTCCTCTTGCCTTTCAATCTGCACTGACTCCACCAAGAGTGTGAGAGAAAGATTTCATCTCTGATTTTCCCCTCTCATCTTCAGGAGCACCTCCATTTATTAAAGGCTTAGAGGTGAGCAATTCCAGGCCTGCTTTCGTCCTGCTAGAAGAGAGGAATAAAAAAGATGTGACCCAAGGTTATGAGTTCTCCAAGCACTTGAAAAACAAGGACAAAAGGATAAAGGAACTGCTTACCAGTACCGCCCACACCAGCTCCTCTAGCCAAGCATTACAGTGGCACAGAAGTGACCACTGTGGCGAGCCATCCCTTATTACAATAATAAGTTACATTTTACTTTGTTTTCTTTCTTTTTCTGGTATTTCAAATCGAAAGTACATGGAAATACCAACACTGGAAACATTCTGCTCTTGCTGATGTACCAATGAGCTCACGATGCTATTTCTTGGAAATGTTATTCATTTCTGCTTTGGACTATGAATTTAGCCTGGCATTTACTGTCTTTAAAATTTGTAAAATAAGCACAATGGTCTAAAAGTGCAACAGTAACCACTGCATCATTGAGTGCTTCCTTCTGCCTTTTCCTAAAGCACTTTGTATTTTTCCCTTTAAAGTTACACTTCATTATTCATTTGTGACAGTGCCTCCATTCAGGCTGGTGACCCATTGCGCTGCACATCGCTCACAAGCTACACCACAGTACTGGAACCTCAACCTCCATAAGCTTGGGTTGAGATTTGAAAAGTAAAATAAGGGGAAAAAATGATACCGCTGAAAAATAATACTTTTTAAAAGCCATCTTTCTGAAAACTGAACATTATTCAGTCAATTCAAAGGGCTTTTATGCAGTGCAGTCTTAAAGCAGACAGCAAGGTAAGAGTTTGGCTCCAGGACCATGGGAATGGACATGAAGACACTGTGATGGCCCAGAATGAATTTAGAACAACACACACTCTGCTTTTTTCTTACAAAAAGCCCAATACTATAAAGAGCTAGAAAACAATGCTAAATCTTGCTCAAAACAGAAATAAGTACGTCAAAGAGACTATTCAGTATGAAGCACTAGGAAAAAACTGCTCTGATCTATAGTTACAGAGACAAAATAGAGAGGAATCTTGTGATTTAATGCCAGGTATTTATCAGTGATGATCCAAGATAAGCAGTCCAGTAACTGTTAGCTGTTGAGCTGAAGAGATGTTTAGCAGAATATGCCTTATCCAAACATCTTGGTAAAATTTAATTCAGGAAGTTACATTCATACCTGCCTAACATTGCTCCTTGCAGCCATAAACCTGTTCTGAATTTTTGCAGTAGTCTAAGATACTAAAAATCTTGACACGTCCTACCCTGAAGGTGTAGTAGCTCTTTTCCACCAAGGATCTTGGTTTGCTAGGAAATTAATCAAAATGATAGGTATGAAGAGAAGTTTAGTTAATAATTTCTGGAGATTTCTGGGAGCTGGGTTTGAAAGGTAAAGGAATCTCTCTGGGGAGCCATGGATGCCAGAAAATGGTCCTCTGCTCAGTGCAGCAATCTCAGTCCTTCACCCTTGTTTCCCATTTTATCCTTTGCTTCCATGCATGAAGCAGCAGTACATGTAAAGCTAATCACCCTTCCTTCCCCCTGGATCCTGGAACAAGCCAGAGCCCACCAGCAAAACCGCTGAAGAGCATACATAATTCCCTCCCTTGGGAGACGAGAGAATGAACTGCACATGGTCTAAGCCATTGCTAAATCTTTGTGCATTACTGGAAGAACATACGCCAAAGGGTGAGCTTTAGTTAAGAACCTACACAGAAGAGCCTGCTGAGAACAGGCAGGTTTCACTGTCACTGTCAAAAAGCACGAAGCAGCATCCTCTGCGACGAGGAACCACCTCACCAAAAGACACTTTGGGCTGCAGAGAATCCGCCTGCCCAATTCACAAGCCACCTGCTCTGAAAGCTATTCATCTGATATATAAACTTCTCTTGAGGCAGAGAAGGATTTAGTATTCATGGTAAATAGACGACATACATCCACTTACTGGCACCTTATCCAGGCTAAGGGCAGTCTGGAAAACAAGAAGGCAGAATGTGGTATCGACAGGTTTTCAAAGATGACTCAGATGATCGGTTCCTATTAGAGCAAACCCATCGTAAAGCTCCAGAGCTCAAATAAGCTTTAAGAAAACCCAGTCTAAAACACTCCCAAAGTAAACAGCTTGAGTCCTACTAAACTAAGGAAGCCAAAAAGCTGAAATATGCCACCGTATGTGACTGGAGATCGTTTTGCAAATTGCCTGAATGCAGTGCAAGGGTCAGCAAAAATGCACAAGTCCTGAAAAGACTGAAATGCACCTCAGCAAAGGTAGCAGGCAGCACACCATTGCGGAACTTCTCATGGCATTGGGCTGGGGATCTTGGGAGAAAATTGTGAGCTCAGCCCTGTAACGGGCTCCTCACGCAGCTTGGAGAGCGACTCTTGTGCAGCCATTTATAAGCAGCAGAATGTGTTTCTTCTGGTGGGGCTCAGAGAGCGTTTCCAACACGCTGTAATTGCTTGCATGCTTATTGAAGAGGGGGGCAAGGGCAGGAGCAGGGCGATTAGAAGAAAAAAAATCTGTTTACAGCACTGTGCTGCTTTTCAAATTATGTTTTCTTATGCAGCTCCAGTTTTAAGCATAACTACCAAGTTTCAGGCTAATGTAATACCGCTGCAAGCACCACAGTGGAGAATCTGACTTCATGTGCTATGGCATATATTGTTGGTGGCTCTGTTACTGCATTTTACAGGGTCATTTTTCTTGGTGTGGGAACACTGTTTTTCTTGGTGTGCAAGGCCTGCTATGGAAAAATTAGAAGTGATGGGGATAAACTTCGCGATGAAATATTTTCTCTCAGAATGAAAGCACAGATTTCAGAGCATCGTAAAGTATTAAAAACGTCTTCCAAAATTTATGTTCAAGCGTTCCCTTCCTTTTAGAACTATGTAAAAAGATAAAAACATACCCAAGCTGCTTTTTTCTATCTCTTAATATAGCTTCATTTGCTCTTCTCCAGAAAAGACAGTTTGTACCTCTTTCTTTCATAAATATGCTGCACAACAGCTTCTGGATGCTAGTTAAATTAGACCTAGTAGAATTCTCACCAAAACAAATCTCCCCCCTCCCCAATTCTCCTTTTTTTTTTTTCCTAGTTAGAAGAGATGGAAGGAGGGGAATAAAATCTGATTGAGAAACACAAGGCTGATTCCCTCTCGAAACTCACTACTGTGAGCTATTTTACAGCTCCAGTGTGGATTTCCCATTCTGTGTTAGTTTGCCCTGCCACAAGCCCGTTCTAACAGCAGCATGAAACCGCAGCCACGCGGAGGTCCAGCAACCATTGCTGCAGCGGTGAACCAAGGGAGCCTGTGCTTGTGTCTCACCCATCCCAAAGAGGACCACAGGAGTACATCAGGATTTGCTCCTCACTCCTGCTCCTTTACAGCCAGTCACAGCCGCACAAGATGATCCCAGACATCTGGAATCTCTGGAGGCACACACAGTGTGGGGAAGGGCACCAAAGGGAAAAAACAAGAGGGAGGAAAAAATAACTTGTTTAATTTTAGGATGGGAGGCGTTTTTTTCTACATTTCTTTCGTCCCTCAGTCTAATTAATTGCAGGGGTTAACCCAACTGAAAGACCAAAAGAAATCAAAAACTATCCTACAAAATCCTTCCTTCATTTGAAGGACCAAGGGATGGGAGAAAGAGAAGTTCTTCCTCCCTTAATGAATCAGACTTCAAATGCTTATAAGTTTTTTAGACTATTTAAATCTCCAACAACATTTTAAGATAACTAAGGATTCATCCTGAATCTGTTTTATGTAGAAAGAACCCAATTCTGACCACCTCATTTCTGCAAACAGACTGCCTAAGGCCTAAAATACCATATCCAGCATTTGATAATTGCCAGGGGCTTTTGATAGAAATTTGCCATGTCAAAAGACATCTACAAACAGTTGCTGCAAAGATTACTCCTACCTGGATTTGCTACATTTCTTCAGATGATATTTCATCAAATGCAACACTGATCTACTCACTTCTCACAATCACTCCTCTCCACAGACCTACCACAACAGAAAAACGCTGAGAGATTTCTAAGTGCTTATATCAACAAGTCTGAGTTTGTGCTGTTTCGTTTCCCACACTGATTCTCTCCCTGGGAGTGCAGTGCACCAGGATTTTGCATTTCACTTCAGCACGTGCCACGATACAGCCCAAAACCTGTCAAAATCAGAAGATCCCAGTGCAAACTTCCCATTGAGATCTATATTGTGGTGCTCTGAATGGAAGCATCTGCCTGCTTAACTGTAACTTTCTAAAGCAATAGAATCCAGCTAGCAACAGAATCCCTGGAAGCTATAAACCCAAAAAATTGATAGACTTCCATCTGTTTAACCAATTGCTCTAATCAATATCCGTTCCCCCCATAATGTTTTGTACAGACACAGTCTCTCAAATACATAACTGCAGAATCAATTCAGCTGGGAAGTATATAAAAATTTCAATTCTACAAATGGCAAAACATTATGAAAATATGAACTGCTAAAGCTATCAAGGTGCTTAAAGGCACAGAGTTTATTCAGGTAATCCGTAAAAAATCACTGGACAGGAAAAAATTCTTGAAGTCAACAATCTACAGATTTTCATGAGACAGCCAACTACAATGATGATAATCCAGGATAATTATCTGAAGATGATTTTCCTCTTGTTTCACCCTAACCTTACAACAGTGCTCTAAAATGAGCTCCTCAGGGAAATGGCATCACCCAGAGTTCCCACTTGCCCAGATGTTTCTCTCATTATGTTACAAGCCTGTCAAGAAAAGGCAAATTCAGGGTTATTCTAATGATAGCAAACACCTCATAAAAAAACCTCTCCAAATTTACTTTTCCAGGGAACATCATTTTAAAAGGCATTTCCAATGCCCATGAGGAAAGAAAGCATCATTTGTAAAATATTATTACCAGAAATCTTGCAGATATTAAAAAAAAAAAACAAACATCCTGGAATGTCAAGCCAGTGATAAAACTGCAGCTCAAAACAGAGACAGCACGGTGGAGCCTTACCCAAAGTGCATGGCCCAGCACTCCCAAGCAGGACTCCCACCAAGTTCAGCAGGAGGTTTTCTGCGTTAGGGGGACCTGACTGCAGGCTGTGACTGGGATGTTGAGCCTGCAGCTCTGGGTTCCCTCCTGTGGCTAGTGGGTTAGTTTTGTGGACTACCAGCTGGGGATCCCATGCATACAGGGATCAGTACAGCCTGCACTCTCCTTATTTTTCCTTGTGCTTTTATACTATGCTGGTACTATGAATCCCTCCAGATGATGGAGGGTTTACATAAACTTATGGTGATAATAATTAGATATTTTTATGTCAGTTCATCGCGTGACTTGGCGGACGATTCTTCTTTTACCTCTTGGAGAGAGGGGAAAAGACTTGGTCAGGGCACATTCAACTGACCAGAGATTTACAAACTTTGTCTGGGGATGTTGGTGATTCCGCAGCTCTGATCACTGTCTCCAACCATTATAAATGAATGGCAACATGTGATACTGAATAAAAAGAATCACCTGCAAAAACAACTGAAGCAGAACAAAAGAAGTCCTTTGCCTCTGTCGGTCATAATACACAGTTGGGTTTCATGGGAGATGTCTTTCAAAAGACTGGAATGGGCTGGCTGGGTCACAAGCGCTGTCCTTCACACCACAAGCACTTATCACTCTAAGTTTCTTGCCTATTTTAGGACTGTCAGCCTATCTGTTGACGCTTTCCAAGGAAAGCCATACATTTTGTTCTAGTATCTCCCGAGACCATACACCTATCTGTTCCACTCTCACTCTGGGGACTGCTGTGCCCTCACGAAGGAGTGCCCTGGGTGGGACATGCCGTGTCTGACGCGGCTGCTTCCATCGCTCGCCTGCCCCACAGGCTCCCCAGGTGAGCCGGCCGTCGTCCGCTGCGGGAACACGCGCGGGAGCCGCCCGGACGCCTCCCGCACGGCATCGAACCGCGGCGCCGGAGCAGCTCTGCCTTGGCCACCGCTGCCCCCGACAGCATAAAGCCAAGGGGGGCAGGGGACACCCCGTGCGCGCCCCGGGAGAGCCCTCGGGCGGGGGAACCCTCGGGGTCGGGACAGGCGCGGGAGGCGTGAGAAGGAGGAGGATGCGGTCGGGGCAGAGGCAGGTGCACGGCGCCGGCTCCCGCCAGCCCGGCCAACCCCGCGCTGCCCGTCCGCCCCCGACGGCCCCGGGGGACGCGGGAGGGTGGTGGGGGAGGCGGCGCGGCACTCCCCTGCCGCTGGCTTTGGTTGCCGGCGCCCGTGGGGGCGTGGGGCTCCCCGCCGCCGCCGCGCAGCACGGTGATGTGCAGGGTGAGCAGGAGCAGCCCCAGCAGCAGCAGCAGCTCGGCCGCC
>VZRO01007263.1:0-27980 GCA_013397915.1 Daphoenositta chrysoptera | reverse complement strand
CCCGTCGAGGCGTCGCCCAGCCCTGCCCGCCCCGCCGGGCCCGCGCTGTTCCGGCCCCTCGCGGTGCGGGGGGGAGGGAGCGGAGCGCGTCGCGGCCCCCGCCGGCTCCCAGCCCTCGACGGGGCGGCTGCGAGTTCCCCGGGGAAAAAGAGAGGCAGATTGCTGCTTCCCAACCCCGACCCCCTTCCTCTTCCTCCTCCTCCTCTGGTTCAGCCGTGGGAGATGGGATAGGGGGCGGAGGACGAGGGGCTGCAAAAAGCTTCAGCTTCCCGCTGCCCTCCCCGGGAGCTGGATACCTGGCTCCATCTCTCCTCTCTCTTCCCTCCAGTGCCCTAGGGCTGGCAGGGGCAGCGCCGCACTCTCTCCTGCCACCGTGCGTGCGTGTTTGCAAGCGGCTGCCGCTCCTCCTGGCTGCTGCTGCTGCTTCCAGACCCACTTTCTCGCCCCCTCGCTCTGTCGGGAGAGGTACGTGTCGGATGCTTTTATACTGCCCTGCCTCCCTCCCCTGCTGTCCTCCCTCCCTGCTTCCCCCCCTTTTCCTTCGCCCTCTCTGCAGCTCCTGTTCCAGCCTAGCGTGTCCCCCCCCGCCCTGCTCGCCTCCTGCCATGTGCCGACCTGCTCTTCTGGATGCCCTGCTTTGCCAGGACACCCCACTGCTGCACCCGCACCCCATCCCGCAAGGCTGCACCTTGCGTCCTGACTGCCACCTCTGCTCGGCTGGGATGGATCTGCACTGGTGTGACACAGCCCTTTCAGCTGGTCTGTGCATCCCTGGTGGGACTCCACTGGGGTTTGACACTCCTTACTCTTCCTCTTGGTTGCTGACTGTGTCAGTACAGTGGGAAAAGCTTTCCCACTCAGATGGGAGGCCTTCAAATTTAAAAGTAATGTGGACTTGAAAATATGTGAAAATGAGGGTTGGATTATCACTTGAGTCAATATCTCAGCATCCGGTCTGAGGGAGCTGGACCTCTCTGAGTGCTCAAAGTCCAGCTCAGTGTAACAAGAACAAACACGGCTCAAATCAACTTGAAGCCTAAATAAAGCCACCTAAAAAATGGACGTTTTGGAATCTTTGTTGTTGTTTTTACACAACTGGGAATGTTATGTGTAAAAATGAGAATACGAAGAATCTGTGAGTGTGTGACAGCTGGGAGGCTGAAGTGGTCTAAAATGTCCAAATGGGCAAATTGGGAAAAAAGCATCCCCCGATCCAAAACATTTTCACCTGGAGACCAGTGTCCTCCACAGGGTTCCTGCAAGGTAAGGGTGAGATGTTCTTCCAGCATGCAGTGCCAGCTGGGACCGAGGCACATCACGGGAGCCTTAGCCCTCGGTGTGCCCGACCTGGAAAACTGGCACATTTGGGGCATGAGAAGAATCAGAGCTCACGGGAGGTTTCTTGCAGGTCTTGGTGCATCTGAAGGCTGTGGTCATGAATGAGTCAGAATGATGTCTTGTACCCTTCCAGTGATAACCACTGTCAATGATTGCGCAGGAATCAGGCAAGAATATGGTTAAAATAATTGCTCTGGGGTATCATTAAAGATGTGACCAAAAGCCACAAACCCCAAACCTTTGGATTTAGGGATTTTAAAATCCACAAACATGTTCTATGTTAGCACTGCAGTAGGAATGATCAACACAGAGGATTGTGCAGGGTAGGGACTCCCATGGGTCTGCCCTGTGTGTGTCAGAGGAGCAACTCCCATCTCGTGAAACTGCTTGTTGAAAAATAGCTGGTATGGCACCAATGCTCTCGGTGACACGGGGATCATACGGAGCTGTTTGATACAGCATAAAGTCAACACCCTGTGGGACCATCACATGGCTTTTAAAACATGTGGTACCTTTTTTTTTTTTTAACCCAAACATTCCTTGGGCTAATCAAAATATTGAGAAGATAAAAACACTGATGTCCTTCAGCTGTCACCGCTGGTTCTGGGCTCTCCTGCCACCATTGCTGTGATCCTGGTGGCACTGAGCAGAAGCAGGGCAGCTACGGGAGGCAGGCTTGGCAGCCAAGAGGCACAAGTGTCCTCCAGGTTCGCCAAAGTCTGGCCATACCTAGTGGCTGTAAGTGCATCCTGACTTGTTGAAGAAAAGTAGAAACTTGGCCACATGAGTTCTGTATTTCAGAGCTTAATAGTACAAATCGACAGCCAGAGCAAGACTGAAGGCTCGTAATGCAAAACAGTCTGAGTGACAGTCTGGTGAAAAACACACACATGGGTCTGCTGCCGAGCTCTGGGTAATGCAAATTCTCCCTTGCCTTATGAAACTGAACCAAAAGACATCTTTAATCCAGATGAGATGGGCCCGTACTGGTGCGCATCTCCTCGTGGCACATTAATGCATTGAGCTGTTGTGCAAAGCCAGGGAGGGACCGAGCAGTGCTGCTCTTGGCTGCAGGCGGATGGAAGTGAGGAACCAAAGCCTCTTCCCACTGGAAAAAGTTGGTCTAAAAGCGGCACTTGGGTATGGCACTGCTCCCTGTGTGGCTGTCTGGGGCAGCTAAGCAGGAGTGTGCACACACATGCTCTAGAGATGCCCGTTTAAAGTCACAAACACTGTTCAATCAGCACATGACTTCATTGATTAATCCAGGTGGCTGAATCACGACCTGTAGGGGAGATGGATTTAAAAGCAAAGGGGAAAGTTCTCTTTTCCCAGCTGGGTGGACACTTGCTCGAACAGCCACCGCTTAGTCCCTGGAACACGAAGTCAGCGTTCACCAGGAGGAGATCCATCGCTAGCCTGTGGGGGTTGCTCCTCCTGGGATATGGTTATGGGCACTCAGCAGGGAGGTGGATCAGCAAGCGGGCCTGACAGTGGTGCTGGGGTAAGAGAGGTGTGTTCCTGTGATAGTTCCTTCCCTGTGAAGGTTCTCAGCACACACCTCACCCCTCCACCTCCAGCTTTTACCTTCTATTTCTCTTCCCTTCAGTGATAAAGACAGACTTAGCTCCTGTGCACTCTCAGCTCCTCACCAGTGCCAGGGAAAACAACCTGAGCCCAAGTTCTTTGATGACCACCATAGTGCCATTAGTTGGTGTAGCTCATGTGAGGGCAGTCAGTAAGCTATGGGAGCTCCTCTGATGTCCTGCCTCTCCCACACCTCGCAGATCCCACGTTCCTCATTGCACAGCTTCAGGAGCAGGTTGTGGCTGTCCATGTTGCAGCCTCCACCATGTGGTGAGGACACTCGCCCAGGAGGTGTTTCAGAAGCCTGTTGGCTACAGCTGTGACACTGCCAGATGAAGGGCCCATAGTCTCCCTTACACCAGACTGCCAACAAAAATGCCACTTCAGTGCCACCCTCAGTGCTCCAGGCCAAGAAACTCTGTCCAGGGCTGAATTTGTGATGTCCCTACTGGCATGTCCTGATGGTGGTGCTCCTGTCTCCTGCTGTGGCCATCACAGCTTACCACTCCATGTACTGTCCACCACACTGCCCATGGCCAACCCCTCTTCATCACTGTGCAGGCACCTACACTTGGTGTTGAGTCCTGAAAAATGAAGTACTGCCTAACTGAGGCACAGCACATTGCAAAGGCTGGGTGGTCCTAGTGACTGAAATGAACATTTCAGTCCATTTCACTGATTGTACCTGGTCAAGTGTGAAAAATCCTCAATTTGGATGACTGCCACCAGGTGACAACCTTCAAGGCCAACATGAGAATCGCTGGATAAGGAAGGGAGAGAAAAAAAATGAGTATGATATAATATAAACCAACATAACTCACTTTATATGCTTTACCTGAAAAGTGAGAAGGACCACTGGGTTTTATGTCACAGTATCAAGACTCACAGGGGTCCTATACTGAAGTAGTCCCAGCAGTTAAAAATTATTGGTGTTTACCTGGTTGTCCACTTTAGCCCTTTACAGTCCATTCTGGTATTGCTCCAGGACTGTGGAGGCATCCTGTCTGAAAGATCTGACAGCTTCTCAGAGAGGCATTGCTGGTCCTCAGCCTGCACCCACTCCCAGGATGCTGTCGTTTCATCTTTAAGCCTGGGGGTTGCTTTAAATTTATCAGGGATGAAAACCTGGCTCCACTGAAGTCGTTGGCAAAGCTCCCATTGACTTCAGAGGAGCCAGGATTTCACCCTAAGATGCTTTGTAGATTATTGGTGAATGGAAAGCATACGTCTGGCTTCTCCAGGGTTATTATTGTTGGTGGTGACCTCTGCTCTGGCAAGCATTGAGCAAGGCTAGGCTGAGACAGATGGTTAAAGCTTTCCCTACCTCTTCCCCTGCTTCCTCACAGGGGCTTTGCTTTACGGCTCATCATCTTGGATGCTGCTTATCAAGGAATACCTTCCCGTCAACTGCCGGTGGAATTTAATGCCTGTTTGCCCACATTCCCCTTCCCCCAACGCCAGCAGATCAGCAGATAGGAGACAGAATGGCTGATTAGCTCCTAGCTCCAACCTCTTAGCTATAAGCTGCAAATGCACACACAAGGGTCTTCTCTTAAAAAAAAAAAAAAAAAGGAAAGAAAAGAAAAAAGAATAACATTCCCCTGAAGGCAACCTAAGTCTCTCTGTGACTCATGGTTCCTTTATCTCAATAAATTACTGCTTGAATAGTAACCACCCTCTTTTTTAAAAGAACTGATTAGCCTGGAGTTCTCCATTTTCCTGCTTCTCCTAGACGGGTACTTTTCTTCCCCTCTACATATTTTGCCAGCAGCTGGGGTCAAGATTTCTGAATTCTGTAGTGCCTGTGTGACAGGCTGGAAATTCAGCAACCACTTTATTAAAACTTGAAGTCAATCCGGAAATGTATAACAAGTCTGAATTATGGAATATAGAAATGGAGAAAACAGAGAAAACAGTCCAGCCCAGTTTCCCAACTGTTAGGTTGGGTTTTTTAATACCAAATTCCGTTTATTTTACACTCTACCACATTTTCACTTTTCAATATGCTGCACATTTTTGTACTGATCATGTGCAACTGCACTGGAGCATTTGCCAAGCCGTGGCAGTACGGGACTGTGGGAACCAGCATGCCAGGCAAGGTTTTTCAGAAGTGCCCAAAGACTCTAAATTTTGCTGACTTTCACAAGAGCTTGCCACAAGGCAATTTTTGCCTCTATGGAGAAATACAGTGAAACCAGCAAACGCTTTTCCTCTGAAGAGAGTTTTAGCACTGCAGAAGTGCCAGAGTTGGTGCAGCGGAGCTGAGTGCTACAAACGGAGTAAAGGATCCAACTCCTGATAGAGTTACCTTGCTTCCCGGTGGTTTTCTGGCAGCAGTGCCAGCCATGTGGCAGAGCTGGCCCCCTGGCCCAGAGCAGGGGGGCAGCCCCCTGTTTTGGCAGCAGTAAGCCATTAGATTGGCTCATCCACTAACCTGACTCAGCCAAATTTATCACTAAATTCAAATTATTACATAAAATAACAAGTAACGCAGCAGCTCACCCTGTGCATACGCAGGCTGTCTGCGGGTGCACGGCAGTACCCAAACAAGTCTGGTGGGAGGTAAGAACAGAGGAAGGAGGTGATCCTAGCACAGCTGATGGGTGAAAAAGCTGTAAATTACCCTAAGGTGTTGTTTGACTGAGGCTTGAATTTCCTGATCGCTTCTGACAGGTCTTGTCCTATGCTGAGCAGTGGAGCAGCCAGTGTTTTTGAGAGTTAAAAAAAAGAAAGAAATAGAGTTAAACAGAGCGATTCACACCTTTTTCACCTACGGTTTTCAAACCTTCACTTCTGAAGGGAAAATATCACATTATTGGCTTGCAATTGGCTTTTTTTCAGGACTGCTTTTGTGACTCTGGAGATCAGAAACTTAAATTAATAATAATAATAATAATAATAATAATAATAATAATAATAATAATAATAATAATAATAGAACCAGAAGGCTGAAGGACAGTTCTGCAGCAGGAAAGGAAAGGGAGGATTTTACAGTGAATCTTGTAATGGTGAAGGCCTGTCTCCTAAAAGAAGAGTTCACCTGTCTCCATTGCAGGAAGGCCTTCATTCCCAGAGGAAAAGAAAATAGAGCTCATTTCTTGATGGCTTCAGGTTTTAAGTGTCACCAGGGTTCACTTGGGTGTTTCAACACAGCTGCAACACTCCCCGTGCAAAGTGACTTGAACTCCTGTTAGTGAGTTGCTGCACTGGCACAGGTAAGGATCCGCCTAGTCTGGTTATACCTCTGGGAAAAGGGATTAAGGGGCCTTATTTTATTGGTTTTGCTCAGTCAGTTCCTCTACTTGATAGCCAACACTTTGTATTTCCTAATATCTTTGTGCAGTGCTTTGTCAAGTCAAAATTATGCCACATCAGTGACACATTTGGTTTTGAAACTTGCATATTCTAATACTCCAGGAATTGAATACTCAAGTGTTGAATTTACTCTAAAGTTTCTCAGCTCAGTTTTGAGCCAGTGCATAGGAACGAAATAGTACTAATGATAAACATTCTCTTCTATAAAGCAAATGTTTCCAGATAAACACTGCACACCACAGCTGACATAGGAGGAAAAATGCGGCAATCCTGTCATTAGAGAGGGACTTTGTTTAACAAAGGTGGCAGAAACATGGAGAGTGGGGGCAGGTTCTTTCCCTGCCATTTGCCTCTTTCTCTCAGTGCCATTGGTACCCCAAATCTGAGCCTTCTGACAAATGCTGTGTTCCCTGCAGAGGCATCTGAATGATCTTTAACAGGTCTTTTAAAACATACATTTTTCTGAAATGTAGGGGAAAAGCTCTCATGGGAAGGAAATCTTTGTTCTGTAGGGATTGTGACAACGTGGTCAGCAAAGGCATTTTGTCTGTAAGGAAACAGCGAGAATAGGCTCAGAGTTACTACAGCAGGTGAAGAAATCATTTAAACTAGCAAATGTGTTTAATGCTTTTTCTTAAGTTGCTGAGGTGTCAAATTAATTTCTCCTGAAATAAGGATGGGCAGTTGGATTAGATGCTCCTTCCAGAAGTGCAGGCTGTTCTTTGTGTCCTCCCTTGGTGCAGTGTTTCTCATAGCAGTGCCCATCTCTGCGATACCCCAGTACTACAATAACAATGACAGCATCAAATATTGAGGGGAATATTCCCTGGGGAATGTCCCAGCTAGGAGAGAACAGGAATAAGTCGAAACATGCCTTTAAAGGAGGATGACTTTATGTCAAATAAGGCAATGGAGAAAGAAAACAGAATCTGGGATCTCTCATTGAAAGTATTTAATTCTAGGAAAACCAGTCTCTGCCACCCAACTTCCAGTGTGCTGTCTGGCAAACAAATGTGCACATTGCTGGTGCTCTCAGGCACAGTTTGGATAGCAACAGCTTCACCTACTGTCCATGGTGGAATGGTGGAAGTCTGAGTGGGTCTGAACGATATGGTCAGAGCACAGAGAGAAGCTGCAGAAAGGTCCCCCCAGAGAGCCTTTGCAGAAACCTGACTGGTGCATGCCAGTAAACAGCAGGCAGGGAGCACAGACACTCACCGGGCTCCGGGGAAATCACACAAAGATTTCTCCTGGTCCTGCCAGAAGCAGAAGTTTTGGGCAAAGTGCTATGGTTGGCTGGAGACA
This sequence comes from Daphoenositta chrysoptera, assembly GCA_013397915.1. Lineage (NCBI taxonomy): Eukaryota > Metazoa > Chordata > Aves > Passeriformes > Daphoenositta > Daphoenositta chrysoptera. The sequence continues at coordinate 20,435 of VZRO01007263.1, read as the reverse complement.
CAGGTCTGGGTTGGCTGGAGGCTCCTCTGTATATGGCTGTGGTGGCTTTACAGCCGTGTGCAGCACTTGGAGAGAGGGAGAGACAGAGGGAGAATGGTTCGAATGTGCAGCACTTTGGTACCTGCAACTGAGGAAATCACTGAAGACCAAAGTACGTGTTCATTCAAGGCAGCTGGCCTGTCTGTAGAAGATTTTCACTCCTTTAGTACCCTGAAGACAACAGCAAGTGTGAAACAAAACAGCATGGGAAAAGCAATACCTGGAGCTCCACCTTGCTGCCCGAGACAGTTACTTGCTGCTAAAGAACAACTAAGATTTTTCTTCTCTGTTTATTAGTGACATCCTTGTACAGTTGGAACTGGCTTCTGGAGGCGGTGGAATCCTACACAAATCCTCGCAGGAGGGTTTAGAAAGACTGGTACAAAAAAGGGGCACATGTCACTGTAAACAGCACAGCCCCCTCTGATCAAGCCTTTATAACATTGTTCATTTTATGCAGTTAGATCATGTAACAGTTTATACATTTCCAGTGCATTTTCTTATACATAATGTCATTCTTTCAAAATGGGAGACATGTGGTCTTATGGTTGCTGTTGAAGCTGCTGGTGGTTTTTTCTGGATAGCCAACCAGTCTGACCATCTGGCAGGGCAGTTGGTCCAGCTTCTTGCAGTTTTAGTGCCAGAGTCACCTTTTCCCAAGATTAAAACCTCTGAGGCAGTTTCTAGCCTCTAGATCCACAAAGCAGGTGGTTGATAAGATTGTTGGCTCAAGAAAATGGGAAATTTGTGGCTGGGCCCACTATAAAAGGAAATTCTTTTCCATGATTTACAAATAAATGAACTTCAGTGCAAACAGGATCAGACCCTGTGCATGAAGAATCTTTTTACTGTACATGGAGATATATACAGTATGAGATATCTACATATAAGTAGAGAGATCTTTTTTAAACAAGAAACCACTTGAAACAGAACAAGAAATGGAGAGAAGGAGGCTGGGAAAGCAAATTAACCCTTTTTTGGCTTCTGGTTCTTAAACTCAAGTAGCTTTTTAGTAGATCTCTGGGGGAGTTCCGTAAAACGCTACAATTTACACGTGGGTTTAACTACAACGTCGCTTTTCAAGCACAGACAGACAGGAAAAGATCCAATTGACACCTGCTTCAGAGAACAAATGGGACACAGAAGATGAAACTCATTTCAAAGGGTCTATTTGTTTGTCTCTTCTCATGGATTAAACCAGAGGGGCTACTATTTCAGGATGGATTCTGATCCCATTCCGGGCAATGGGGAAAAAAAGCCTGTTTCTGTGAATAATGCAGAACCAGCCCCTTGGTGAAGAAACGAGTTGGTCGTTGCTGAAGTTTTACTGACAATTCTGTAGTAAGGGGGGGATATAGTACTTCTGAAATGCTCGATTTTCAAGCCAGATGTTTGAAATATGAATATTCACACTTGCAGAACTTTAAACAGACCGATGAAAGTTTACTGACAAACAATTGGGAATACAAGAATTTTTTTTAAGAATGCAAAGTACCACAGTGCTTTTTAAAAATAGGTTTTCAATTATTTGATTCAAGTCTAACTCATTTTAGAAAATTCTTCCTGTCTAAAGCAATTTCTTCCTGTCTAAAGCAATTTGTGTGTGTGTGTGTGTAAGAACAGAGAAAAATTGCTGAAATTATGCTTTTTAGAAATTCAAACCAGAGAAAAAAAAAAGACTACCTCATTGCCAGTAGTTTCATTGAAGGACATAACAAGATGCCAGAGCAAAAACCCCAAATCCTGAACATATTTAACAGTTTGTGTGCAGGGGTTGTGTTTACAAGAGCTTCCCTAAACACGTGCCCATCTTTGCACTTTCTGTTTTGGTCCCTGGGTGCAGGTGAGGTCCTGAGCTTCTCGGCTGCAACCCAGCTCTGCCCGCCCAAAGGAAGAGAAGAAAAATCCCTGACATGAACATTTTGGCAGTTCTTTGTTTTGAAGAGAACAGAACTTTGTCTCCTGCTTGCTGCCTGTCCTTTGATTTTCAGGGATGTGGCGATGGTCTGGGTTTCCAAATCCCTGTCCCTGCCAAGCAGCAAGTCAGAGTTTGTCCTCACATACCTACCTGCCTCAAATCCCCTGAAGCTGTGCCGAGTTTGGGCCACACTTAAGCTTTTGGCTGTGTATTTAATCTCGGGGGGGTGCTGTGGTAGTTAGAGCCTGGACTGTTATCTGCTGTTCTGCCCTCACCATGAATCTCACAATCGCTTTTTTTTCCTTAAAGCCTCAACCTTTCAAGCTACTTAAGTGTACTGAATTACTGGGGTATTTTTTAACTGGCATTGCTAATGATGACACGGATAGAGGAAATAACGGAGTCAAAGGGTCTCCCACAGCAGAAGGCAAACACCAGTAGCTGCAGATTTTAACTCCCAGCTCCTCAGCTCTGAGCACTCCAGCTTAAAGAGGCCTGAAAGCTGCATTTGGGAGTGTCACCCATGGTGGCATTTGCTGCTGCAGAGCACCCAGAGTTTGGAGGCCACCCCTGTCAGAGGAGGCTGCCGAAACTGGGCTGTATAGACAACCGAGAAGCAGCCAAACCCAAAACGTGTCACAGAGCAGCAGTTCCAGCACACAGAAGGTGATGGTGCACAGGTGCTCTGAATTTCCTGCCTTTTGTACCGAGTGTTGTGCCCCTTCCAACCATGTTAAAATGCCACTAAGAAATAATTTCACGCTAATACTAGGTTTTAGCATGCATTTACCTACATGCTTGAAAACTGCTTTTTGCCCTTTTAACTCCCAATGGTTCCTCGAGGCTAAAGGACACAGGGGTTTTATATCAGTTTAACTCTTCCAGTTTGAAACTGGTATAACTGGGGTGTAACTGCCCCCTCCTTGCAGGCAGGGATGATGCAAACAAAGTGTGTTCCAACCTGCAGGAATAACCTATACCAGTATAAAGCACCTTTTGCTGTTAACCTCACTTTTGTTAGGGCTTTCACTGATTTAACAGTTTCAACCAAAAAAACCCATACCCCCTGACTGACATAGATAGAGAATGTACGTGTAAACCAGACACAGGATATAAAAGGACTGGAAGGCATGGTCATTCCTGCTTAATAATGCTATTAGAGACATTAGGTCTGAAGAGATCAACTGGATGTGTGTGAAATTCAAACTACAGATTGTAGATTCATTAGATAACAAAAATAGCAATGGTTAAAGGTGCTGAGCCTGAAGCCTGCCCCAGGAATCCCAAGCAAATTTACATATGTTATGTGACTGCCTGATAAACTGATTTAAACTGGACATCATCTTGGGGGGAAAATGAATCTGTAAAGGTTTAAATTGCTCTGCTTTGTCTCCTTCTTGTGGTTATCAAACCTACAGTATTTTTGCAAATGCGTTAAGTATGGCAGCTTTAATTCTGTCTCTAGCAAACCCATGGCAATCCTCTCGGAAGCAGTAGGACCACGAACAGTTCTGGTTTGAGTAGAGCAGTGGTTGTATCTGCAGTGGCATCTACTTATGGTAGAAACCAGTATCAAGTCAAATAGTTGATACAATCTTTAAAGGAACAGAAGACTTGCAAGAATGAAGTGAAAAGATATTTGGTACTTCTCTAGTCCACTGACATTCTCTGATTGTTTCAGCAAAACACCAGACAAAGCTTACCTGGCCTTGCAGAAAGACTCCTGCTAGACCTGATGAAATGAACTGAAAGGGCAAAATTTTGCCACCAACTGAAAATTATTTAAACAGTAAGTATTAAAAAAAGGTAGACTAATTAGAAAAATTCCCCCACGCACACACATTACACATATATATGTATATATAAACCTAAGAAGTGATTGGTAAATTTAGCAGGTAACCCCAAACTGACAAGGCTAAACAAAGCTGAAGGGAAGTACGAACTTTCCCATGTGAGGAGGGACCTAGACCAAAAGGAAGGAAGGGAGCAGACATACAAGTGGACTGAAAAAGGTCTAGTAAATAAAGCAGCAACTGATTTGCACAAAGGGAAATGACCTCTTCCATCCTATTGGACAGAGAGAATGCAGTATTCAAAAAACTGACATTTTTTTGGAAGCAAAATTGACACTTTCTGGAAGCAAAAAGGACCATGCTTTTAAATAAATAATGCCTAGCAATGTAGAAATGAGTAGTGGGATTCAGACAGAAAAACGTTGAAACCAGAAGAACAAAAAAATTCTCTGCAAACCCAAGCATTCTTATGGGACCAAAAGCTCTCCCCTGTATAGCATAATTTTAGCAAAATCAGTGGCATTGCATCTGGTTTTTAATGTGGAATGCTGTATTTGTTTCACATGGATCCCTGTGCAGTTCCTGAGCCTACTGACGTTACTTTTGCCTTCCTCAGCTGCCTGTTGCTGCCCCACAGATTCATAAACTGCAGGCTGAAAATCTCCTTTCTAAAGGATTTCAACCCTTGGAGCTCAAGACATGGTCATCTCAAGACCAATTAAAAAAACAACTAGTGATGGGAATGGAAAGATTCTTCATTGGACTTAATTATCTAGGGCAAGGAGAAAACATCCCTTTCATCCAGGAATTGCATAATTGTCTATTATGGGCTACAGTCTCTGCTTTAAAATGAGTGACAAAACTCATACTGAAATAAACAGAAGGAGGATTTGACCCATGAGGGTTCAGACATTTTGAAGCATCTGATTTGCTGATCACTGACAAAAAGAACATGGGAAAAAAGTCCAGTACTTAGACAATATACTTGCAACGATTGATAAGCCTATCTCTCCCCCAAAAAACCCCAACCAAGCAAGAAACCTGGGCTGATGCTGCCTGTCCCCACAGTGCACATGTGTATTTATGAGAGTAAGTTTGCTTGTTGCCCAAGTGGACGTCCAGGCCATACAGAGAAAATAAATTTTCTATGTAATTTGGGGGTTTCCTTGGGCTTAGGAATGTGTTTATTTATATATTATTAAATAGAGGAACAGTACAGGAAATCCGGAAATAATCAGCACTCGAAAGACTGGTCAAGGCTATCATTACAAATAAAGAAACCAGGCTAAGAGACCAATGTGTTAGGCTGACAAACTGGATTTTAAATTAAGTTTTAGCTGGAATGAGTTTCTAAAGCTATTTTTAGCCTCAACCATGTGAGAAGCACATGGCTCCATAAATACAATCCCCTCACGACTAAGTTAATGGGGGTGGGGTGTATGGAAGGAAACAACCTAAACAATTCATTTAAAGTTAATAACTGAGTCAAGAATTTTATAGCTTTGTTTTTGAAACATTTGTCATTAGAGTGTGATTCATTTTTGCAATAACATTCACTCACAGACCAAGAGAGCATGGGACAGTGGGGAGGGTTCAAATGGGCCTCTCTCGGCCTCACTGGGCCCCCCTGGAGCTCTGCAAGAGGGGAAGTGCTCAGCATTTTGGTGCAGCTGTGGTAGGCTCTGGCGCTGAAACGCCCCACAAAGGAACCTGCCTTTTCCTCTGCTCCTATAGAGAGGGCTTTGGGAGAGTTAGCCTGCATGAAACCCTGCAGGCATCGCTTTGGAAAACTGCACACAAGCAAAACAGTAACGAAAAGAACAGCCACTAAATAATGCCCAGACATTGTCACCAAATACACAGGGAGGGACCCACTGAATGCCCTAAACATGTTTGGGCTTCCAGTAGAAGAGAGCACTTCCAAGAGAAACGACTTGTGCATCAGCAGATATCACATAAAGGCCATAGCTCCTCTACAAACCTCCTCTCCTCTGGGTAGACATAAAGATGACAAAGGACTTGTGCAATGAAAGAGTATCATTATGTCCTCAGTCTTCAAGCATTCAGTCAGGGGATGCTCCTTAGCTTTAGAAAACAAAATAAAGAGGCAAAAAATAAAAGAGAGAGATAAATGGGATTATGGGGCTTGTTTATTCTGGTTCATCCTCTGACCCAAGAGGTCACAGGCCAGTTGCTTTGGTGCTGCAGTCCGTAGGTCTGAAGGTTGATGAGCAAATTCAGTCCTGGTAGGAGAGCAGACACAGAGGACTTGGCTGCTTCCTCAAGAAAGAGGCATTTTGGTTGTTTTGTTTAGTCACCACAGACACCAAACTGCTGTCATGGTGAATTTGGCTCCCAGTTTGCAGGTGACCCTCTGAGGGGTCTCCAAGACCATCTGTGGCCAATAGGGTCATGGAGCAAGAGCAGCTGGACCTCTCTGCTGATGAAGGGCCTGGAGGAGTTAGCTGTCTGTTCCAGTTTTGCAGATTTATTGTTTATTTCGTCATGCTGGATGGGAGGTGTAAAGGTTTCTCCCTCGTTTTTCATGACCGCTTTGTTCCATTGGATTTTTTCTGGTACATGGTCCACATGTTAAAGGTTAAAGTAAATGCACAAATCCAGAAAAGGGACTCCATTAGCTGAAATGGCAATGAATTGTAGTTTTTGGCATGCTGAAGCCTGGTTTCACCTCCCTGCTCTATATGTTCGTGTGTGTACCTCTGACCATGGACTTCATTTTCTCAAACTGTACAGAGAAGTTTATCTTTGGTTACTTCTACTGTGGACTACTGGCTTTGCCTCTTTTCAAGCTACAAATTAAAGACATTATGTAAAAACAGTGCAATTAAGACTAAAATAAACACTTTAAACTCTGTTACTGTGATTTCATCCAGATTTTTTTTCCCCCTAGGTTTGTATTAAGACTCATGTGACTCCATCGGCATTGGTAGTAATAAAACGCACACGATAATCCCCTGCTGATCCATCATTTGTACCCAGAAGACATAACTGGTGCAACTTGTATTTTATTTCCTTTTTCCAGCCTCTGTCAAAAGTACATGCCCTTATGAAATGTACATGTGATACTTAGAAATCAAAAGAACAGCTAATTAATTACATCCCACCTCCTCATATGGAAAATGGATCTAAACTAGCATCTAAAACACAATGTGTTTGCTTTAAATAGCCAAATGCTGAGGGACCAGAGAGATCTGTGGGGAATTTTTGGCACTGTATGAAGATTCTTTCAGCCCTCGGATCCCCCACCCTTGAATTCTGTGGTGGGTTAGTAGGGAAAGGATATAAAAATGTGGAATTTTTTTTAAAGGCTTTTCTCTTTGTTTTCTATTCTCCTTGGCTGCGCTCTTATATTTTAATACTGTATAATAGTAAGGAACAAGGAGGGTCATTAAAAAATATTTTTTAATCTTTATTAGAAACAGAACTGCCTTTTGATGCTGCTGGACCACATTTACCTACAAAGCCCTAAAATGGCTGGAAGAACTGCAACCATAGCTTCTACTTAGGGGTTTTGAGGGGTGCCCACACAAGTCTGAATGACTGCTGGCAGTGGGGAATACCAGGCTCGCACTAAGTTTGTACGTGGTGCTGACCACTTCAGTATCGAGGCATTTCCCTGGGGTCCAAAATTAGATACCAGCAGTGCTCTTTTGCTTCTGAAACAAAAAAGATGCTTTGCTTAGGCCTGACTTTTTCCACTTAACCCCCCTGTCATTAAGGCATATTTGAGTTTAATTTACCACGATGGGACAGTGTGATGAATTTAAGGTTTTTGGTGAATGAGGAGGGGATTGCTCGTGTATTAATAGCTATGAAGTGGAAAAACAGCAAGAAATGGAGTGAGCATCTGTCTCGGCTGTGATCGGAGTTAGTTCTCTTCCTTCCAAGAGTACGTGTATATTTGGGCTTCTTCACGGCTCTCTACCTTGCACTTTCAGACTTCATTCTACTGCCTGCACCAGAAAAAGAAATCTAAAAGTCCAAAGAAGGCTTCTGGAAGGAATAAGAAGGGTACAGGGAATATGAGGGTTTAGAATAAAAGGTTTCATAATTCAAAAGTATGAAGGCTGCCCCCTATTCCAGTAGTAGGGGTGGATACCTGTTTGCTTTTCCTTCCTCCCACATGCTGAACAATTCCAGCATCTATTGCCATTTGCACGGATGAAAAACAGAGCCTCCTATCACTGGAATTTATGGTTTTCTTCCACCTGTGATAATTTCTATTTCTTGCCCAGATTGTAAAGCATAATCCAACCCCTCAATTTCCTTGCCATGGACAAGAGCTCACATTTCTATACAAAAGAAGTCAAATTTGCTGCTAATACTTATTCAGACTGATCAGGTGATCCCTGTGCCTCACTTAGGCACACAGGCACAGCTCCTGGGAATTGAATTGCTGGCATCGCCTCATATCCCATATGGAATGTAACATCAGACTATTCAGAACATTAATATAAACTAGCAGTCGTATTTAAAAACAAGTAAACAAGAATCAAAGAAAACCATAAAAATTAGAAATGTGTCATTTTAAAAGGAGGAGAATGTAAACGTTGACATACAACAAAAAAAAAAAGAGCAGTATGAAAAGAATGGCAATTTGCCTTGTATAATGCATGAAAATGTCTGGACTTCTCCATTCTTATTTTTGATCTTGAAAAAACATTCTCAGATGATTAGAGAAAAAAAATCATTAATATAGAGTAAAAATACCATTTAAAGATCTTGTGAAACATTCTCATTAGACCATATGCATGCTACCTCATGCTCTTTGATGAAGTTACAATGGAATTTTTTTTTCTCCTAAAGAATGGGGAAAACTCCAGTAAATACTGTCTTCCTACCAAAATAAATGGATCAACAGCATGTCATCCTGAATCATCTTGAGAAAAATATCCAGCAGAAATTACGGCAACATCACAGATATGCAGACCAAGTATCTTAAACCAGTCAAAGTACCTATTATTGCTTGTTTTTGTCTTTCTCCAAACGGAAGCTATGTTTGACCTCTAAGGAAGGTCAACAACTTAATTATTGTACTCGAGACAAAGCTACTCTGTGCACAGGAAATGAAAGCTAAAGAGAAGCACTTTGAGAAGAAAGACGTTTTACTCTCTTAAACAAATGAGACCTGAAAAATTCAATATTGTTTTCATCCTGACCAAGCCTTCTGACTGGATGCTAAGTGATGTTCATTGGGTAAAGACAGGAAATCCAGGAGCCTTCCTGCCTTTTCAAGACAAGAGTTGTGGCAGGGCAAATCTGCTTGGAAGACAGTAAAAGAAAAAAGTCTGTGCAGGGAGGGCTCTCACAATCATAATCTTGCATTAGAAAACCAAATCCACTTGCTTGAGAAATGAACACATTGAGGCATTTTGATTAAAAAACCCCATTCACTTCTAGTTCTTGGACACTGCGTAGAAGAGGATAGCCTGGATCTCCTAGAAGGTTGCAATTGGAAGGACAAGGCAGAGGCAGGAGCAGTCAAGCTCTGTGACATGCCCCCCTTCAGCCCCTACCATTAATCCAAACACACCGAAACAGAAAGAAAAACAACCAACCAAGCAAAAAAGGGTGTCACCATCACAAACAATAAGCACTGTGCTCTGGTGCTGAGCTATCTCACTAGGACAGCTCTGCCAGCTTGTGCCTCTGTCCTTACTTTGCTGCCATACACAGGAGCTACGAGAGGTTTGATTGAACTTGGAGGTCCCTTCAGTAAAAATGCTGTGCTTTTATTCAGGTCTGAGCTGACTTGTGCTGATCATGCCAGAAGGAAGGACAGGCTGTAGCTCACAGAATGCAGGGAAGGGTACAGCAGGAATGTGGAGCATTAGGGCTACAGAGAGAACCCAGCTTCATCAAAAAGCTCAGGAAAGGGATACTATTCACCACTGTTGCAAAGACATGAATCTTTTAACGAGGATGGTCTGGCAAAGGCTGTAAATCACCAGCCACAAGCCTTTTCCAGAGAGGAAAATATGGCATTTCCAGTGATTAATGCAAGGAGTGCAGCCCTGCTCTGGGTACGGCAGGTGGGTGTCTGCTTTACCTTCAATCATATGAATAAAACAGATAAAAACAATCTTGGAGCATTCCTAGTGAGAGGAACATGGGCAAGTGTGAGGGCACTGCCTCTTTCTAGAGGTCAACAACACATCATTCCAGTGTTTGTACCAACAAGCAAGAACCTCCATGGAAATGGTTGGATTGTCACCAGTGCAGTGTTGCAGCTTCTCCCGTGGTTAATGTGCTTCTGGAGAAGCCCAAGAGGGTAAGGAAATCCCTCTGACTCCCTACCTGTCGTATATCACCTGTGGGGCTGGCTGATGCTCATTTTCGGCAGCTTACCTGCTCAGTGATGACTCAATGGGATGTTTTCCAAGAGCACCCCAGTGATTCACAGCTCGTGTTGCATTTTCAGAAGTCACATACAACTTGGGAGCCTGTATTAATTAGTAATGCAAATGGAAAATCATTAAGGTAGGGGACCTGTGGAAAAATCAAGAGCAGTCATGGGATGAGAAGCTATCCTAATCCCCATTCACAAGGAAAATTACTTCAATTTGCACAGATAACGTAATACTGGCATTTCTTACCATTTGAATACCTGACAAATACTTTGTTACCTAAAAGGAAGAACAGTATGAACTGCTCAGTCTTGAAGGGTTTATGGGCTTCAAGAATGCAAGAGTGACCCTTTCCAATCAAACATCACCATTCATCCAGCAGATATTTAGCAATGTTTTGACTCTGATTTCCACACGGCCTTGTTTCTTCTCTTCAAATTGGCAGAGCTGCCCTAAAACTTGGCCTCTTGTCAGGTAATTGGTGTGATAACTGGCAGCCTCAAGGGTATTCACTACAGATGATAAGGCATTTCTGAAGGAGAAGAAACAACTAAGTTTCAAGTTCAAAGTCAGATAATTCTGCCTTTTTCCAGCTTGTGGGGAAATGGGGAAAAATTGTCCTAAGCAGGCAAATTTTCACTGAAGTCTACACAGTGGCTGAGAACAGAGTGGTCTGGCTAACGAGAATAACTGATTACAGAGAGTTAACACAAACAGATTTTAGGAGGTCCGAGATTGGATTTAATCTGTTCCCGTGTATGCACTGACAAAGCCCACAGGCTGTATCTGGGCCAAGACTTTCACAGTCACTGCTTCCAGGATGTAAACTGTCATCTGCATTCTTTGTTCTCAAATGTATGACCTTGCATTTTGCTGGTTTAAAACACATGTTCAGAGGAGTCCACTTTGCCAAGTGTTGCAGTTTGCCTCCCAGACTTGACCCATCTTGTTTATTTACCACTGTGGCATATCTGCAACTTTTCCAGCAGCTGATTTATTTATTTTTTTTTTTCTTTCAAATCCTTGATAACAATAATGAATAGCCTGGGGGCAAGAACAAATCATTGCAGGACCTTGATAAAATTACCCTCCTGATACCTTTCTGTTATAACAATTTACTCACTTAATATGTGCTACATCTTGGATAGTGACATGCAAAAAACCCATTTTTCTTATCAAAACCATACTGACTGGTGCCATTTATGTCACCATCTCTTGAACTTAATGTTAGCTACTTCGTGCACCTGATTTTCTTGCAGCTGTCTCAGAACTGACATCACTGGCCTGTATTTCCTTGGGGACTCTGGAAGAAAGGGGCCACCTCCTTCATCCTTCTCAATTAATTTGCTCAGTTCTACTTCTCTGGGATTTCCCTAGTACCTTATGAAGTAAGAGGGTCCCCAAGAGATATTGATATAAAGTAGAGAGTGCTATAAACAAGAGACAAAAATCTCATCCTTGAGGCTTGGACACAATGTTGTAACATTTGGCTTCAACCAGATCAGGATGGAAATGGATAATATTTGTTTCTGTGGATTAGTAATCTGTCCTGGTTTTGATTCTGATATATTCAGCTTCCTTAAAGGTACACTCAATTTCTGCAATTTAAGTCCATCTAAAATCTCCAATGACAAATTACTGAGTGGTGCTGACTTCAGCAGCAGCATGATGTGGCTGGATTGCCAAGCACTGCCTGGTTTCCACCTGTTACAGTAAATTTCCTGCATTTCCACTAAACTGTGCCCCAGCTTGCAAACAGCAGCACAACTGACCTGAATTGCAGGATTTTATGAGGCCTCCTAAAGCAGGCAATTTTACCTGGTTTTGAGTTTCATTAGGAAAGTTTTGCTCCAGCTTCAACCATTTTTAAGGGTACCAGGGCATAGCCTGTTAAAACTGGAGACAATGATACATCCTTTGGGAGAACACCACTGCACGGAGACATAACTAGGAGACAGTCTTTGACAGCAGACATGTTCTTCTAACTTTTTGTCAACCTAATTTTAAAGGCTCAGCTGAGTCTCTTCCCTACCACTGAAAAGGAATTGTCTCCTGTTTTACACTCATGTGTTTTAAGGCTGTGCATACATGGAACCATTTTAATGGGACAGCAGAGTGGCACTGGAGTCACAGAGTGCCTCTGAAGGCCTGACAGATAAACAGATGGCAAAAAAGTGAGTTCCTAGACAGCAAGGAGCAGCAGTCAGTAGATACAGCTCTGAGACACAGCATGAAGCATCCCCTGCAGTACATGCAGCTATGGCCAGTTGACATTTCTCCCATAAACACCAGAGAGAAATTTATTTGACTGAAAACTGAGCCTGTCTTTGACATTAAAATCATCTGAAACCAAATCCTAAACTCTGAAGGAAAAAAGGGTACTTAAACATTTCTATCAAATTAGGACACTTCCAGCAAGAGAAAGCTTTTTGGCTAACGATCTGTCTTTAAGAGGCTCCCCATAGACTTTCAGAAAACACATAGATTCAGCTGCTTTAGCTCATTCTTGTGGCAGTGAGGAGGAAAAGAAAAAATACTTCACTAGGAGTTAAGANTTTTTTTTTTTGTTGTTGTTTTCTTTTTGTTAGGGTACCTCCTATCTGTTTGCTCAGGATATTATTTTCCTTTCATCAAGAAGTATGATTTTCACAGATACACTGTTTACATGGGCCCAGGGTCAATCTCTGTGCATTTTCTTCCACCACTACGCACAACAGAAAGAAAAGAAAATTGCGTAATCACGGAAGAGCTTTCACCACTACTTCTAGGGCTGATCCAATATCAGTAATCCTCTTTCAAGAATAACTCCCACTCTCAACACCACTGATGTAGAACTGATCTTGATTCTTCATTAAACATCCAGAGGGCCAGACTCCTGCAGGAGTGTGTCAGGGTAGAGGAAGCTGAGCTCAGAGAGAAAGAGCTCTTCTTGATCCATAGCTCCTTGCAGTTCCTGTGGACTCTGAAGGTTGGTCGCCCCAGATGAAGCCTCAAATGCACCTAAAGAGACAGATTCCTAAGCTTGAGAGGCAGTACCAGCTTCACATGCCTCATTTTCACACCTATTTCTTTAAAGATTTATTCAGGAGGTCAAGGTCTTTCTGTAAATCAGGAGCACTCCTGTTCAGTGATTATCCATTGCAATATCAAATTGACCACAAGGTTTGGTGAACAAGAGTATGTGAGGCATCCCAGTGATTTGGAGAGGGATGGAGAGCTCCAGCTCTTAAGGTTTGCTATAAATAAATTTTCTGCCCTGCAATGTTCCTTCTAATCCTTATATGGCATTTCAGGACATATCCTGTATCCGCTGAAATGTTTTCACTGATGTTCCTCAGAACTGGACTGAGCAGGGATGCAATAATTCAACCAGACCACTCTGATTCTTGGCATTTCAGCAAAGGCTTCACACAACACAAGTTTGGGAGCACCAGGTATGACACACAGCAAGTGCAATCCAGCAGTGGTCAGGCAGGGATAGGCAGCCTCTCTCTCCAAAATGACAGCAGTGGAGTCCCAACTGCACTTTGCTTCAGGTATGTTATTAGATCAGGAGTAGGAACCACCTGTAATAACTGCCTGGTTCAGCCAATTTTACTGTAATCACACCCCACATCTTCTCTGACATAACTGGATGCAAGCTGTCAGCAAAAATATGCTGGCTCTCTCCCGCAGTATTAATTCTGTAAATCATACAGATATTATTTCAAAAAGATGGAAAACCATTAAAAAGAACATGTCTTTTGTCTCCATTAATAACAAAGGGTGGAATTTAATGTTATCTTGATGCATTTGCTGCCAGAAGGGTTTCTTCTAAAGTACAAAAAGCCACTGAAAATCAATGTGTTTCATTGACATAGGCCAGAGAACTTTAAAAGGCTTCTCTGTGTCCATAGCGACCTGGGCAAATGCATCCACTTCTGTCCTTAGCCCATGTCTTGGGCTGCAGCAAACAAGCACTGCAATTTATACCAGACATTGGAGAATATGAATATTTTCTTTACTACTCAGCTCCGGGAAAGCATAATTATTATAAGCAAAACCAGATGAAAATCTGAGAATATTTTATGAAACACTTTCATTAAAAAAAAAAAAAAAAAAACCAAGAAAAAAGAAAAAAGAAAAAAAAAAAAATCTCTATTAGCCTTAGAACAATGGGGCCAAATTCACACTTGGGGTAACATGACTGACATCAGTAGAGCACTACAATTAATTAGACCCAGGGGATCTACTTGAGCATAAAACATACTGTCACAAGGATGACAGCCAGATTCTGTGGAGAAAATCTTTCTATACCGACTAATTTGGCTTAAAAAATGGTACAGCTGTACAAGCAGTAATCCAGTGGGCTGGATCTTCAAGTGCAACTCTGCTCACATCTGTACAATAAGGATCAGTTATAACCACCTGAGAATTTGGCCAAGTGTCTTTTCCAGACCAAATGGGAGATCACAGTTTAAGTATTATTAGGCACCAAAACGAAGCTTGCGTGACATTCATAAATACAAAGAGAAAGATACGGGGAGGTAGAATTCAAGAGCAACCAGGTAGCCAAAGATCCAGGTGAAATGCTGATATCCCTTACTAATCCCTTCTTATCCTGTCTCCTCTCTGTCCCACCAAGTAGTCTCCTGAAGCATGTTAAGCTGCAGGGAGGATCAGAAAAAAAAGCAGAAGGCTCTTTTGCTGTTTCTGTCGTCATTTATTTATTTTTAAACAGAAAATTCTTGTCCCTTGCAGTGATGATGTTTTAATGAATCCATCAATCACTGCAAACTCCAAACTAGAATCCTGCATAAAAGAGACCTATTTGTAAAACGTGACCTAAACCCATACCTGGCAAAATTAGTTCTCAGGGAGACAATGCAGGTCTTTCATTGCTGTCTCCATGGAATCATAGATGATTAAGCTGGACAGGGCCTTGTGGGTCCTCAAATCCAACCCCATACACCTAGCATCAATTTCTCCCTGCCTTGTTCCCCTGAGTGCGTTTTCTAATCCTTCGCTGACTGATTGTGACCCCACCCTACAACTTCTCTCCCATGGGCAAATTTCCATTATGTGTTGCCTAAGCAAGCTCTTGATTGCTCCTCTAGGTCTTTGGTTCCCCTGTATCCACACGTTTTAGGGTGTTTGGTTCCAGGCTATCTCCCCTCCCCTTAGTTATTTTCAGTCTTTCCAAAATTGCCTTTGATTTTTCCTGGTTTCTTGCCCATTTGCTCTGTACATCCCAGTGCTTCAGGTTCTGTTTCATCACACCTCTGCCACCATGCTGGGCTCCTCAGGGCACATTCATAGTCAAATCTTTGACTTTATTTTGTTGCTGCCATATGCAGTAAACTCCCAACTTCACTAAATCATGACTCAATTTTTTGCTTCTCTTTTTATGGCTAGCAGACCAATTACAATTTGCTTTCATTTCATTTGCACCTTTTCTCTCAGGCTGATGTTTCAGAGCTCTCACTTGGTACTTTCTTACCACAGCATTGCTTTTCCTTGCCACTTGTCCTCTGCCTACAAGATCTGAGCTTACTTCTTATCCCAGACAGAGAGGACTATGTAAATTGTGAGGTCAAAAAGATTCTCCCTGCCCACTCCTCTGCCCCCAGATTCTGCCCAGTGACATCACTGAGATGCAAATCCACGAGATGATCTTGAAAATTAAATTTGACTTAAAGAAGACTGTGACTCCACATTCAAAACTTCTGAGCTCTCCACTCTTCAGTGACTGTGGTTTTGGTTGCTGGTGATTTAAACTTAAGTAGATGAGAAACATACTCAGTGTGCTGCATCCATGGGCAGCTCCATGGACAAATATTCCTGCTGGTTTCAGAAGTATCAAAGAAAGCAGTTGCTGCTCCCTTGTGGTCATCAGCATCATCCCTGTTTTGAGAGTTACCATCCCCTAAACTTTGCAGCAATTTACGATCTTCTGTCTCCTGTCTGTCTTCAGAGGTGCTTTCATCTCTGGCTTGGTTAAGTCAAAGCAAACCAAGGTAATGGAGACTTATTATTGAAATGGCTTAAGCCAAGCCATGTCTGCAGCCTCATGGGATGACTCGACAAGACTCAGACCAGGAGACTATTACAAACAGCAGTTCCTAAAGCAACTGGGTGATCCTGAACTCGGTGATTCCACTCCGTCCTTTTGTACTTTCTTTTTCACCATTTGGTAAAGTGTTTTCACTGACTACATCTCCGTCAGTACTGTCTGGCATGACTGTGCAGCCATTTCAAAACTTAGGTGGCCTCTTAATTTTTACAGAACAGATAGAGACCAGAACACTCATATTGTATACAAAGCTCAGATGTTATCACACAGCTAAACTCCTTCTGTGCTCACCATGGATGGCATAACACAGCAAATCTGCAATTATGAAGGGAATGGCAATTCTAAAACCTTTAGAAAAAAAACATCTTCATGTATTGAGACCAGCACAGAATGAATATGTTGTTGTCAGCATTCCTTTTTTCTTTTGGGGTCCATTGTCCCTTGCTATATTCACCACCAGGATATTCCTTTTCCCACATGTTAAAGCCCAGCATGAAAATCAGACAGGGCTCTTGCGCCCGTTTCTCACTGTTTTACACTTGAAAGCCAGCTTTACTCACTGCAATTTTCAGTCCTGGAAGGCAAGAATCACAAGTGGCCAAATGGAGACTACCTCAGAGAAGAATCTGTTTTAGCTGCTCGCCTCTCGGCAGCTTCCTTCACAGGGCTAGTTCTGAGGAAATAAAACATTTTTATTAGCTTATCATTTTCAATTGGGACTGGAAGAGTTTTGTGGGAAGAAATCCCAGAGCACCTGTAACTTAAAGCATTGTCCTCTCTCTGTTGGGATTTTTCTTAACCTGTTTCCACAATATCACATGTCCTGAATAGAAGACAATCCTTAATTCCACCAGTTTTTCTTATTTTCTTGCCCTTGGTTCTCATCTAACATTCCTACTTATGGAAGAAAAAGGCATCTCTGCTTTTGGGCTCCACTTTGTTCCTCCCTTGTTCCAAACCATCAAGGAACCTGCTGCCATGGATACCCGTCATACTGGTGTGGTAGAAACTCCTCTCCTTCTTGTGTGAAAATCAGTCTGTCTTTTATTTCCCCGTTCATCCTCCCCTGTGGAGTCTCAATCCTGGCTGTCTCCACTGTCTTGGCATTTGGCCTTTGGGGGCTAGTTTCCCTTCCTTTCTTCTTTGCCTCTGAATTGTCTTCCTTCTCCAGTTCAATAAATTTGTTGCTCAGCTTCATCTCTCCCACACTAGCTAATTTCATCCTCTCTCCTGCCCTTTGGTAGGGTTGTCCCATGGATATCCCTTTCCATCTTTTTGTCCTCGAGGCCACCTTCTTATAGAGCAGCTGTGCACTCGTGTTGCTTCTTCTCTCTCCTCAGGGTATTCCTCAATCACATCTTTGAACTCCTGTCTAAATTTCCAGTTATCTGCCCTTGTCTCTTTAGCACTGGCATTGTTTCCTCCATGAGTGTGTCGAATTACTTTCCATATTTATGTACCTTCCATCTTGTGCCACACCACACTGATGGGCAACTGGGAGATTCTGCAACCTTCCAGCATCTTGTGAACCCTCTCCTCTTTTGCTCCTTTCAAATTATTCTTCAGAAGAGCCTAACTAACCAAAATTCCACAGATCTTTGCTAGGTGCATTGGTTTATAATGCATGATAGAAACAGGAGACTATCACAAGCTGTTAGGCAATAAAAACCCCTGCATCATAATCTGTTGTGGTTGGACATTTTATTGAAATCCTGGATAGTCATTTGCAGAAAAAGCTGACATGCAGGGTTTGGATTTAATCTTCATATTTCCACTCAAACTGTGGCATTGTTTGAACACGACAGCTTTGGGATCCTGGCAAGAGTAAAACTGTCCAAGCTGTTCCACTCTGGTTTGAATTATCTCTCTTTTTATTTATTTATTTCTAGCTTTGAAGTCTGTGTACTTTAAAAATCAATTAACATTATATTAACAAGCAGACACTAATTACATTTTAACAAACTGGAAAGGCTTGGCTACAAATCTTTGAAAAGATAGATTCACATTTTAAAAAGCTTTCTAATCCAACTGGCATCATTGTCATAAGACACTGACAAGGCCTGCACAGAATGGAAATGTTAAAGGAATCTGTTTTCCAGAATTTTTTTTCTATGATTTATAATTAGTCTTCATCATTGTACTGTTTCATACAATAGGTCTGGTGAACAGAGTACTCGTGACTTTTACATGATTAATGGAGATTACATTCTGAGATGTAGAAATTAAAAAATCACCCAGATAATAGCAACACTTCACTCTTGTAGCTCTTCTCATCAGTTCAACTTATTGTTTTACAAACAAATTATGATTGCTATCAGAGTTCTACAGAGGGATAAAAATGAGGCAAGGAACACTAATGTGTCTCATTGTCCTAGGTTATGATATAGATGTATTTAAGTATTCTATTCCCACCAGCTGTGGGCCCTTAGCTGTTACCTCCTGCTATGACCCACACCTGATAATAAACAATGGGCTATCAAGCAACCAGCCCATGTCTCATGGACTTATCCTATTGTGAGCTGCTCCACCCAGGAGGGAGGAGCCGAGCATTCCCACCTGGATATAACCTGGCCTTGGAAATGCCTCAGCCAGCCCTGTCTCCTGGCTTCCCAGAGGACAAGAGCTGCCACTGGACCTTCAGCTGGAGACCAGACCTTCCACAGAATCACTGCTTCAACTGAGCTGCTTCGTTTGGGCTGCGACCACCACCCTGACAGGGTGTCAGGTTGTACCTGACTTTGTCAGTGCTTTTCCTTGTATTATTTCACTTATTTTTAGTTTTTCCTATTGAATTTTATTCTGACTTGTGATCTCCCACTGGTTTGTTTTCAAGCCAATACACTCATCTGCAGTTGCTTAGCAGAACATGGGCAGATCAGAACTGGGTGTTTTGCATCCAGTTTAGAGCTCTAATTTTAAAGATACAGTGGTTTGCTGAGCAATTTTTAAAATATGGGTATTGGAGTGTGCAATGGGAGTCAGAGAGTTTGAATCAGGATGTTCAGCACATCAGAAAATGCCAAAAGTGTAAATAGGTGGTCCTGAATAAAATATCATGCTTCTTCTGGCCGCTTTGTCTGACAGCAGCTGTGTCCTTGGTGAGAAGGCTGCTGGAAAAGCAGCTCCCACATGAAAGTAGGAACCCTAGCAATGCGTGGAATAGTTTCTGCACAGAGTAGAGAGCCAAGACATCACAAGGTTTGTGTGGTAACAACAGGAGGAGAGTAGGACATAAAAGGACACAATCCTTGTGTCAGAGCAGGCTCCAGGAAACCACGAGGCTTCCCCCAGTGTTGACACACTGGCTACTGCTCCATTCCACTCCTGTGGAGTGTCGGTCACCGCCTCCCGTCCTTCTCCTCCGGCCGAGATGGCCAAATCTCTGGGGCCTCAGAGACTTTGACCCAAGTGTGATGGGTCCACCCATGTTCAGCTGTCTTGACAGCTGTTTCTGTGGTCAGTAACACTTGGAAAGGTCCATGCCACTTCGCCACCAGTGGTGCTGCTTTCCATTCCTTAACTAGGACCCAATCTCCTGGTTGGATGTTACGAACAGCAAAGTCCAAAGGCAGGGTCTGTGCCAGCTGAGCTTCCTGTTGAAAAGATTTCACAACAGACAGTATCCTGGCCACATATTGTTTTAAATATACATCACTTATGTCCACCTCCCCACTAGGTTGAGAATTACAAAGGTAAGGAACTCCAAACAACAGTTCTAAGGGAGATAATTGAATATCTCCCCTGGGTCTGGCCCTTGTTCTTGCTAGAGCCAATGGTAAGAGCTGTACCCATGGCATCTTAGTTTCTATCACCAGCTTCCAAAGGTGTTTCTTTATTTCTCTGTCCTTTCAAGCCGGCCCAAGCTCTAGGGAGTACCAGGGGGTAGGGAGGTTTCATTGTATCCCTAAAGAAGTTATAAAACTCCTTGAAGAATTTCTCACGTAAAACGAGTTCCCTTGTCTGATTCTATTGCTTCCACAATCCCATAGCTTGGAATTATTTGTTCCAAAAATAATAACTGATCCTGTAGTTGCTGAAACGGCTGGAAATGCTTCTGGCCACCCTGTTAGTTGACATACTATTACCAGAAGATATTTAAACCTTGCCACTTGGGGCATTCCAGTAAAATCCACCTGGCATCTCGAGAAAGGCCATACAGCCCAAGGCTTCCCTCCCCTGGCAATTTTCTTTGTTAACTCTGTTATTAGTTTTAGCACAAATCAAACAACCCTCAATACCTCACTTTGCCAGAGTAAAAAGAGCCA
>VZRO01007262.1:131519-285866 GCA_013397915.1 Daphoenositta chrysoptera | reverse complement strand
TTTTTTTTTGTTCTAGCTTTTAATCATGGTTTTCAAAAATTAAGAAATGGGTCTAAAAAAGTGTGAGAGATGGAGATCAAGCCAGCTGCTGTGAGCTTTGAAGCATAAAAAATAAAGGAAAAAAAGAAGCTTTTATTGTCAGGAAATGGCAAATACCTAGCTCAGTTTAACAATTCTGTCTGGCTGTAAGATAGGGAAGTAATGCCTTTGGCAGTACATAAACTCTTGTTTTCTTGCCCTTTGTCTTCCGGTGTAAAACATTGTTGAAAAAATCACCTGTCCATAGCAAAGTTAAACTCCTGGCTTTAACACAGTTGCATGGGAACTTCGGTTTATTAATGAATACAACATACCCTCTTTGATTTGAATGCTTTCAGAGCGCTGAAAAGACTCAAAAGGCATCGCTTCCTGCACCAGCGGCGTGCCTTTATACATCTCAGTGGTTCACCCCTACCCAGCTGCTATATCTCATTAACAAGCGTTTGGCCATCGCAGCGAACTTCGCAGTGTTGACACTTGAAAGGCCCAGGCAGGCGCTGGCAGGCTATCAGCTATGGCAACAGGAAACTGCCCCAAGACAACACTGAGAAAACAGCAGCTGCAAAAGCCAAAAGCAAAAGAGGACAGGGAGAGCTAGGTGTTTCCAGGCTGCGCTGTTTTCCATATGGGCTGTTTGTGCAGCCGAGCAATGCCAAGGGAGGGGAGGAGAAGAAAAAGAAAAGAAAGGTCTAATAAGGAGGTTGATATAAGCTCGGTAGGCGCTGGGGCATTAAATACTTTTTTGTTACATTTTAATGGCTTCCTAAAGTCTATTTTCCTGCAAATAAAAGCCTGTCTGTCTAACAAGTTCACAAAAGCCAGGCCTGGGGCCGGTTCCCTGAACCGTCTCTGGTCCGGGGTGGCTGGAACCTGCCACCCTTCCCTAAGGGACATGCTGTCCCTGTCCCCTTCCTTGCAGCACCTTCCCTCTGCAGACGTGCTGGACACTCAGCTCGCACCACTCGGTGTCATTATTCCCTGAACAGCCGCGGCTGCAGCCTTCAGGCCCAACAAGCTCTGTTTCCCAAGTGCCACCGGAGTGGTGAGGACCAAGCCCGTCACCCGAAATGGGGCACCCGCTCTGCCACTGCCCTGCCCCAGGCAGAGTGTGCTTTCACCAGCTTTGTGTCACACAGAAGCTGCAGAGCTCAGAGGGGAGGCGTGGGGGTGATCCTACAGCAGGCAGCACAGTGAGCGCCTTTATCTCTGTGCATTGGGATGGAGGAACCTTGGTGTCAACTGATGACGAAGGGATGAATAACTAAAGGAATAGTGAAATACGGAGCATTGAAATTAGGATCCTTAGGTAACAATATCGTGCTTCTATTTTACATATCTAAAGGAAAGGTAAACCCTGGATGCAGTTTATCCTCCCTCTTACTCTGTGCTTCCACTGGCATACCTGGCGTACCAGGTTAACTACAGCTCATTCTGCAAACATTTGCAGCAAATCTTAAAGTAACAATGGTCAAATTCATACAACAGTATTGAAAGCAGCAGCAGCAGAAAGCAAACTGACATGAGCTCAAGACTCACCACCACCTTAACATTTTCAATGGTCTGGAAAAAAACCTCTCAAATAGTTTTAAGTTTTTAATAAGGATCAGTCTTTATTTTTCCATGGTACAAATGTAGCGCTAACCATTGCCATGTTTCTTTCTTCAGTTGCTTCAGGGGTTTTGCAGCTGTGAGAGGCTTAAGGGCGGATGTTTAGATAATTCAAGCTTGTATTTTACATTTACAGGTAGAAGTTGTATACACTATCACTATTACTGAAAATGGAAACTATTTTCTCAAGCCTCATGCACGTCAAGCTCTGTGGTTTATACTAAAAGTGGATTTTATAGCCTGTTGTGTACACTTCGTGTTTCCTGTGCCAAGGAACCACAAGACAGAAAACCTGAAACCTGTGAAGTTCTCCTGCCTTAGACCTTGGTGTAGCATCGTCACCAATGGTTTCCAGCACAGCAGCACACACTTCCAGTTCTGTAATCTGTGGTTTAGCTGCAGGGTGACTCAGGTGGTGATTCAGTAGGTGGCAAGCTTCCCTCTGTCAATATTGAACTCATGTCCCACTATCCAGGTACACAGTACTGTTTAAAGGACTAACCTTCTGCTGGGATACAGGAGAAATGCAGTGACCGATGACTGTTGTTCAAGATCCCACGGCACAAGTGGAAATATTAACTCTTGGGCAAGTGCCACCTTTCAGTTTGATGGAATACGTTCTGCTTAAATTTCCCTTTACCATCCTTATGTTGGTTTGTAATCTTGCTCTTCCTGATGGCTTCTTTTCACATGACAGAAGGCTGCATGCTTTAGTATGGGAGATGATATTTTTGGATCCAAGTGATCCACAGGGGATGGTGCTGGTATCCTGAGTAAAGCAGAAATAAATCATAGCAGGAATAATGTTAATCCTCATTATTAAAAGAGTGCACACCTTTGTGCAAAAGTACAACAATGTAGAGATATTTGAGATTAATCCTGGATTCTCACATGATATCTGTTGGTAAAAGAACATGAAAGTGAGAGGGTAAGTGCAAATGCCATCTTACCATGCTGCTTATTACCACTCTACAGGCCATTGGGAAATAGCACTTAATTCTAAAAAAGGCATTTTGCTAACAAGAGTTGTGTGCTGCAAGAAGTACATAGGCTCATACTGCTTCTATTTTATCTAACTAAACTATATTATTATTATTATTTAAAATTTTTAATTTTTATTTTTTTTTACATTTCTGGTAAAATATTATGTGTTGAAACTGGTATTCCTAAAAACCTTCCATACTTCAGATGTTTGCCAGTTGAGAAGTGGCTCCTGGCAATTGCAATGAGCAATGCTGTTCTGTGGCTGGCACCTCACTGGAACAGAGCAGCCAGCTAGCACGCTTTCATGCCAGGAGGACGTGCATGTGCTTGCCTCAGTGTGTAACTCTCTCTCTTTTGCTCATTTGTGCAGCTTCACAGGGTTTTTCTCTTCCCCGCTCCTGAACAGATATTTTCATGTTTTGGTATGAATTATCTGTTGTTGCCCAGATACAGCCTCCACTCTCTTCTTGAGAAAGAATTGCAGTATTCCCCCTGTGACTTGTAAAACCATATCTAGAATGTATAGGGGTGTTTAATGATTTACTTGTCATATGTGTCACCCAAATAGGGAATTACTGGTCTGCTGAAAGAACAAATAGAGAATTTGGAGATACAGTGTTATTTCCCTTGGGTGCTTTATTAAGACAATAAAACATATATTGATATTGGCTTCAATGTCATGAAAAATAAAAACAACTTCCAGCCAAAGCAGGTTTATAGAAATAAAAAAGTATTTTCTGAGTCTATATTAAGAAGTACTTATTGCTGATTTTGAGAAGCAGCAGAATACATGACAGAATATATCCTTGCTCTAGAAGTGTAGAAAAAACCCGTGTATCAGTCCTGGTAGACAAAACCAGTGTTCTGGCTTGCTCATGAGACAGCATCATTTTAAATATATGAAGACACATGAAGACAGACATATGAGAAGCAATTACCAGAGGAGAAGATCACCAAATAGCTACTTTATTGTACAACTGTGATAAACTATGGCTATGTTTGGAAAAAAAAAAAAAAAAACACCAACCAAAAAACCCACTGCAGAATACAGAGCAAGTCTATGTTCTTGTTTAGGAAGTAAATTTTTTCTCTAACTTTATAAATTAAAAGACCCTTTTTCTGTGAAATCTTACATACCTCAGATAACATGAAACATTAAGTATGCTGTTAAGACTAAATCAATTAATTGTGATGTCCTGCAAGTATTCATACTAGTGTATCTCTTTTACCCCCTCACTGAATCTGAAAAAAAGTTCATCTGACCTTGCATGTTTAAAATGAAAATGTAAATTAGTTTTTCCATGTTACAACTTGGATCCTTATACAGAATTATTTTTATGTATGGGGAGGCTAGGAGAGGATTAGAATTTCTAATTTTAAATTCTATCTCTTCAATTTTACCAGACTTTGGGAACATGGACATCCAAAACAAAACTGTGCACCCATCAAATAAAACTCAAATTAATTTATTTCTGGAATGAGATTTTAAATGCAAAGTTTTGCTTGGAGGCAATTTTTGTTCCTCTTTCTTAAGCCTAGGGTAAGAAGAAACAATATATATAACAAAATGTTAACATTTCCTTGATTCCAAGAATTCTACTGGACATTTTTTAAGGAAACCATCATCTCACACATATCTTTTAAAGGAAGTGAGCTTTGAGGTAGTAACTTGGCCCTAGAGATTGTTTAGGAGTTTTTTGGGTTTGTTTTTTCACGTGAGCATCTAAGATTATTTCTGGTAGACAAAGAAACTAAGCTCCAATCCACAAAGCCCACAAACATTTACGCATTTTCCAGTTCATAAAATGTGCCATGAAAAAGAGCTCATTATAGGCATATTTATTTGAAAGATTTCTTGGTGTTCTGCTTCAAGAAAAGATGGCTGATTTGAAATTGAGAAAAGTGCCATAAAATGGGTTTCTTCAGCTTGATCAGGCTCAGTGAAGATCGTAAAGGACTGTAAAAGCCTGGATTCATTCAGTCTTGTGCCTTTCCAAAGCTCCTGTGAATGTTTTGTATCATTGCTGTCAGATGTGATTTTCCCTGCTGCTGCAGATGTGCACAACAGATTTACTGTTACAAGTAATAGATAGTAAATTCCTGACATAGAGGCATTTAGGGCCACTGCCAGATGTCTCATTTTAATAATACATTTGTATATCCGAGTTCCAGAGGGACAATTAAGCTGTGAACAATAAAGATAAAATCATTGGAGGACAGGTATTACCGCTTTATTGTTGTAGTCAATCTATGGTGCTCAATAAAATGGATGAATTTACTTTTGGTTTTGTGTTGTTACAACAGGATTACTATCGCTTAGGTCTCATTCAAAAAATAGTGGATAAGGACATGTCTTCATTACAGCTGTCTGCATGGGAAGAAGATGGTCTGTTCTCCAACTTTTCTCTGACAGTTTGGATGCAGAATTATCTCCGCCAAACTCCAGAACGCATCAGGCAAATGGAGTCTCATTTCTATCCTCAGCAAATTAGGGATGTTGAGAGATTCGCTGGCTGGGTACTGACAATTTGTTATCTGTGCCATTGAATTGCCTGGGAAACACTGCCCAACCTTGTGAAGGGCTTATCTATTTGCTGCAGGTACAGGAAAACTCTGCAGGGAGGTTTCAATAATTACCTGCTTTCTGGCTTTCCCTTAGGCAGAGTTTTGAACTAGTTTTGTTTAGCTGGTACAAATAACAAGGGCTATATCCACAACTAAAGTGTGTCTGGGAGTTGCTCAATGCAAAAGCTCAATCACAAAGAGAAAGAGAGGAAGAAGGCAGGTCTAAATAATATTTTTACTTAAAATTAGAGGGATCATGAAGTCATTGTTAAAAGAAATAGTAAAAAATCCAAAGCATTAACTGTAATAATAGGTGAGTGAAGACCTGACCTTTCCAGAAATTCAATATTGTTTGAATTTAATAAGAAATTCTGATATAGATACATGTTTCTCTGTATTTGCCCCTGTGCCACTCTTCAAGCTACACTATATTTAGGTGTTAGTGTTAAGAGGTAGATGGATTATAAGAATCAGAACAGAGAAGAAGTAAAGGGATTACTGAGGCAAGTCTTCTCTAAAAATTTGTTGATTTACAGTGAGTCTTACCTCACCTAAAGATGCCATAGCTCCTTCCAGTCTACTCCTACACTTTGAAACTGATCGGCTTTGACTCTTGGTCTTCCTTTCTCGTAATGCCTAAATGAGCAGTTGCATGGGCCCAAAATGCCCTTGTCCTGGCTTGCAGGGGTCTGGAAAATGGTAACAAAATGTGGCTGTGGGCAGTGAACCCTCCAGACTGTTGTTTCCAATGATGGCAGTTGTCTGAAACAGGCAGCAGCAGAATGGGGCACAGCCCCTGTTCCTGTTTCCCATTTTCAGGGTCTCCCTGTGGCTGAGTCAGTCCTTTAGAGTGGTGTCCTGTCTCTCTGGGTCACCTGGGCAATGCCCCCTGCCCAAGGCTAAGCAAGGTGGGCAGTGTGCCCCGTATTCATGTACCCCAGTACCTCTGGGATGCACATTAGGGTTGGAAGTGGCTGTGCTCTACCCTTACACCTTGGGGGAAAACATTTGCAGAGGTGAGGAATGAGCCTTTACATCTTCCAGTACATCCATCAAACTAGAGTTCAGGGAAACCAGGATGTAGGCATCAGCCTTCAGTTTAAAAACATCCCTTGTGGTGCAGAAGAGAAAGGAAAGGGCTATAAAAAAGACACTTTTGAAAGGATCGGTTTTGAGGCTGATGGTTGGATAATCCCTCTCTTTACACAGTCATAGGAACATCGTTCAGTGTACATTATATCTTCCTACCACAGGGTCACCCTAAACTCTGGTCTGAAGGAAACATGCTTGACTACAATCAATCTGGATCACATACTTCAGTATATTCAATTTACAAGTGTCCTTCTTCAAACTACCCCTCCTTTCCTAGTAAAAATGAGACAGCTTTAGACAGACAGTTTTAAGAATTATCCCATGGGTACTGTTAAAGAGACCAATTCATAGATACTCACGTGTTAGCCACATGTGTGTCACTGACAGTAAGTACTTAGAACCTAATGGTGATGGGGTAATCAAAATAGCTGGAATCATAGAAAGTCATGGCAAAGAAAACCTGTGCAAACTTCTTTTAAAAACAACCAATTAACAAGCCACTGGGCTATCAACATGGAACATTGGAATAAGAAGAAAAGCTGTTAATGGTCGTGTTATGCCATTATTAGCAATTCTTAGCTTTCTTCAGACACATTCTACTGCCCTTGCTCCCCACCGCCTTACATTTTTCTTTGTAAATAGTATAAACTGAGTGCCAAATTGCTTCCCTGGTTTAAGAGGCCCAGAAAGTCTCCCTGCATAAATCAACCTGCTTTGGAGACGTCTCTCTTCAGCTTGGTCTGGCAGATTAACAATGAAAAGGGAAGAGACAATGGTACAGTCAGACAGCTCTCCAAAAAACACATTAGTTGAGAGCTAATAGCTGATTAGTAAAATCTTCCCATCATTTAAAGATGCATTTTCCTTAGTGATGAAAACCAGGTCTCCTTAGACCTCGAGCCAGTGTCTGGTCTTCTAGGTCAGTTCCAGGGTAGGTTTATGTTGCGATTGGAATGGGGTCTGCAGTTTGGGTAGGCACATGTGCAAGTGAGCTTTTAATGTCAGAGTCTGGGCAAGATTCAGGGCTGTAGCTGCAGCAAAACCAGAGAAGCACACTCAAACTGAATTGTGTGCTGCTGTCTTCCATGATCTTCCAAAGATCTTCCATGTGGATTTTGCAGCATGTGAGCTGTGATTATCTCTAGTCTTGAGAATGACATTTGTGCAATTAATTACTGGTAACTACTGCATCCAATCTACTTTAAATTCTGACAAATGATTCCATGAGAAGTTTTGTTTCTTGGTCTGTTGTTGCATAAACCCAGCTTTTAAAGATAATGGAATGCAAGGATATATGAACGTAAAATAAGTTGCAACTAGGTGAATATTCAGGGTCAGTTATACATATTTCAAAGAATTTATAAATAATTTAATGATTTATAAATCACAGCTTTCTGTATTTAATCCCATTTTATAATCAGATTATAAATCCTTTATATAATGGAAAATAAGATCTTGCTACAGAAATACTTTTCTGTGAAAGAGCTCACATACAAAACTGTTTCTTGAAACATCTATGACTTTGTGGTCTTGCTTAATTTTTTTACTGTTGTTGTTTCAATAATATGAAATATTAATTACAAGCAATATTTTTTAACTCTATGGAAATCTATTAAAATTTATTATTGTTGGAAAATGTTTTAATGTTTTTTAGAGGATCTACTAAATAGATCAAGAATAAATGGATTGCAATAAGTAAATATGCAATTTAACCTCAGTCTAGCATTTCCCAGAAGCACCTATACTAATGTCTACCAGATACAATTTTAATGTAAGGTGCCTTACAATATTAATATTTCTAAGTCTTGTGATACACATCTTTTTGCTTTTTTTACAAAAGGTTAATTGTCACAGTAAGGGGATTAAGGGGGAACCTTGGCTTCCTTTAAAATTCTTAACACTGTCTCCCATCAGACAGCTTGTACAAATGTATTGAGTAAATCTGTTTGACTTTTGTGGTCACCTGGACCCCAACAGGCATATTTGCAGAAGCTGAAACAGCATCTTCTCAATGTTTGGGTAACTGAATGTCTCCCCTTATTTCCCAGGCATTCTCTGATTGTATGGCTACCAGAAAAAACAAAAGAGAGGCCACAATCCTCTCCTCAAGCCCTGGATCCCCGGTTTTCCAAGCTGGTTAACTACTGTTTCATTTCCTGACTCCCTTTTGGACTGCCCCAGTTAGCTGCCACTGTGATGAAGCTCGGAAGTGGCTAAATAGGGTTAATTTCAGATAACATGACTGTATCAATCTGACCTCAGTCTATCCTAAACAATCCTCTGACAGCATCCCAAGCTTCAAACTCCCATATAGGCCTTCATGACATTCACTAAGGAAGGCAATAAATAACTTCAGTCCTCCCTGGCATCTGTTACACGCTCCTTTTGCTATTTTAGGCACTTTTAACTGGAACAGAACACGAAATGGGTAATAAGAACATCTCAGGGACTCATGGTGCTGAGGAGCTCTCTGGACAATCTGCTATATAGTGTGGGTATGGCTATCTTGTTCTAAATGTCACTAGCCTTTGGATCCCAAAACTGGGCAATCTTGGGATCAATGCCAGTCTCTAAATAGTGTGGTGGACTTTGGAGAATTAGGCTTCTGTGTTTGCATGCAAATCTAATTACTACATAATTATTCATTATGCCAATTTTCCTCATCAGTGAGGCCAGTTTGCCATTTACCAGGTCATTACTGATTTGTCTGATAATCAAATCTAAATTGATTTTAACTGTTTGTTCTAAATCCCTTGCGATTAGAATACCTGGATCTTTTAATGCTATTGGGGACCACTGAAAATCCACTGACTAAGTAACACTTTGTATATTTCTTCAGTTACTCCTGACAGCTCAAGCTTGTTCCTATTCATTTTGTACCCAGACAACTCTCTGATTTTTTCAGTGTATTCTAAAAATTTTGTGTACAGTGTACAAATCACTTTAAACCAGAGTAAAATAGACCAGTCTGAATCCCACCTGAATTTTAATGCCTACATAGCATTTCTCTGGGCACTAAGAGAGAGCCCTGCTTGGTTTAGCCTATGCAGCAAGCATTTACGTCTGGGCTTAGTTTCAGCACATTAAGGGTTGTACTGGAACTGGTGCACCTATGCTTAAAATTCAGACTATATCACTGGGCTGTCTGAGCCAAGACCTCAGTTTCCTCTGGGCAGGGCCACTAGCCATTCTTGCTGAGAGACTTAAAAAGGAAACATTTACCTATTGCCCATTATTCCTGCAAGTCTGGTTTGCAGCATGCAGAACTTGCAGCTCAAAAGTGTTTTGATAGAAACCACCGTGTTCTCTGGGGCCTGCTCAGGCTAGGCACTGTCCCACAGCAGAAGCAGAGACAGCCCAGATCCACTCTTTACAGGGCCATCTGGACTATCTTTGGGTCATGAGCTGTTCAACTGCCCAGCTTCCAGCCAAGCTCCTCCACAACCTGTGCCCTTTCTGCCACTCTCAGGAGCTGTGGGATGCTCTGGGAGTGGTGAAGTATGATTATTCACAGGAGAGATGGGGGGGAACTGCACCATCTGCATTGCTACCAGCCCTCGTTCTCAGTCATTCTGAGATTGTGTCATTTCAAATTCACAAACAGACTTTTACTGAGTAAACACAATTTGTGTTTACAATTCTTGTCCTTTAGGTCAAGAGCTCATACTACAGCAGCCTGTCATACCTTTAAGCCTGTCAGATCTTTAAGCCAAAGGTTTCCTTAAGGAAAGGCTGAGGTTTTACTCAGTGCCAAGTCTATCCAAGACTTTATCCATCCCTCTTGCAGAGGAGCAACCCTCTTAGCCACTCTGCACACATTTTGCCCTTCTCCTGCTTGTCTACAGAGCCAGAAATGGATTCAGCAACACCCAGTTCACCAGTCCCCTTAGCCAGGGAGGGAGGAAACTCCTCCAAACGTGGTACAAGCTTGTCCTACACTGCATGTCTCCAGCAATTCACCTGTTCAAAAAGGGGTATTGGGTACGTGTGACTTCACTGGATGGCTGGTGGCCTGGTGTCTGGTGATGAAGCAGGGGCTGCCTGAGGAGATCAGGGTCTGGCAACCAAGAGGAGGCTGGGAGGAACAGCCTTGGAGGAACTGTTGGACAGGGCAGTGCCAAATTCTTATGAAAGAGGGGGCAACATGTCATACCAGAGTCACTGATTTGGAGGGGAATGCTATGTCTAGCAGTATGAGTCTCCAGGTCATGCATGATTCTGGTGACCAGTAGAAATTTGTCACTAGGCCATTCCCAGGCCACCTGGAAAAGCCCACTGGAGGGTATTGGTGAGGTGGGTGCACCTGAGGTGCCATTAACTTCCAGAATGCCTTGAAAAATCACAGTGCAAAGTGCCTGATAGGGAGTTCCCCATTCACAGCAGGAGCCAATATCCTGAGACAATTTGTGCCAGCAGTGCTGAGTACAAGGAAGGGGAAGGGGTCCATGTTCTCTCCCAGAAATACAGGCAACTTACGGAGTCAAAGAAGAATGAAACAGGGATCGACACGACTGGCTGTAGGCGCTTAGCACTGACTGCAGTGTCCCGCTGCATAGTTCTCTCTTGCCTTCTCTACCCCCAGAGCAGGAAAATAAGGCAGCGGTTTTTTGTTGTCAGCTGCAAGAAAAACAAAAGGCTGGGGAAAAGCTCACTCCCAGCCCTCCTTACCTTCTTCACAGAGGGAGGTCTGGAGCAGGGAGAGCTCAGCAGGGGTGAGGGCAGGGTTTGGGGAGTGATGGCAGGGCTGGGGGGAGACAACAGGAAGCAAGAACCCACTGTCTCCCTGCCCGGTGCAAACACACACAGACTTAACCTACAGCTGAACTTTTGCCCTTGAGTGACCAGTGCCATTAGGACGCAGGTCAAAAGGTTGCAGGGTGACAGAAAATGGAACTTTATTGAATGAAAGAGAAAATGAAAAAATTCCTTTGTTTGCTTAACTCCGTGTGGTTTGTATAGCCACTGTGATCCCATAATGGAGTCCAGAGTGAAAAAGTAACTTGATTTATCACATACAAAGAAAAAAAAAAAAAAAAAGGCGGAGGAATTTTACTAAGAGAATAACTAAAAAAAAGTGAAAGTCTAAAACCCACAAATCCCTAAAATATTAGAATAAATGTGACTTTAATCAATAAAAGCCCTTTTATAGATATGATGCAGAGAAGATTTTTCATTCTTTAAGAACAAGTGTATATTAAGAACACCAGTGTATATATCAGTGTACATGAAGATACCAGTGAGGCATGTTAAAAGAATATTCTTTCTGTATGAGTCAGGAAAAATGCATGCATATATGAGCATCTGGCTTAAAAATATTTTGGTTTGACAAATGTTTGAGTACCAAAATCATAGCTCTATATGCATAGTCCATCTGCATTTATATGCAAAGGCAAAACCCAGATATTTAAAATACTTTTGAAAGGAAAGGGAACATCTCTGGATAAGTAGAGAGAAAAAACATAAAACTGGTAGGGTTCTGCCTGGAACTGGATAATCCAAATGAATTTAGCTAAATGTAACCTGAAATTTCAGCATGTTTGGCATGCTTAATATGCATTGGGTTTTTTCATTTCTTGACATAATGTGGTCCATCAGTAAAGATACAGCTGGTTAAAATCAGGTGTTTTGAAATACTGGATTTTTAATGGAGTGGCATATTCTGAATCAGATCCAAAGAATTTTAAGGGTTAATATGCTAATTCTGAGCTGTCTCAACAATGAGATAGAAATCAGTGGAGCTAGAGCACAAGAAATTGAATGAAGTCCAAAGCTATGCCAGGTATAATACTCAGGATATATAGATACTCCCAGAAACACTTAAATTAAAAAGGCAAAGGTCTTAAAGTGCATTAAGTGTTTCATGATCTGTCTTTCAGAGCACAGAGGAGCAGATTTGCCACCTGTGTGCATATGTAACTGCTGTGCATGAGATGAGGGGTACCGTACCCACTCTGTGCATAAATACTACTTGAGGGGCACGAGGCTGAAATGCTGGTTGGTATGAACAGGGCATCAAAAGCTGGCTTCCAGATGGGACTCTCACATCTCTGTTTCTCTTCCCCCTTCTTCTGCATTGTCTCCTTCTCTCTCCCCCTCTCCTTTTCATCAGTCAGTCCACAACCTGCAGGGCTACAGCAATTAGATCTACATCTCTGGTGTGCCCCACAGCCTCTTCCTTTTGATCCCAGTGAACAACCAAACCTCCTGGCCTGACACTTAGCTCTAGAGAGTGACATCCTCTGTAGGGTGTGTCTCCAAGGGTCCTCCTTTCCAGAATATATTCATGTCTTGCTGGTTCTATTTTGCATCGTGTCACAAGCACAGGCCTTTTTTTCTCATCCGTATAGCTAAAACTCATATCCAGTGATATGTTGCA
The DNA here is from genome assembly GCA_013397915.1 of Daphoenositta chrysoptera. Taxonomy (NCBI): domain Eukaryota; kingdom Metazoa; phylum Chordata; class Aves; order Passeriformes; genus Daphoenositta; species Daphoenositta chrysoptera. The sequence continues at coordinate 273,202 of VZRO01007262.1, read as the reverse complement.
GTCATGTATCTCACTGCAGTATCCTGTGCTTTTGTTCCTGACAACTGCAACCATGCTCTCATCATATCTATTTGGACTGCTGCTGTCAAGATGGTTATCCCCATCTGTTGCTTTGAGTCTGTCATAATTCTGTTTGTCTCTTTGCACTGTCTCCTCCTTCTCTGCTATAGCAAATGCACCACCTTTCCCTATTCCCTCTTAAATGACACTGTAATCAGTACTACAAGGCTGACTGCTACCTCCATTAGGATTGTGTTATCAATTTCCATCATTTCCTTTCCAACTTTCAGCCATGCATTTTCAATTTTTCATCTTTCTCCCCACCAAGGTGTGGGAGGAAATCCCCATAAACTCATGCAAACCTACTTTGTTTCCTGACCTCAAAAAGTGCTATTGCAGTTTCCCTCAGCTCTCCCATCAGGCTGTCTGATTCCACCTAGTGTAAGCACTCAGACCCCTGAAATCATCCTTTTCTTGTTCTCTTTGTACAATGCCTAAAGCGATGTGGTCCTCATTCCTGACTAACAGTTCCAGTTTTCTTGGGTAATGCAAATAATAATTATTTGTAACAACCTTCTTGGTCAAATAAAGCTAAATAAAGGGTAACTCCATTAACTCTAAGCATAGAGAAACCATGTTTATATGGGTATAATGGCTAACAAAAAAATATTTCCCTTTATTTTAGTTTTTCTGTTCACCTACAGAGACTAATAATTGCCATACACCTCCCCTTACACCCCCCGAGTTTGTAGAAAATGTGGCTTTAAGAAAAATAGAAAACCCAAAATGTATAATGAAGTTTATTTCATGTGCAATATTTTGAATAAACTTTGAGGCTGTGAAGTAAATGCCTGTGAAATTCCTTAAAATGCTACTTAAATATAAACTTGTTTGTACATGAAATCTTGAAGGCACTGTAAGTTTCTTTTCTCATTCCCTCTTTTTTCTTCTCACAAGCATAGTTACACACATCGTAGTTTACTGGCTTGCAATTTGTCTCCTTGAAAATATTAGAAGTTGCTTTTATGATCAAGGAAAGAATCTGAAAGAAGAATTTTATATTTTGCAAATAAATCTTAGTTCTGGTCTAAAATCCTTTATGCCAAGTTTCAGTGAATTTTTACAGCCAAGTTATATATTTCCTCTGACAATTTTTAATGCTACCAGACAATTTGGCTACATGGTATTGTTATCAAAATGCTAAAAGAAAACTTAACAACTCATTATGTTGGGGAACTAGTGACAGTAGACGGTTATTATGACTTTTAGTGTTGTTTCTGTTCAGCAGGTATTAACATGTTTGGAGAAAGGGAAGAAAGGATGGTAATAAAGGCTAGAATTTTTTTTTTTTTTTTTTTTTTTTTTTTTTTTTTTTGGGTGGGTGAATGATTATTCTTCCACACACTGCCAGAGACAGAAAGTAATTTGTGGAAGGCATTGTTCAAAGCAGAGTTATTTTCAGAGCAAAAGTGTTGTGCATTGTATATGTTATGTCAATCTTTTGGGAGGTCATGTCAGACTGGTGGGAGAAGTTTTGGGGCAAAAAAAACCAACAAGAAGCCCCCCTGGATTTCATTATCTGCAACAACTCACCAGGAATCTGATACCTGAAAAATATGAATTTAGCAATTAAACTTGTTTTTCTCAACCATCATATCTACTAGAAAATATAGATGGATCTTTAAAAACAAAGCTGAGTTATTCTGTACAGTGATAGAGGTTTTCTGCAGCTATTACAGAAAGAAGTGTAAAAAATGCTTAAGATTTAAAGTGGAATTCTTCTGAAACCAACTGACACCTCTGCTTGGAATGGACAAAGCTTCTGTGGATGTATCTTTTAATGGAGAGATTTGGAGTACAGTGGCAGTCTAGATGGTTCATTTAGGCCAAACAGACGACATGTGGGTAGTTGAAGTTAAAGGCTATGAATCCCACTCACAGAAACTACCTATACTTGTTTTGGCACTCCTCATTGTGCATGTAAAGAATCAACCTCTGACCACTGCTGGTAGCATCACAACAGCAGTCATGGTGTTGAATGCAGGCAGAATGCATTTATACAAAAGCAGCAAGATGATCCTATTTAATATTTAAAAAGCTTACCATAAAAAAATATGGGTTACTTGAAAAAAGAAATACACTCCTTACAAAACAGAACAAAAATAGGTTAATCACTTTTCGGATATTTGCAAATGCCATGTGCAATCAGGCCATAGCATCTCTGTGAAAACTGACAGCTTGTTCTGGTACTGAGAGAGAGGGGCTACTGCTGGGAAATAACTAAGATGTTCCCTCATTTAACACAGACCACAGAACAGCTGCCGGATATGAATGCCTTTCAGTCACCATTGATCAGGAATCGATTCAAATTAGTGACCTAGAAATAAAAGGCTGCATATTAAAGAACAAATTTCCTATACCATTCTGTCTTCAGTAATGAGAAATGCAACTGTCTGCCACATTTAACTTTCAGCTGTCAAATACAGAAGAAATAGATGACCTCAAAGCATGACAATTTGAAAAAGAGCTCTAAAACTTCAGGCATTTTTCCGGTTAAGTGTTTTTTCTTTAGTTTTGTTTGTGTTTGTTTGGCAACTTCCTCAGTTGGCAGTTAGGTGTTTACAATATTAGGCGAATGTGGGAAACTAATAATTTGTTTTCCACACTTTCTCATAAAACCTGGCTTTAGAAATGGTTTTTCAATCATAGTCTTCTTGTATTACATTAAAACCCACAGGGAGGGTGTGCTTTTAAATGCTAGGCTAAAGCACTCACAATTTGGATTCCAGTTCTTGGCTTTGCAAGGACTACCTCCATGGCCTTGGCAAGCTGCTCATATTTTCTCCATCTCAGATTCCCATTTACAAATGGAGAAAACTAATGTTTCCCTATCCTGGGAATATTTTGAAACTAAAGTCACAGGTAACTGAAAGACACTCTGCTATGCATATACAAATGACCAATCTGACAATCTGGCTTGGCACTTTAGACTAGCTAATGTTTCCTTTGAAGGCTGAGTTGGGAATGCAAGGCTGAAATGTAAGATTTACGGATATCATTTTCATGCTTATGGTCCTTAGAGATAAAAACAAACAACATTCCCCCCTCCCCAACCACAGAAGAAAATGGGTCAATCGAAAATTATCACAGTGACAGGTTTTTCCTTTCATTAGGATTACAAAACACTCAGCGTTAGTAAGAATTGTAGAGATTTTTCTGACAGAATTAATTATTCTGAATGATTAGTTTGTTATGCTCCTTGCAGGCACCAAGTTTGGAAGAGGAAGTGCTTTGTCTTTCGATTAAAAATATCCAAACAGCTCTGTGGAGTCATGATCTGAGAAACCAAAACAAGTCCTTAACCATAGATAAATGAAGGTTGGCTGATCCCAGTTTGTAGAAAGCCAGAGGAAGCCCTCTGCTCTGACCCCGTGCCCTCTGGCATCACAGCTGGTGCATGAGCACAAAGACAACTTCCATGTAGATGCTGCTGTGGGCACTTTACACAGGCTAGATTGTAAATTTGTCCATTTATGGACAATTTATGTCCTGTGGGGGTTCCCACCAACTTGGAAGACAAAGCAAGAGCTGGAGTGAACAAAGCATATCTATAAAAGTTCCTCTGATTGCCACTGTTAATAAAATGGAGGCCATAAACAAATTTACTGTGTACTGTGTTTAAGTGGGGGAGCAGGAAGCTAAGGATGCTTCCCTGGGATTGAAGGAGGTGTGTGTGCTACACAGAGTAAGAGTGCAGGTAGGGTGTGCTATGAAAAGTTAGTCTGCCTGCTGGAAATGTTTTCCTTTACACTTCCTACTACTGGGCTGTGGAGAGGAATTTCATACTACCTGAAATCCCAAATTTCCATGGCAGAAGCTTGCGCAGCATACATAAAACATATGTTTGGATTTCTGGAGATTTTTTGTTCTGTTTATTCTTTGTATAAATTCAGAAATGGAAGAGTAGCTTTAAACTGTCCTGGCATGTATCAGCATACTCCAGTGCACATCAAGGTCCACCTCCAATTTGCATATTTTTAATTTTCATTGACCCTTTCTAGGAATAAGGTAAATATGCTCATTTTTGATGCCAAAGGCTATTACAAAGCATTAGATATGGTCTAAAAATCACAGCAGTTTTATACAAGTGACTCAGTTTTGAAGGAATGACAGAGAAAGCTACATTTCTTTCAAAATGCCAGGCCCAGTTGTTCTTTCCAGTCCTGGGTACAGAGACAGGTTCAGACAATGGTCTCACTTCTAGGTGAAGTTCACTAGGTGAAGACACTTCTAGGTGTTCTTTCCTTTTCCAGGACTCTCTGCTCTGGTTTGCTGCTCATGGTAAGGAGTTTTGCAAAGCACTGCGGTAGTTGGCAAGGTGGGCAACAAAGCTTGGGTGGAGGTGATAACACAGCAGCTTTTCAATTGCCTTGAAGGAACCTGTTCTGCTGTAGTCCCCCTTGTATTGCAGGTATCCATCCAGAAATCTTTGCTGCTTCCCAAAGCTGCTGACTTGAAGTTAAATACATTGGTTTCTGGCTTGGCAATGAAGACCCAAAGCAAAAAACAGTGCATATCCCCAGTGTGTCTACAAGTCAAGCAGGAATATCTCTGTAGCCCAGTAGTGGGATCTCCCATAGGAGGCACAGCCCTTTAGCACATCTGGCTCAGTCCCTGGAAGCTTGACCCACTGAGGTACACAGAAAATGCCTAAGTTATGGGGTATCGGAACATGAGGACACTACTTGTGCTGTAGCTTTCTGCATTGCACTTGGATCCTTTTTCAGATAATAGTATTTAGTACTTAGAAGAATTTTTATACCAAAGAAAACTTGATAACAAGCTTGGCACTTAATCCTCTCTCCAGGGTACGAAGCCCCAAACACAGCCAAGAGATCCATGTGGTTTTGTTTTTTTTTTTTTTGTTTTTTGTTTTTTGTTTTTTGTTTTTTTTGCTTAACTTTAACCAGTGCCAGGTAAGTTCTGGGCAGAAAGCGGACCCCTAGCTTAGCTGGAATTCATGGTCTGGAAACAGCTAAGCAAAGCCCGTTCCTGTGTCCTACATCCCAGGCCCAGCATCGCGTGGTCACTCCGTCATGCAGTGGCACTGACAGCAGCGCAGGAAATAGCTTGGAGAAAGGCCCTCGTTCTGTTTCATTTGGAGCTCATTTGTTCTGAAACTTCCAGTGGCAAAATTATGGTGCAGTTTTAATAGGAGTATGTGTCTAAACTCATACTCATGTTTTTTCTGCAAATATGGGTTAGAAGATCTCATTTTTCTCCTCCCACACATGCACTCACTGCCAACTTCACAAACAATGACCTGTATTCATCCATGCTGTAACTCTGTTGACATCACCAGGCTACAACAGAGATAAATTTGGTCCAGTGAGGCAAAGTGCTGTGAAATGGTTGGATTTTTCTCTTTTACCCGAGGAAAATGCATCTGGAAACATATCATACTTTCATGCTGACACACAGGAATGTCTTCACCATTATCAGGTGATGGATTTTCCTGTAGATTCATGAGAAGTTTTTTTTTAATAGATGTTTAAATTCCAAATGTAGTACATGATATTTTATTTTCTATTGCAATACAAATAATACATAAGTTTCTTATTATTCTGTTTATAAACAACTTTCTAGAATTAGCAGAATGAATTTTTTTCTTTTTATTTCCAAAATGTTAGTGTTTCTGGACTTTTTCTTGCTTTTAAGAACGTTTTACTTCAATTCCATGGGATCTATGATTTAAAGATGGAGTATTCAAGAGCACATGAGTGTTTCTTGAGACTAGTTGGCATTTTCAAAAGTAGCTTGAATCATTATATCAACAGGATTTAGGAATATGGAGTCAGGGAGAACTCAAAAGTGGTGTCACTCAGTGCAATAGTGTCATTGGTTAAATGAGAGGGGTGCCACAACCCTAAGTTAGGAACCTAAATTTTGTGGTCCATGAAGAGGAAGCAGTAATGCCAAAGACTAGTATTTGCAGTACCTAGCACACTGAACAGAGGTACAGCTAAAGAAAGCAAAAGTAAAAGCTGTGAGAAAGATATATCTGAGACTGTGACCATTGCCCAGAAAAAAAAAAAAAATATTGCTACACCCTTGAGATAGGTGCCTCTGCAATGAAGATCTAGAGCCAGAAGTTGCCTTTGGATTCAAATGACTGGATTACTGCTGTTTTCCTTGAAATGCAGTTGCTTAAGAACAAAATGTCCTTTATTTAAAGGAATATGAACTTCCTTTTCTATACAGTACAGTGGAACTGGTGAAAGAGACATTTCCTTAGGATGTAATTTATTTTTTAACTTCAGATTTATAACAGAATAATCAAAGGTGCTGTTCATATAATAAAAAGCTGTTACATAGTCTAGCTAATACAGGCAAGAAAGCAGATGGCTAATAAAATCAGTTATCAGGATGATAATGAAATCTGGATGAAATCTGAATTGCCAGTCCCTGATACTGACAGGTTTTTTCACAGAGCTCCTGAAAATATTAAATACTGCTTTAAAATGTGTTGCAAGCCTGACATTTCAAATTCACCTGTAAACTACTAATTACAAGTGGGATTTAGAAATGACCGTATCTGAAGATTTTGAGTTTTCTTTGGCTTTGGCAAAATCAAAGTCAAATTATCTTCCAGAAAAATTGCTATAATAATATTTAAACACTTATAAGGGACTTAATTAGTTTATACAGTCATCAGAGATTCTTGTCTGTAAGATATCATGCTAATTTTACTACAATGAATTTCATTGAAAATTTAATTTAAAAATGTAGCACAAGAATTTAAATTCCTTGCCTTATTTGAATTCAATGTATTTAATTATTTTTAATATTCTTTATACAAAGTTTAAAATTAATTTAGTTGCATCCCCCAAAAAAACAACAAAAAAAATATCAGGGAATCAAAGGCACGAAGATTGTGGGAGCAGGAAGATTTTATAGTAAATAAGGAGTCATCCAATGAGTTTGGAAGGGAACCAGATCTTTCAGCTATGTCCTATGAAGCTGATTTCCATCTTGCTGCCTGGTTTACAAATACCACAGATAAATCTCATGCAGAGGATAGTTCTTCATGGTGGGAATTCAGCCCCTGGTACCAGTACTTCAAAATAGCACCTAGAAAACTGGATTGAAGTGAAAACAACTGGCTGCCTCAAAGTGAAGCTATAGTCTCTTTTGGGGCCACTTGCTCCCTGCCTAAATAACTTTTTTCAGCTGTTTGATTTCAGAAGTAGTGAGGAAAATATATACCAGAAAAAGTACTCAAACTTTAGGAGATTAGGCAGACTAACCAATGCATTTTGCCTATATCAGCTGGAGAAGACATTAACAAAAACCCCATTGTACCCAGGCAAATAGAAAATGGAATCACCTAGAATCAAAGAAAGTCTGAGGCTGTTTTGAGACTCTTCATATGTGTCTCTCCAGTGCAGAATAGAGGAGAAGGATCACCTCCCTTGCACTGCTGGCAATGCCCTAATGCAGTCCAGTAGACTGTTTGCCTCCTTTTCTTTTCTTTTCTTCGAGGACAGATTGCTGACTCACTGGTGAAGATGATATGTGTATCACCATGTTGAACATCTCAAAAGGAACCGGTAGATTCATACTGGCAATTGTGTGACAGTGAATATTGTCCGTTTGGATTATAAACAGTAGGATGGCCTTTGTTTGAATTGTGTGATATAAGCAATCAATGGGCTGAGTTATCTATCACACAGATTTATTTACTGGCTAGGAAGCCAGTCTCAAGTAAGTTGTTGGTACCTCTCTACACAGAACCAAATTTGTACATGATATACAAGTCTATGCATGTGTAGAACACACTTAGAAAAACTAAATTATATTCCTTGTTGACAAATTCAGCCTCAAGATGTACTTTATTCCAGCATAAAACCTGTTTAGCAACTAAGGAACCCTGGTTAGCTGCCCAAAATCTATGTCATTTTTCTCCACAAAAACTCTTCAATGTTTCATTGTGAGATTAACTCTAAGAGCCCTGAGTCTGATAATTTGAAACCTCAATAAACCTTTCAGATGCATAAAAAGCCCACTTAGCTCCCTAGTGCTTCCTCTATGGACTGGTTCTTCAGGACTGGCCATGGGACTGAGACTGCCATAAGAAGACAAGGGGGAAGAAGACCTTGTCCTCTTCATGGCTAGAAGCCTTCTCTGCAGATGGGAAATTTCAGCTTGGCAAGAGAGGACCACCGTCTGAAAAAGAGTTAATGATGTCTTTTAAACTGGACAAATACTATGCAAAACATAAACCTCTTATCTGAGTAATAATCAACCTCTTCAACAACTTTTCTGTTGCACTGTTTGGCTGGAACAAAATGAAGGTGTTTCCACTTCCAGTGCTTTGTGTGCCATCTCAGAGGGATGCTGAGTGATGCAATATACAAATCCCACTGCTACAAAGACAATGAATGCTTGAAAGCTAAATCTGATGCCTATCAATACCTTCGAGAAATGGCAGACTTGGAAGGAAAGCTCCAAAGGGTAAAAAATTACCCACATGCTGACAGATCAGGCTTTCATTTCCCATCTGCTGATGAGAAATGAGATGAAGGTGATAACTGCTTGAGAGATGGTTGTATATTGATCCCCTTCCTGAGGAAAGGAAGACGTAGTGCATGATAGTTCCTTACCTTAGCTTGCACTTCTTAGGTACTGGCCATGTTAAGCAAGGTTTCCACATGAACTGAACTGTAGTTCTAGAACCTTGCAACTCTATGAAAAATACCTCTGTGTATGCACTCAAACATGGATATAGATCACCTCTTTCAGTTCTGCAAACCTATCCAAGCCCATGCTGCCAGCTTCTGTACCACAATCTCTTGTTTTCACAGTGCAGCTCAACAGCTTCCTGCTGGAGGGACAACTCAGTATAGTGTTTTCTGAAACCCAGGAAAAAGCTTTGGTGTTACCCTGGACTTTTCTGGAAGGGGTGTTTCTTTGGTAGTAGCCTGTCTTCGATCTCCTCCGTGATGTTCCTCTTGGTTTATTTTTCAAACCATGCCAAGAACCTCAGCTGCATGACTCAGACATTGTCAAATGGCTGCCCTGTCAATAAACCAGGAGGTTTGTCAGGCATATAAGTAAATTACATTTTTCCCAGTTTTGGTTCTGTAAAAATATTTTATTTTTCTGTTCCCTAGCTCAAAATCTGCTCATAAAATTTCTTCATAAAAACTATATCATGATTCAGAAAGGAAGTATTTATTTAAAAGATATTTCTTATAACACTCTTAAGCTAAAATAGGTCAAAGAAGTTAGAATGAAATTGTTGATTAGACTCTATTTTACTAATACATATGGTCCCATTGATTTCAATACTTAGTGAAATAAGCAAATTTTCCCTGAGGTAAACCTTTAAATTAAAAGTTGATGGAAATCTTGATATGGGGAAATAGTGATTGAATTTGAAAAATGTATCTCTGATTCTGGACTAATTTTTTTCTCCAAGACTTTGTATGCTTGTCTACATATATTCTACCCAAAAGAGGAGAAAGGAGTATCTCATTAGTAAAATGAAATGTCAGTATATTTTTATGTTTCTTCTCTTTCCTCTTCATGTGAAATAAATGATTGTTTTAATGTGTTTTGTTTTTGTTTTTGTTTTTTTTTTTTTTTTTAAATTGAAATTACTGTCGAAAACGAAGTCAAAATGTTTGGCTTATTCTTTTGAATTAAGGTAAAGTTTTATTCTTATCTGCTTTTGTTATTTATTGTTTGACATATTTAATTTATAGGATCTAAAAGCCTAGATCAAGATGGCAATCCCACTGTGCTATGCTTGCTAAATCCTGCTTTCAGTGGAGCTGAGAGGAGATTTCGTGGCCCCTACCAACATCTATTATGTGCACAAATGTAAAGAGCATACATTCCAAAAGCGTAGGGCTATTCCTCTGCAGGTGGATGTGAGTGTGTGCGTGCACAGTTGCTCTTTCACATGTGCACTTTGCCCTCGTTTTGAGAGTCTGATGTGCAGTGAGAGAATTTTAATCCCATTTATTGACCTTTCTGAGAAGTGAAGGGAAAGAGGGGAGGGGGAAGCATACACACCTGCAATTTATTTCCTTTAAAGAGATGACTTGAAGATAATAGAGATGAGATATAAGAAGAATACTGCCCCTTGCCAGGAGGTTTGTTCACAATGCATACAATGCACGGCCTCAGAAGCCGGCTGGGAACTGTTGCCATTGGAATGAAGAACAGCATTGCCGGGAGTCATGGAGCAGGGAGTGCAATCGATTAAGGTATAAGTCTTAAGATGGCAGCAGGGAAAATGGTCAGTGACCAAATCAATCTGCTGAATGACCTTTCCTCCAGATGTATATAACATTATTCTTCTTAAGCTGAATTTGCATTCAGGTGCTTTGGCTTAGCTGATTTTTAAGGCACTGGAAGCAGAGTGACTGTCTGTGGGAAGATAATTTAGAACAAAGGATTCACAAGAGCACTTATTTAGCATGAAAAATACCTGCCTGATATTTGAAAATGTAACTACAAGGGAATGGAGAAATAAGGTGCAAGAAGCAGAACTTAGCTAATGTTTATTGGTGATAGGTAACTGATTATCATTTAAAGGGCATTCCAAGTCCACTGATGTCAGTGGTAGCTTTTCAGGAGAATTTTAACTGGGTCTTTGGTGAACATCATCCCCACTGTGTGGAGATCATTTTGGCAATGTCATTGGATACTGTTTAAGGCAGTGGACTCCTAAGTAACTACACTGTTTATGGCAAGCCTCATTTCTGCCCATTGTATTATGACATACTCTGTATTTCTCTTATGAACTTCATGACAGTTTTACCATGTAAAGATTAACACTAGGCTATTTTAACCATGTTAGAACAAGATGCCTCTTTGGCCTTACTTCCTTGATTCTTTTCTTTGCTCTGTAGCAAAAAGAATGCATGCACATGTTGCAATATGCTTAAATTTAATCCATTCACTTATTCTTGTCACATATTTCTGTATACTGGCATTCAATCCTGAAAACAAAAAAATCAAACAAAAAACAACTTTCTTTTGGTAATGAAATATTTTTCAACAACAGAAATCCTTTCTTCTTCAAATTCTGCTTATGCCATACTGTGACCTGATTCCTACTACTGCAAAGAAATTCACAGCTCTTTTATGATCTAAAGCAGATCTGAACATAACATTCCAAAGATGAAAGCTGCATGAACAACAGCGTGGAGTTCCTGGCAGAAATCTCTGTCCTCAATATCCTCTGTCAGGAGAAATGTTTTCAGCTACAAGACCAATTTATGCTCATCACAAGTGAGGAGTGAAAGTGCCTGCTCCCAGATGAACTGCAGTATTCACTGCAGAAAGATTCACTGGTCATGTTGGTATTGTGTATTTACTCTATAAAAGTTTCAACCACAAAGACAAGTTACAGTGTTGAATCTCAAATGTTCTTTGATAGATTAGTGCATATAAATGTCTTAATTCTGTCATGATTTTTGATAGAATTCACTCTGCTAAAAGCTATTAATTCAGACTGAGTGAAAAGTAGTATAAAACATAATACAATGTTACATCACGTTTTTTGACATATTGCATGATTCCAAGATCATTTTACAAGACAGATTTCAATTTCTTTTAAGTCCAACTGCTGAATATATTCTTTGTTATGACAAGAGCGCTAATGCTTATGTCAAAGAAAGATACAAATATGATTGAAAATGTCAGAAAAGATTTCCGTTCCTGAACTAGGAGTATAAAGGTTACACTACTAGGATCTACTGTGCTCAAATGTAGAAATAGTACTTATTGAAATGCCTTGAACTCCCACATTTGCTTCTTTTTTTTTTTTTTAATCATAAGAATTCTTACACTGGAATACCAGCTAAACTAATCTTTGAATGGTATATGTTAAAAATTTGATAGTTCTGATAATGATTGATTTCCCTCAGTGTGAGTACCCATACGCATGAGGAATTCTGTTGCTCTCACATCCTGTTTTGTGGTATCCTACAGCTGGCATCTGAGCAGCACAGTAAGTAGCCGGTATAAGAAATTGTCAACATTTTGCTGTCTTTAGCAACTATCCACAGGCACTACTCTCATATAACCTCTGCAATCAAAACCAAGTCTCCTGTTTCAGCTATGATATACAGCGTTAAATCTCCCTGTTGCTGTAGCCAGGAAAGAAAAATGTGCTCAAAGCTTTTTTCTTTTTTTTTAAAGAGTAACACACTTCAACAATCAAAGGGTGAAACCAGCTAAGAAGTCACATAGAACTTTATTTAAAATCATTGGTTTGGGAGTATGGGGTGTGTGTGAGTGGGTTATGTATGGGAGAAATCCCCTTAACTAAAAGCATTAGAAAAATGGAATGAATGTATAATTCAACAGTTTAATTGGATCCCGAGGAATTATCTTGGAACCTGCAAACTGGCTTCCAAGCCCTGCTAACTAACTTACCTTCATCAAATGCTTAAAGGCTTTCCTCACATTGTCAAAAGCATTTTAAGCAAGCGCAGCACTCAGCTACATACCATGACAAATTTTGCCTGTAGGCTATTAAAATGGCTTTAAACTAGTGAGGCGTGCTCTTAATACATATATATATATACTTTGTACATATTTCATCCTGAGCTGGCTCCCTCCTACCAAGCTGCTTTCTTTATGGGTTTTGGGGTGGGTTTTTTTTGTCAGGGTTTGTTTTTTGTTTTTTTGTTTGTTTTTTTTTTTTTTCTGTTAGCCTTTATATCTTTGGAGTCTAGCAGGGTTATTAATTAATGAACTTGTGTATTTTCCGTCTTTAGCTGCTGAAGAGTGAGGAGCTGTCAATCAGCAGGGACCCTCCTGAATTAGGTGAATGCTAACATTTGGCAAGTGTCATCACAGTTGCTTGCCCATGCCCTTGTAATGCTCTAAGCCAGTGACCCTTCCCTCTTTGTCACACATTTCAGGTAGCACTCAGAGCTCATTGTGTGCAGCTGAGGTCAACCGCCAACCAACCAAGTGCTCTGTCCTGCTCGCACAAAGCTTTCCCTGAAGGCAAGAGAAAAGAATAATAAAAGGGGGAAATGGCCTGCTGAGCAAAGACTCTGAGTCTTTTATAACAGGAGGTCGTTTTTGATTATAGGAAGGAACCTTCAGTGGCCATGGAAACCAAAATGCCACACAAAAGCCAGAGGGTGCTTGGGAGGTAAACAAGATAGATGAAAGGTGATGGTGCTTTTAATCTCCACAATCAATGTGTTTAGGTGGGTGACTTTAATTTAATCCATGTCTGATTAACCCTCTCCCTTTGTTTACACCATTATAGGAGTTTTTCTCCTATAAAATTTTCAAACAAATGTTAAAAGATTCCAGGAGAGGGCTGGTCGCCACAGTGTTTTCATCCTATTCACCCCAGTGATGTAATCATGGATGTTCTCATTATCCACATAAATGCTTAATCCTTCTTATTCCTGCTAAGCTTATCCTCAGTCCTATATTTTTGAATGAGAGAGTGAAAGTTCTTATACAAATACAAATTCTTGTGACTTTCTCTTTTAGACACCTAGCAGGATGAAACAACTGGAAACAATGGCACTCAGTAAGGAAACCTTTTCCATCAAGAAGCCTTGGAGCAATTTTGTGAAAACTGGTTTTGATTTGGTTGAGTTATGAGTCCTTGAAAGCTGCCCATCGTACAAGCTTAGACGTTTTTAAATAGCAGCAGAGGTTTTAATGACAGCTGAATGTTCGGAAGGAAGTTGTGCCGTGCATGCGTGCGCGGCTAATTTACCTACTTACTGAAAAATATACTCAGGGGTAGTGCTCCGAATGAACCCTGCCACATTCAGTTTGGCTTGGCTTACACGACTGAAAACTCTCTCCGACGGCTGTGCAAAGTTTTCCACAATAATGAGCATTCTGTGGATGAGATTTTCAAAAAGCCAGTCCCCCTTTAGGAGAACGGATCCCGTTCAGACAGGAAAGGGAAGGGAATTTAAAAAAAAGGCCCAGAGGAATTTGTGTTCCTACATCCCTTGGGGTTAAGGGGTACATTCAATAAAGACAGGTATTTAAGGACTTATCAGTCTCAGTGTCATTAGAGAATGAGCTTTAAAACTCCTCTGAATCTTGTCCTGGCTTCTGAGTGAAAGTAAAATGATCACTCATTGAGTTAGGCTTCCTAAACAGTCTGGAGGAAGGGATAGATGCTTCAAAACAGCATTTCCAGGCAGAACTGTCTAAGCTCACTGACTTCAAGTTATCGTAGTCCTTTCCACAACTAAGATATCTTTGCCATGGGATCCACCAGCTGCCTGTATCCAGCCAAACACTAGGTCCTTTCTTGAGAGCAGCTGCCTATCTCAAGTCTGTGAAAAAACTAAAGCAGAGCTTAGTGTCTCCTAAAATACAGGCAGAGGAGGCACTGCAAGTGATACTGCCCACTCTCCATGTAATAACCCGGCAGTAGGAGTGCTTGGGAGCAAAAGACCTGAGCACCATGTCTTCCTCAATGCTGGCGTGATTGAACCTGTTTATCTGCTGTCCAGCCAAGCAGGTCAAGCCTGGGGAGCAGGGCATTTCTGGAGCTGGGATGCTCCTCAAAAACAAACAGGATAATTGAGGCCCGGAAAGAAAAAAAATGCCTGTAAGCTCCTAACTCTGTAAGCTGTCAGAAAGAGGTGGTCCATCTGAGGAGATACTGGTTAGGTGAAACAGGGAACGATGTGCCTGGATGTTACAACTGTAGAGTATGACACTCTCTGAGAAAAAACACTGATGTTGCTAGTTGCCTTCAGTGAACACTCACACACCCATTGAAGTATTCAGATTCTGATCTTCTGTTCAGTCTGGAGCTCACTTCTTCCTCCACAGCTCCCCAGTGGGGTCTCTATCCACTAAACGGTAAGATATTCTGAGACAGCCATCAGAGACAGCCTAAGAAAAAGTCTTCTAAACAAAGTGAGAAACATTTTGCTGTTCATTGAATCCATGGCTATTTCTTATTGAAAGGACAGTATACAAGAATCTTACGAGTGCTAAATTAGTGTAATTATCTCTCTCTCACTCAACTGATGTTTAAATCCTTTCTGTAGAATGGAGCACCATTAGCAAGCAGGAAGTGAAAGGGGCCCACACAAGCATCTTTCAGTAACTTTCCCCCTAACAATAGAAATTTTAGGTTCCAGTATCTGTGTGATATGAACTTGGTCATGGATCAGGGACAAAACCAATTCCTCTTTATTCTCTTCTACTTTGATTAACCACAGTGAGAGATTTCCTTCCGGACCTTCTTTTTAGCAAATCTCCACCATACAGCTGTGCAGTGCCAGGAGTTTGAATTCTATAAAATCAAAATGGTACATGTCAGTAAATGGGGCCTTCAAGGTGACAAATCAGCAGTTATGGACTGGAGGTGCTTTTAGGATTAGCTATCAAATGATGAAATGTTTTTCAGGGCCTTTGTTAGGAATAAGTTTTACAACTCATGTTCATGAATTTTTCTGTGACTGAAGCTTTTCAGCACTTTCAAAAGCCCCAGTAATAAATTGTTCTGTATTTAGTATTTTGAAGGTTTGGGGCCACTTTGTTGGCACAAGAATTGGCCTTATGCATGTAACATATGCACAAATGCAGCAGGAAGCAAAGACCTTTCCTTCCTCCCTTCCTCCTTTTATCAGCATAAAAGTTGTGTAAAGCTGCAGTGGTCCATGCTATAAGGATTCAAATTTGAAACAAACTTGCTTTGACTTCACTGGTAGGCACCTTTCAAGGAGTAATAACCTCTGGTAAATACCTTTTTTTGGCTTAAGTATGCTCAGGAAAATTTTTCAAGATTCTCTACAGTGAGCAAAATTTGGGTTGCTTCACCTAACCAGCCCAAGGATTATTGTTGACCATGTATTGTGCGGCACTGAGGCACTCACAGCACCATTCTCACTAAGGAACACAGAAAAAATTGCTAATGCTGCAATCCTTCCCTTATTTTGCTCAAGCAAAACTCAGCTTAGTATTCTAGTCTATTTAATGAGGACCTTGTGATCGGTAATACCAGTTGCATTTGCAGAATTTGGGCTCTTGACAAAGTACAATGAATCAAAGAGCCTGTGAAATATTTCTCTGATAACTACATAGTAGGATAGAAAAGGAAAGAGAAAAGTTTTTCCAGGATTTTGGCAGGTTACAAAGGGCCTTCCACTCATCAGTCAGATGATCATATTCTCGTTTTCACTCTGAAATTTTGTTTGGTCTCTTTAAGAAGATAAAGAATGAGCAGAAAAATCAAAGAAAGTAAGTGGTGGAAATACACCACATAATGGGATCTGTATCTTACTCTGTAAAGATAAAGTAATATATTTTGTCATTTAGACAGCAGGTCATGGAACTACTCAAGAAACAGAGGATAATGATTAAATGGAAGGGAAAAGACTTTGACTGATTTGAATGGAGTGTTAACAATACTAAGTCTGAAGACGAGAACATTGCTATGAGGATGAGGAACTGAAGAGAGAGGTGATTAAGTGGTATTTAAGATTTTGCTTGTGGATCTGGACTTTTGGGCTATTCATGACTGTTTGCAACCGTTTCCACTTGTCTCCTTTGACTGCTTTAGCAACAACATTCAACCTCTCCACATTCAGTAATCTGAACACATCAGAATGAATGCATTATTTATTACATGCTCCACTTTGCTGAAAGAGTCCCTCAGTTGCAGTGGAATAAACCTAGAATTCTAAAAAAGACCATTTCTCTCTTCACTGTATGATTGGATTGTGACAGGCACAGCATCTGAATCCAGACAAATTGCTAGGGTCCTAGAAATAACAATCATGCTGTTTTCTGCCCAATAAAAGAAATGTTATATGGCCAAATTAGGCAATCCAGTGACCACCATGAAATCTAGTGAAGCTTTTCCTTAAAGGTGATGTGGATACTTAGCCAAACCTCTTTGGCTGAGCAATTCAGCTTTATCATACTCTTCTTCCAGCTAAAATTATAAATACCCTTATATTTATGCTAGTGCAACACCACCTACTAGGAGGCAAGGGTAAGAAAGCTGGCTCTTTTAAAAATTAATGAGCCTTGGAAGGAAATGAAGCTGAGAGAGTATGAAAGCATATGAATTTCTCCTATACAGAAGAACTAGCATTCATTAAGCTGTAACTCTACACTGTTCAAAGCTCCAGTCCACTTCAGCAGTAGACTAGTATGAGTAAGGACTATAGAGTTCAGGGTATGTGTTTTTCTATTGCCTGGAAAAATACATTACTGCATCTGTGGATAACAAGATTAGCAAAGACATTTGCTTTGTCACAGAGACATGTGCCTACCTGTGCATTAGATGTAATAAAATTGCTTTTGCGACAGTCTGAGAAAATAGGAGGTTTATGTCCAATGTTAAATTTAGGGCCCTTTGCAATGGTAGCAATTGTAAGCCTAATCCTATTTTTACACTGTCAGATGATGGGAATTGCATAACTGAGTATGTTAAAAATGGCAGTCTGAAGGTTTTGGTACTGGCTAATATTAGAAATTAGAAGAGGTGAAAATGAATGTGCTTACAAATAATTCTATGATGCAAGATACCTTTTAATTGTTATTTTGTTTCTCTTTTTACCTAAAAGTATTTAAATGTAACCCTTTATAGCTCTCTGTTTTATGTGCAAGGAAGTGGAAACTATTGGAAACAAATAGATGGGATTATTCACAGATTTTTTTTTTTCCCAGTTATGACCACATAATTTGGAGGTTATATATGAAGGGCTGTGTTACTTATTCTTTTTCATCTACCAAGAAATAGTCTCAAGGAACTCATGTTCCAGGTCAGAAAGCTAAAGAAGGGCATATTGACCTGAATTCCTCTTGTTCTGTACATTTCAGACTTTTCCTCATATTCAATCTTCTACTGGGGGTCATTTTTATACAAAACATTTCTGCCAGTATGTCTGTATCAAATGAAAGTTCACAGTTATTGAACATACAGTATTCATATTTATGCAGCTATGAATGTTATTCCTTAATACCATCTTGGAATAGGCTGTACAAAGGCAACACAGATCATACAGAAATGATTGTTACTATGCTAATGAACCATTATACCTTCATCACCAAGTGTAAATAAAGAAATACAACCTTACAACTCTGAAAGGAAATTGCTGTCAGAGATGATGGATCGTATTTCCTGGCTCCATGGTTGATAAATTTATATTTAGTCTTCATTTGATTACTGGTCACTATATTGTGTTTATTGCATCATTGGTCACTAAGGAGTGATCAAATAATTTTCATGAAGACAGAGATTTAGCATTAAGAATGAAGACTTCTGAGGAGACACACTTTCTTTTACTTTGAAAAAGCAGCTATGCAAAGCGTGAGCTACCAGAAATGGGGAAGATTAAGTCTGTATTCTTTCCAGATAGCCACTGTTGCCATTTTTAAAGAACATTATTAGAACAAGTAGAGTTGATCTGATGGAATGCAGTATCTGAACAGTTTTGCTTCTCTCAAGAGTATGCAGGATGTGTAGTTCCAAAATCGGAATAGTGTTCAGGTGCTAGTCACAAGAGGGAGCTCAGTGCTTCAGAGCTATAATAGAAATAGATCCAGACTGAAAAGTAAAATTTGAATTGTTTGTAAAAGGATATAGGGTTGGTAAATCAAAAGCAATTTTCAGTGCTTGGACTATATTACTTCAACTTGGATTCATCCTAGAACATCAATCTTTGGCATTAAAAAAGAAGAATATTTCACACTCAACTATTATATAGCTCACTTTCTCTGGCTTTCATCTCTCTAGTTTCTCATATTTCTATTTCTTGATCAAAAGTAAGGTTAAAATGGAATGGAGCCTGACAGATTATAGCAGAATTTTAAGGCTAAAAAAAACCCCAAAACAGTAATATTCTATTTACTCTATTAATCTTAGGAGTGGACTGGACTGGACGCAAACTTACTATCATGGTGAAAAACATTCAGAACTATAAGTTTGAAGTATTATAATATTTGAAATTATATAAGTAAAATGTAGACAAATGGAAATGTCATCTCTCAAAAAATTCCAGTTGCACATCTAAGATACTCAGGTTTGATAACCACACATTGTAGATGAACTACAGAACATCTCATCTGGGGGCACGGTGTTGATTTACACCCAAATGGGCACTTACACCAACAGCCCAGGAAGCAGAGAGTGGATGAACTGCCACAGAGCCAACCTGGTTATTTAGGTAATTAACATACTTGCCTGGAATATTCTAGCTTTAAAAAGTGCCATTTTTGAACCATCAACTGATAAAATTGTGGCCAGGTGATCCTGAAAGTAAGGGTATTAAAGCTAGAAATTATGACAATTAGCATGAAATTTTCAAGAAATCCAAACAAATTTTAATCTTTGGAGGTGAACAAATTTTAAATTGTGTTAATTCCCCCTCACAAGTTATATAATTTAAAAAAAGTATGACTTGTGCAATCCAGAGTTTGTTGTTCCAGATTAAACTAGGCTGATTCTTTAACAATGGCTCATTTCTTATTAGCCTCACCCACTCCTGGTGTTGCCCAGGTGATGTAGTTGTTCAGATGTTGTAGGCTTCTTCAAGTGTTTACTTATCAGCAGTGCAAAGCCTGTGGAAAGGGTTGGCTTGCTGAATTGGATTTGCAACTGTTGTTCTTCCCCAGAACAGTGGAAAGTAACTGAAATGGTCATATTCCTCCTTCTTACTGTAGATTCCCTTATCCTCTTGTCTCTTAACTTACACTGTCTTTGACAGTCTCTCCCTTTTTCATGCTCTACATTTTCTGGCTTGTTTCCCACTCCTTCTTGCAAAACCTACATTATCCTCATCTTTTCTTGGCCATCTGCTTTGAAGAAGTCTGGTGAAGCGGGTAATTTAAAAAGTAGAGTCTGTACATATTTCACCAGAAAAAGATTTGTCATGGTTGCAAAATAGATGCTGAAGAAAATAACCTCTGCTACACCCTTTCTAGGAAGTTCTGGATCCTGTGGCAGTTATAGTGCTTAAATCAAGTTTAGGTCTACAAGGTACACTTTCAGACCATAGTCATGGACTTCATGACAAAAGTACTTGTTAAAATTCCATACTCTGTGTTATGCAGTTGTGCAACATAAATCAGCCTAATGATCCCTTCTGGCCTTACAAAGTTTTGCTCTTTTAATTTAAAAGGGCCACTGTGTCCCTTTGGTGAGCACCAAATCAAGTACTAGGGTGTTACTAAGGTAATTTATTAGGAAAAACCCCTACACATTAAATCTAATAGCATATTTCTTAAAATATACATTTTAAGTCAATCACTTTATGAATTAAGTTTATTTTTAAATTTGAAAAAGTTGTTTTCTAAAGAGAAAGCACAACAATTTTGGATAGCATAAGTTTGTGCTTGCAAATAGCTGAATCCTTGAATTAAGAAAAAAACCCAACCTCAATTTTGAATACTATCAATGATTCTATGATAGACTTTCACAAAATGTGATCAGAATTTACATTTCCATGTATAAATAATGGATATATAATGTGTAAATGAAAAAAGACTTGATTAAACTTTTCCACTTTTATTATCTTTGTCAGAAGACAGAATGATAAGTAACTTGTTTTTGGGTTTTTTTGTGGTTTTTTTTTTTTTAAATCTCAAGTACCTTTTATCCATTAAAAGTTTTCTTCAAAAGTTTTTGGCCAGACTACATGAATGTCTGGTTTTAGAACTATTTCCCCCCTTGTTTCCCAAAAAAGCAAGGTGTACATTATTACGTTGTCTGAATAGCCTTCCATTTCTGTTTATTGTCAGCCCACCTACAACTGTAAAAACTTGTTGGCCAATTTTTGATATAATTCCTATGAGTTTAATCAGCAGTAACCAACTGACTGAGAAGCACTTGCTTCAATAACCAGACAACCAACACCTACATGATTCAGCCATAACAAATGATGCCCCTTCCTTTCCAGCAGGTCAGAAAGTGGAGGATTTGCAAGGCAAATAGGGATATTTGTGTGTGTGGAACAGAAGACACAAAGCTGTAGGAAACCAGGCTTCACTAGTTGTTCTTTTCAGTAGCAAAGACAATTCACAAAACAGAAGACACACCTTCTCATATGGCCATTAATTAAATTCAAAAGAGGCTAAGTATCTTACCCTGAGAGCAAAATTGGGGAAATCCTGCTTTTAACCATCTAGTTGCTCTTGTGATCAAGGCAACAAAGCAAGCTATAAATTAGCCCCGGACAATTTGAGATAATTCCAGTACTCCTTATAGACAATGCCTTGGCAGCCAGGATCTGATGGCTATGAGACTCCTCAGCCACACTTTTCCCCCAGAGACATCTCATCCCCAGAGGCTTCTAGCTGTATCCCATTGCTCTTCTCTGAAGAAACATGATGAGGCACAGATGGTCCAACTCTACAGCTGTAAAGGCACTAAGAACATCAAAGTAAAGACTTCATTTCCCTCCAGCACAGCAGGTTTTAAAACAACAACAACAACAAAAACCTCCTAAACTGTCTATAGCTCAGGAAGCAATCCCAGCACAAATTGGCAAGAACTCGGATAGCTTCAAATTGAAAAATGTGCAATTAATTTGCTAAATGCAAGGTGACATGTCTGAGAGGATGGTCTTTATTTGAAATCAAGGATAGTTGATTAAAAATTGTGCTCTCTACTAAGAAGGAAATAGTCATCCTTAATCTATGATTTAGAATATGATTTTATTGTACTCCCATTCAAGTATGCAGTGCCTGATTGAAAAGGAAGCAAATCTAATTAATTAATATTGGCCTCTCATTATCATGCATCTGCCCTGCACTTCCTGAACGACAATCCTAAACATCAGAAGACAGCACTCTTTATAATCAAGGATCTTATAAACAACAAAATAAAAAAAAAAACCAAAAAAAATCCCCACGGCTCCCCCAACCGTATCCTATTGCTAAGAATAATCCATTGGCATGTCAGCCGCCCCGGCGAACAGACAGGCCTTACATCGTGCTCCGGGTGTGGCCGAGCCGGGGCCCTGGCGCGGGGCCAAGGGAAGCAGGTTTCAGCGGCGCGAGCCCTCCGCGGAGAACACCCCACCGCCGCTCCCCCGGCCGGGCACCGCGCGTTCGTTCCGTGTGTAGCGCTCCTGTGTCTCACTACTGCTCTCGCTGGTATTTTCTTTATGACTTCAGCTTATTTGAAGATTTGGCTGCAAGATGTATTTTCACACAGTGCTCAATGCAAAGTCTAAAGCTCGAGCTCAGAGACGCAGTCTACCGAATTGAAAGGAGCTAACTTGATCTCTGGATATAAATAACTGTGGAAAGACAGGGGGATCTACTCCTATGCAGTTTCGATGATTTCTGGCATGTGTGATGACATCAAAAAATGTTATACCAAAAGTACATGCAACCTCAGCTGTCAATTGGGTGAAATTTCTTCACAGATACCTGACAGAAATATGGAGAAGTCAGAAAAGTAACATTAAGTCATTAGCAGCAGACAACAACCACAAATACTCACCACCACCTTTGTACTCTATGCCATAGACTGTCATTCCAACCTCTTTAACTCTTCTAACTGCAATTTCCCTCTAGAAAGCTACCAATGACCGGTATATGGGTTTTTATGGATCTTTGTGCCTGAAGGACTAAGTTGGAGTTTGGGGAGGAGAGGGGAGTGGTAGAGAAGGAAGATAAGAGGAGGGGAGGAGAGGGGAGGAAAAGAAAAAAAGACTTGAAGTGTCAGCAGAGACAAGTGCATGACCTGCAGGTCCAGTGTCACAGGATCACAGAATTTTCTGCATTGGAAGGGACCCACAAGAATCTTTGAGTCCAACTCCTGGCCCTGCACAGGACCATCCCCATGTGCCTGAGGGTATTTTCCGAAAACTTCTTCGACTCAGACAGACTTCATGCTGTGGCCACTTCCTTGTGGAGCTCATCCCAGTGCTCAACAATTCTCTGGATCAAGAACCTTGCTCCTAATACCCATCCTAAACCTCTAAACCTTCCCTGACACAACTTCAGGCCATTCCCTCTGGTCCTGTCACAGGTAACAAGAGAGGAGAGGTCAGTGTCTGTCCCTCCTCTCCTCTTCACAAGGAAGATTTCTGTGGTCTTTCTAAAGTTATGGATTGGTAGATGGAAGAAGGGATATCTGCTAGCTGGACATGGATTTCCTTTTCCCTTCTCTTTGGGTTTCCAGATTGTGTTTTGTATTGTGCTCTAATGGCTATATTCCAGTCTTTGTAAAAATAAAATAAAAGTCAGCCTGCTGACAAATATGTTGTTTCAGATGTTTATCTTCTCAATTGTTGATGAAAACCCTTTCCAATTTGTGCATAGACTTCCATTAGGAATTTTTTTTTTCATAAATACAAAACACTTGTTTCAACAGATTTTCTCTCAGTATT
This sequence comes from Daphoenositta chrysoptera, assembly GCA_013397915.1. NCBI lineage: Eukaryota > Metazoa > Chordata > Aves > Passeriformes > Daphoenositta > Daphoenositta chrysoptera. Next base: position 249,827 of record VZRO01007262.1, on the reverse strand, counting down.
TCCAAAGGCTGAATAACATTGAATGAATAAAAACAGAGATGTTGTCTGTTGCGGAACAAAATCTCTAAGCCATTAGGAAACTGCTGTGTCTGGATTCATCTCTGTCCATGTTAATAGGATTCAAAGGTTAAAAAGAAAAACTATTTGTAATTCTCCACAGAAAAATATGCCAGTGATCTGACCTCAATCAATAAACTCTTAAGATGCAGCACAGGTGTTAGAGATGGCTAAGAAGAGACGGTTGGAGACACGTATTGATTATTTTTATTGTACACTCCACACTGACACTCGACTGATTAATCCAAAACACCTAACTCTTTCCAGCAGCTGGAAAAGATGTGCATTTTTATCTCATCCTTAGCATTCCCATCAAGTGATGAACTATAAAACTTTTGCCTGCAAACTCAAATTGAAAAAAAGGTCAAACAGAATTGATATTTTTTCACACACTAAAACTTTAAAAAACTGTCCAACTGGATATTTTCAGGTCTGCTCTTAATATACGGAGTGAGTTCCGTGGGTGATATTATGATTTGCCAAAGTACTTAAGCATATGTTTGATTTTAAACTCTGAATAATCCCCTTTGCACCAGAATTAATGCAGGCACGCCAAACTAAGGATGGAGTTGGAGACAGCAGCTGTCCCACACCCCTCAATCATCACCTCTAGGAGTTTTCCTATTCGGATGCAGGTGACCCAGCTGTTTCGCAGGAATTTAGGTTTGGCAATCATTTACCTGGAAACCAGGATAAAAATGCATGAAAAATGAACCAAATTATATGACAGAGAAATAGCAAAAATCTGTTATTATGGAAAATAGGCAGGAAAAAAAATAAGGCATTTGTAAGCTTTAAGATTTATTTATGGCTTCAGTTGCTTCAAGACCGTCATGATTACAAAGAAGTCCGCAATTAATATTTCCTATGATATTTCACAGTCCAGTTGGGATAATAATTTTATATCTGACCAAGTGTGTAGGAACTTCTAACTGCATTCAAAATGAGCTGCCTGGAGACAAAATAGTTATCTGAACATACAATGGTATCAGTGAAAAATTCTGCTGGACTCTTGTTTCACATGTAGACCAGAAAGAATAGGTCTAAATATAGTCACCACAGAGGCTGAATGCCTCATTTCTCTAACACAGTCATTCTTCTGGGATTAGAGCCAAGTTAAAAATAATTAATATCTCTATTGCCATGAAAATCTAGACATTGTTTGAATGTATTTTTGCATTTTTATAGTTGACCTCTCAAAGTATTCTAACATGGGGGTCCATCTTTACTTTGTATGGGTACAGTATTGCAATACTGGAAAGAAACGATACAATAACAATAGATGTAATACCAGCCTCAGTTTGGCAAGTTATTTCATATGTAAAATGAAGGGACACTTAAAATAACCTTGAGCATGGCTTTAAAGTCCGAATTTACTCAAAAATGCTGTTGTCTAGTTACATAAGGGAACAACTGGTTTTGTTATGATGTCTTAAATTCTGGAGCTTTTAAATTCTAATCACAATCGTTGGTGAATCTGTCCCGAAGATTTCCATGTCACTTGTCACTAAGTGTTTTCCCCTTGCCTTCACAAGGGTGGAAGACACCTAATCAGTCTGGATTCATCATGCTTAAGGGTATTTGCTGAAAATTCATCACATGTGGTCTGTGTAGGTTGGTGAGTGCCAGATTTTGTTAACAAAATCTATCTACTAATTTTACCACCGAAGTTGAATCTTTCAGAGACCACTTTCCTTGATGGCACTACTGCCAGAGTCTTTGTCGAATCTAGAATGGGCAAACAAGTTTAAAGAAAAGAAGAACTGACTTAAACAACTGTGCAAAACTCCAAGTGTGTTTCCAATGAATCTGTACTTTGGTTTTGAAAAAAGCTGACATAACATTTCTTGTCTGGTATTTGTTCTGTAGTCACTTTTAAAATTTCTGACTCAAGCCAGGGCAGTAAGTAGAAACAGAAAATGCTACAGACCTACCTTTCTTGTGGATTTTTTTACCAAAAAACCAAAAAAATATACATATATATATATATATATGTATACATATATATACATACATATATATATATGTATATAAAATCACTCAAGAATATTTGATTTTGCAGCTAACACCAAGTTTTGCAAATTCAAATTTAAGCCAATTTAAACCCAACTTCCCACCTGCCAAAAAACCCTAAAAATAGTTATTGATAGTGATAATTTATGTCAGAAATCTAATATGACTCCAGACTGGATTTATACATGGGTACAAGTTTCCTTAGTGACTTAAGAGGTAGAAATATCATTATATTGTACTATTACAAGAAACTTAATTTCACATAAATAGTCTGAAAAATATTTGGATTTTATATTTATATCATCCTGGTATAGCTGGATTTGAAGGCTGCAACTTTTCTTTCCAAGTCACAGAGACAACAGGAGGTAACACTTTTATCAGGTTCGTTTTGGCACATGGTAAAGAGATAATGGAAGTTCTAACTGTAACAGACAGCTTTGTATCCAGATATGATTTATTTTAAATTAAATATGAGAGCAAACACAGACTAGACAGCCTCTGTTTAAAAAAAAAAAAAACAGACCTGGAGAACCTTATGAAAATTATCCCCCAAGATTCAGTAAAAACACAGTTAGATGAGAGTTCTCAGAGGTGAGAACAATATTTAGACTGAACAAGAAATGGATGTGACAGAAAGAGAATAGTGCTTTGTGTCATCCAGAAAAAGTGACATTGGCATTATGGCCAATAAATTAAGGTAAACTAGGTAAATTAAGAAATATATGTAGCAATTAAGATTAATGCAGACAAAATATAGGCAAAACCAAATGTGTTCAGCAGAGGTTCAAGTAGTCTCCATCCCATGTTGTTGAAATTAATCTATGCTCTTGCAAGATCTTGTAGGTAGGACTGATGACAAGTTGGATGTGTTAATTCATCAAGTGGTGCAGCAGTTCGGTAAATGTAAAGCACAGACATGTCATGGAATCTTAGAACTGTAGAATTGCTTGGGTTGGAGAAGACCGCTAAGATCAAGTCCAACCATTAGCCCAACAATGCAAAGTCCACCACTAAACCATAATCCCAGGTGCCACGTCTATGCTTCTTTTAGACACCTCTAGGGAGGATGACTCCATTATTTTCCTGGTCAGTCTCTTCCAGTGCTTGATAAGTCTTTGTGAAGAAATTTTTCCCAACATCCAATCTAAACCTCCTCTGGCACAACATGAGGCCGCTTCCTCTCATCCTGTCACTTGTTCCAGGGGGAAGAGACTGCCCTCCACCTGGCTACAGCCTCCTTTCAGGTAGCTGTAGAGAGTGATAAGGTCTCCCTTCTGAATGTCCTCTTCTCCAGGTTAAACAACCTCTTCTCCCTCAGCCACTCCTCATAAGACTTGTGCTCCAGACCCTTCACCAGCTTCAATGCCCTTCTCTGGATATGCTCCTGCACCTCAAAGTCCTTCCTGAGTCCAGGGACCCAGAACTGGACACAGATGCTAAACAGAATCGGCACCCATACTGAGCTCTGGGCAACATTTCTTGTGCTCAGAAAAAACTAGATGCTATTCCATTCCCTCCCAACTGTCTTGCACTGCTCTGCAAGGAATGATGCATCCACTTTAAACTCCCCAGACTTAGGACAGAGAATAAGATTACCCAGGAACAAAAGGCTCCATAGACTTCTGATGAAGATAGTTGGACTGTCTGAAGTTCTGACCTTTTGCTTTGTCTTTGTGTTTTGGTCAATAATATCTTAATGAATACTGAACACACATGTTATAGATAAAGAGAATCTAAAATCTTTTTCTTTTCTGAAAGCACTGTGCTCATCACTAAATAAGAGAATCAGCTTTCTTCTTGCTTATTTTCCCAATGGCCCCATTTTGCTCGGCAGAGTGGAAAACTTTCAGCTTAAGGCTCTGTGGTGGTGAAGGTATTTTCCAAGGAGGTAGGAGCTGTGGGACTGTTTTTTCTGAAAACGATGGAAAAGGTCTTACACATCTGGTGCTCTCACTGCTAAACAACTGTGCAGAAGTCTGAGCACAACTTGTTCCTCTACCCATGTGCTTAAAAAGAAACTTTCCAGATGCATAATGAAGAGAACCTCATTCTTACCTTCAATTCTGGGAGATTTCAAGCTGTAAATCCCGGGTGCATGTAGGTTTTTATCTCAATTGTGAAAAGATCCTTCTATGAATATGAGAGAGAGAAAACTTCAAACATGCGTCATTCCTAAGTAGTGCTATTACTTGGCTTGAGCCTTCCTGTCTCCTTCTTAAAGGTATAGGCATCTCTCAAGTTTAGAGTCTAATACAGATGAGAACCCAACTCAGAATTATGAATGACATTCTCACTGAACTTCAGGTTCTGCTAAGCTCAGCTCGGTATTGTCTATATACTTCTGGAAAGTGTTTTATGAAGACCAAAACAAAGTAAATTTTCCGTCATTATATGCCTGTCACTTCACCTTCTCTGTGAGAAAGCTGCCTTTCTTACCTTTTGCACGTCTTTTAGACAGTTGAGAATGAAAATAACCTGTTAGATCATACTGAACAGCAGTCTTAGACTGCTCTTTTTCAGAAAGCAATTGCACTTTCTCTGGAGGTAGGATAGCAAGGAGAAGTTCAGTCTGTATGATCCCTTTCTCAGTTCTTTTGAAACTGTCAGAAATATTCCTGGCTTTTAGAGGACATTAAGGATTTGATCCCTTAAAATTAAGCACTCCTAAGTGGTTCTGTGAGGTAAAGCCCAACCCAATAGGCAATTTTAAACATACAGATTTTGTCCATAGTTATAAACGTAACTGAAAAAATGTATTATGACATTCTTGTGATCAAAAAATACAAGGGGAAATGAATCTCATTTATGTTTGGTGAAAAGCTGATTTGGAGTTTATGTAGTGAGAAAATGCTTTTTCTTTTCTGCTTTTTTTCCTTTGCTTTTATACTACCTCTCATATTTTTGCCTCATGCTTTAATGACCTTCTTTCAAAAAATCTCATGAATGGAAAAACACAGTCTGAGTATTTTTTTGGACATCTTAAGGTGCATGCTAGCAGTTGTACGCTTGACGCTTCTAAATATCAAGAATGAAAAACTCCTCTAACTATATCTTTAAAAGAGTAGCTAATCTCACAGATCACACATGAAAGTACAGATTTTTTGTGTGTAAAGGAACAGGTTGATTACTGTAACTTTGTTTTTCTTTTTATTCCATTGAATTCTATGGATTCTACCAGATTTACAGAGATGTAAAGTTGAAATAACAGTGTTAAATCCAGCACATTAAAAATCATAAGTACTTCTAGTGCAGTGTTCATCCAAATATCTCTACAGTTACATTCTCCTACTCCTTGCCAGACACTTTGTTTTTGTCTGCCTTTAATTTGGAAGCTTTTGGGGAAAGAAAATACCACTATTTCTTTTCGTAAGTTTACATAAACTGCACTCTACTTCAAGATAAATAATGAATAAAGTCTACTCATGCTGTTTGAACAAGTTTGAGGAGCCTTGCAAGAAGAGAGCTGACAATGCAGACTTAATAGTTTGATCAAAGCATATTCCCAACAATAGAATCAGGTTGATTCCCAGCAGTCATCTGCCACTGAATGCTTTGTGATTTTACATTATCAGTTGGAAATTGATTGAATGGCATCCCCTGAGCTTTAATCTTTTTCCTAATTGACTGTGATGTACTTTTCAGGAAAGTTGACAGCTTTGGAAGGGTTTGAGTTGCTCTGTTAACATATCTATTTTCTCATCTAGTGGCATAGACTGACTGGAAATCCAGGGATAGTGGGCTTTTGTGCAACTTCCAGACAGATTTAATTATTAGTAATTACATAGCAAAACAAACAAAAAGAATTTAATGCAGTGCTTTTTTGTCATACTCTGCCCCAAAATAAAATGCAAGCATAAGCTTCTGAGAGAAAAGGGGAGGCTGAGAAGGAATCAGCGCTACCTCCATGCAGTAAAAATTGATTCTCTGGGGGGTCCCATGGAGCAAAGCATCTGATCTGTGGTGGATATCTACATTTGGTGGATATCTACATTTGAACTAGCCACCTGAGTCCTCTTTAACAGTAGGAAGGGGAAAAGAATTATAACCTCACTCTAATGCAGACAGTTAAATTATGTGAAATTAATTATTCTTTAGGGGTATGTACTTTACTTTGGCTGTGAAAACTACATGGTGGCATTAGCTCAAGTAAAGGCATCTGCACTGATGACATGTACCGCTAGGTTAGGTGAATCATTCCTAGATGGTTTTGTGTCTAATGGTAAATTAAGCAATGCCAAGGAATGGTCCTGGCTACTGAAATTCAGTCATCTATAATATTGTTATTTAAACAGGCCATGGTGTGATTTTGGTCTATTCCGCTTAGGACTACACCAGACAATTTCTTGGCATAGGGAGCACACAGCCATTCCTAGCAGGCAATGGGAATGTAGGCACTCTGTCTTTGAAGGTAAAAGATTTTAAAAATACAAATGCAAAAACCTCTTCAAGTGATGTTTAATTTTCTACTATAGATGTATCTGGAACATCTAAATTTGAGAGTAATGGTAGGGGACAGTAAGCCTTCATAATGCAATATGTCACATGTTTTCATCAATTTTTTGAGTACAGCATCTTAGTTTATCTGTTAATGGCAAATCTGTAGACAAATGAAATCAGGATGAGAACTCTTGGAGGATTTCCTCAGTACACAGTGTGAATCACAGTGAAACATCTTCCTAAATAGTGTTGATACATTGGGAAAACATAATATGGTCTGCTGTATCTGTGACTGCATCAATTGCTCCAGTACAGCTGGTACACCAGTTTGTACATGAGGGTCCTGATATAAGCAAAATTATAAGAACAACTGATGCATTTTTTTTTTGTGCAGTCAATTTGCTGTACTCTATGCGCCTCCTTTCTTTGTCTAAATAATAATATAGAAAATTCTTGAGTCCCATGGGATATATTTTAATTAAATAGCTACCATAATCATCCACCCTCTACTTTGAAAAGTTGTTTGACTTCATAGACTTTAATGACAACTTATAATTCTCATTATAGCGAAACAGTATTTTAGACTTGGTGTAAGTTTTCTTGATATAACCAAGACTTTCACATGTAATATGGAATTATCTGCTCAGAAGCTAAATACATATGTATACTTTGCATAGTCACCAGTAGAGAGTAATCACAGAGGTTCCCTCTCTATTCTAGATTTTTATACTTGTGCTATTACCAACAATGTGAATAACATACTGAATGTCTTTTGAAAGACAGAACGTCTAATAGTTGATTTGAATTCTGGGGTAAATTATTCCATGAAAATGACATCTGCAAAGCATATACTTTAACATGAAACGTATATCAAGTAAATAATTTCTTTAAATATATTAAATTCCTTATATGGAATAGATACTATGCTCTCTGATTCAAATGAAACATTACAAAGTCAATGAGAAATGAGAACAGGCTGTTTGCAATTTTCTGAGATATGAGAAACTGCTGAGCCAATTGGTAATTTTAATTCACATGCTTATTTCCCTATTAACGCTACTGTAAAATAAAGAATAAACAGGCTTTGCTGTGCCTGTTGCTTAATTAGCCATAACAAAACTTTCTGAAGTGTGGTACCTCAGCAATTGAAGGTACTATGGTTGTAGGCAGTGGCCTGCCAACAATAATATGAACAGATCCTGACAATTGCCAAGACTTCTCAGCAAGGCTGGGGTTTCTCTAAGTTATATGAACCATTTCCTGCAGATGCATTGGGCTTTTTCATTCAAACAGTTTTCAGAAGTTATTTATTTATCATATTCTGGGTATCTTCTCTTAACAACACTCTCTTGAGGTTGTTTCTGGAAAAACTCAGAGAATTGGATCTGGGTTCCATGTAGTAAGAATTTTATTTCAAGACTTCATGTTTTAGTAAATTCCTACAGTTACACTGCACTGTATAAACCATATTCCACTGATTTTCCATGAGCACTTAAGAAGAAGAAAAAGTTTGGTGTAATATCCTTCATGGACTTGATGCTGGACAATGGTTTGGATTATGTGAGGGAAAGAGTCGGGTGCAGCAGAACTGGTGCTCCTCAGCCAGTGATCTGCTGAGAGCAGGTGGACAGGGAGCACGTGGGATATGGTGGACTGGGAAGGAAGAAGGGCCATGGCCTTTACTTTCTTGCTGACTGGCTAGAGCATCCAAGCTGGAGCTGACAGGGAAGCAGCTCAATGCTGATGAAAGCCTGCAGCAATTAGTAGCATTTGGGAGCAAAAATGAAACAGGAAGAAAATCGTGCCACAGCATCCCAGAGATGCTCTGCCTCCCAAGACATTTCTTGGATAAGTGTCAGGGAAGATGCCGTTCTTTGCTTTGAAGAGGAGCTAAGTTAAACCCTGGCTCTTGCTGAGTGCCTGCAGGGAGACCAGGCCAAAGGCATGCCTGTGTGCCCATGGTTTTCATGCAGGCTCTTTTGTGAGGAGAGTTCTGAAGCTGTGGCCCTTTGCATAGCATACATCTATTACATTTATGTGTGTGGATATGCAAATAACTTCCCTGCTTAGACTCCTGAGGTCCTCTACCTTGGCTGTAAACATGTCCTTTGACAGTCGTGCTGTCCTAAACACAAAAAGGAACACTAAGCACAATACAAACTTGGCCCAGAAATGCTCCCTATTTTCTTAGATTAAACACCTTTCTCTGGCTGCATCTTAGTGTCTGAACAACTTTATAGTTGACTCCTATAAGGTTAATGGAAACTTGTGGAGAACACATAATTTGTGCGGCAACGAAAAAGAGCAGAAACCTTCTCGAGTAAGAAATGCAGTTACTCTGGCATGCACGGTGACACTTCTACAGGTATTTGTATAAAACTTACAGATTCTCTTAAGAAAGAGAAAGAATAGAAAATATTGGTGAGAAAAATTGCAACTCAAGCTACCAAAAACAGTATGAGACCTCTCCAGGCAGTCACTGGCCACATGTCATTGTTCGCAGAACCTCCTAGGTATGCTTTCCAAGTAGTCTAGATTTTTCTAGCATTTGTTCTTCATCTGGTTGGGACTGTTTGCACATTTACTGAAGTCTAATAAGTGTTATAAGACAAAAGACATGTCCAAGAAGCCTACCATCTGCTTTATCAAACAGCAGTCTTCTCCACAACTTCCATAACAGCCATCTAAATGCAGTTCATTCTCAATTTGCAGGTTCCGTTGGCATTGTGGGGCAATAGAAATGGGGATGGGAGATATTTTCCTTAGCTTTCTTTTACTGTTAATGGCCTTTGGGGAGACTGCCACTCATGAAAACTGTCCTTTGGCTAGAATTATTCACTGGGAGAACAGCAGATCCCAATACAAAACCTCTTGTAGGGTTAATAGAAGTCAGCTTGCACCCAGAAGGAGGACAGCCAGCATCAGCCTTGAAACACCCTCATTCTCCATCTCCAGACCCATCTGCTGCACTTTGTGCCTGCACTGGCCTCGCAGGGGGCTGGTTTGAGGGTCTGCGGGAAGAGCCCCGTCCCTTGGGGAGTGGGGTGTGTTCACTCACGGCCAAATGCGTGCTATGCTGAAGGGAAGATGGAGACAGAGGGAGAGTCTGGGAGAGAGCAATGATTGTGAAGAAAACTCTTGTGAAGTTACGCCTTTATTGTTGCAAACCTGTAGTTCTTTGTGTCTTTGGGAAGGCGGGTGCGAACTGGGTGCCAAATGGAAACCAAAACTCTCAGTATCTGGCACTCAGCTTGCAATTCTTTTGGATAATTTTGAGTGAGCATGTATACAATTAAGGCAATGGATAATCAGGCTCCTCAGGTAGGCAGGTATGTATCTTCCACTTAGAAGCCAAGGGAAAAAATTGTGTGATGTGGTTGCTTTCAAGGTGTTTTATTTTGCTTTTTAGCTGGTTCTCTGAAAAATAGGAGTAGTGCCAAGTCTTCTAAAATTGAGAATGAAGAAATACACCTTATTTTTGGATAATTTCCTTGGTGATGAGGACAAAAAAAAAGGATTTCAGAGGTGAAAAAAAGAATGAGAGGATGCAAAACTATATTAACTTTCAGTTAGTTATTTTTTTAATAAAAAGGAATAATTATTTAACTTTCCCTGTGCAATACACTCAATGTGTGCTTTCTGCTGTGTATCTAAGAAGAAAATTAACTTACAGGTTTATTTTTGGTACTTTAGCATTGGAGATAATAAATTAGTTTTAATTTTTAAATATAATTTTGCCATTCTTAAGTCAAAAAATTTTATTCTGCTCACTATTCTAAAGCTACTCCCCACTTGCTTTAAAAAAATTCTCAAATAAAAAAAATCCATTCTAAACTGTCATTCTTAAAACAATAATTTTAAGAAAGGTTTCAGTGGGTAAGTGCTAGCTCTCTTCTCTGTTCTTCTTTTCCTTCTTTGAGAACTCAATCTCTTTTTTTTTCTGGTTTTTATTTTTTAATCCTTTTTACATGAGTCACAGCTAAACTTTTTTGTTATCATTGTTTTGCAGCATTGTTACCATTGCAGCCACAGTACCAGAGGCTGTCGAATTTGATTTTCATTATTCCTTTTACTGTCCTTCTGGATATATGGCATGTGAATGTTTTAATATTACATTTCTTTCTAATCATATTACATCTCTTTCTATCCTCCAAAACATGAGTAACACTAGTTTGCCAGGTAAATCAAATCAGCATCAGTGAGTCTGGGTGAATTTTTCTCTTAACACTTCCCAGCAGACATGGGCTTTTGATAAGAATTGCAGCATGGCCTGATTGTACCTTCAAAGGACGTATGTAGGTAAACCCGGGGAGCATATAACTAAGGGTTTATTTCTAAAAGACAGAAGCGGGAAATGGAGAATCAGGATCCCACCTCCAGGCAAAAGAATGCCTCTTGGCCAAGGAATTACAGATCCTCTTGGTAGGATGGGTCTTGATTCCTGAATTCTGCTACCAAAGCAGCCCTTCTCTGTGTTTGCGGCCCAGGCCAGACCCCAGGCTGATACACCCTGTTTTGCTGCTTTGAGTTCCTTACCAAATTTGACAAATTTGACCAAATTTGCTGTCTCTGCCAGCAGTTAACAAAAGCTTTGGCCTAAAGTTTGACTATGATTACCATAAGCATCTACTACAGTAAATATTTCACTAATGCCAATGTCTCCGGTTCAGTTTAAGTCCCATATACTTTATTTCACATCTTAAAATAACAACTTCATGTCATCTACTGCAACTTTCAACCAGTGATCTTAAAATAATTGGCAGACTTCAGAAAATACATGCCAATTTCTGCAGTCCTTTGCATCCTTTCAGTGAAATCTCATAACGAATTCAATTGGATTTTCCTTGAGAAAGGAATGAGCAGGAGTTGACTCTGTCAGAGTCAACATTGTTGCCGTCAAAACTAAAAGTGGGTCACCTTTGAGGAAAGGGCAAGGGCTGCATGCAAAGTGGCAGGGACAAAACTGGGAGGCAGAAGCTTTACGGACATCTCTCAGACGTGGCAAACAGCTGAGGGCTCGTTATGGAGGATGGGAAGCCTGTCTAAAGCAGAGGGGCATTTCTGTCTACCTACAAAGATGCCACCTGGAAGTCTGTCCCCACAACAGGCTGCCATCTCCTGACTACATCATGTGTGAAATGACTGTTCCTCACTTGGTACAAACGTGTTCCTGTGGTATGTTAGACTTATCACAAATTCTCTAAATCCCAAGTAGATGGGAACTGAGGCGATTCTATGAAGTTCCACATGTTGTAAAAGTAGTACTGCTTAAAAACATTTAGTATTATTAGACTGGATTTCCCAAAAGAAGAAATATGTTCTGAATGTAAGATCACTTTATGTTTTTAGCCTCCTAAATCCATCTTCTTGTTACAAATTTCCTGACTTCTTTTTCAACCTCTGTTTCTACAACAGAGCTGAACAGTCAGTTGTGGATATTTCTGTTAATGTTATTACATATATTTTCTGGTCTGGGCAATCGGTACCTATCCAATTGTATATCTTTAGGCAGCTCATTAAAAATGGAGCTAAAAATGATGTAAAAAATGGTATTTCTATGTGTAGGAGGATGTGAGTGAGAACGTAGCTCTTTCCCTCAGCCCTGAAGATTTACATGGAGTAACATCATAAACCTGTCTCAGTGTGGGAGGCTCCATGAACATAGCATGAATCTGTCAAATTCCAGTCTCTCTGGTATACTTGATGCCAGTTCAAAATCTTCTAGAGACTGAAAAAAGAATTCTAAAAATAATGTCTCCCACATATATAAAACAGACACCACAAAATGCAGTGATAAGAATTTCATAAGCATATTAGTGGGTATTTGATTTCTTCTTCTGCAGTGTTTCACTTCCTACAGGTTTTTCCTGATTATAAACCTGTCTGCTTTATCCACAATGGGCTCTGTATCAATATTGTCACCTGCAGACTGCTGACTCCTCATAGAACTGTGTCCACCGGAAAGAAACAATAAAACTTATTTGATAAATAAAACTTTTATCTATGAGATTGGTCAAATACAATTTGCCAAGACTTTGAAAATCTACATCTGTTCTGTATACAATTTGTATTGCCATTTGTTCCACAGATGTGTAACAAGACAAATACCTGTCCAGGCTTACATGTGATTCAGAAATGCATATGTTAATCATGCTGGTGGAAGGAGGTGAAGGAAAAGACAATAAATCAGCTTACAAATGGTTTCACTTGGAAAGGTCTAACAGAACAGGGTTATTTTTATCCTAGGATGCTTTTAATTTGAATCAAAAATGCTTTACCACATGTTCTGCCAGCAGTTCAAAAGAATTGGTAACAAACATTTAATCTTTTTTATTCTGGGATTGGCACTAAGCCCTCATCAAAAAGCCTATGCAGTCAAACAGCTTATCTCCACTGAGCTGTTTTCCTTAATGTGTTCCTAATTATAATCCTATATATTGCTCACTGTGGCCGATTGAACAATATGGCAATAATTTCTTTACAGACCTCGCTGTTCTTTGAACTGCAAGTACAGAGGGCTAGGACGGAACCAGATCAATGGGATTTGAGTGCAGAGGAATCCAGCCAGATGCAATCTCTGGAGAATGCATTTCCAGCTGTTCTCCAGAAAGGGACTGGAGCAGACAGCTGGTAACTGTGCAGCCCCTTTCATACAGCCCCACGGATCTGTGCTGCAAGGTGTAGTCCTTCTTATCTTTATTGCATTCTGTGCCTCTGGGGAGGGATTCCCACGAATTCCACACAAAAGGTGTTTTTCCAATATCAGGGATTGGAGTAATAGCCTGCCTACCCTCTCCTCTTAAGATTTCATTAGACCATTAAAAAGTTTCTGAAGGACTATTTGAATCAAACTCGGACAAATGTTTCCATAAGCTGAAAGCTGTAAAATGATGCTGAGAGGAAGTAAAAGTATTTGTGCTATAGTGTTAGCTGTGTTTGTTTGCACAGGGTTTTAGAATATATAAAATCTGAAAAGTTATGCCTTTTATTCCTAAAGTGCCTGCAGCCTTAGGAATTGCAAGCCCTTCCGCCTCCTTTCCCCTGTGTGAACACCTGGTTCACAAAGAACACGTATTGCCATAATGTGATAGATACCAAGTAAGTGAAAATGGTTATAGCTGAAATTATGTTTATACCAAAACAACTGTTTGTATTTGCCAGCTTCCACTTAGCCCTGATGCAGAGATATTTAACAAGGAGAAGAAAGCAGTTGACTAAGGATTTGGTGCTCCTGTACTTTTGGTAGAGTTTCCCCTTACAGATCATATCCCTTCTCTCCCGATTGATGTATGCACTTCCTTTATTCTGATGTGTTCCCTTGCCCACATACCCCTCACATACAGAGGACCCAAACAAAACAGAGTACAGTGCTCAATCTTTAAAACAAGGCAGATCAGAGAGGCAAACTCCTCAGACTCTCCCTGCATGATTTACAGGACAAACTGGGTATTCTGGAGCTATATATTTGTTTTAATGGAAAAGAGGGCATAGTAAAAGTCTTTCTAGAGACCCTTCAATTCCTCTAGAGGGTGCTTGGGCAGGTACTGCATCCCAAGCCTAGAAATCAGGAAATGGTATATTTCATATGTGTATATTGCTGATATTACAGGGACTGAAAGGCAGATAAACTCATTTTTGCCAACCCTAAAGGCTCCAGATGCAAAGATTATTTTTTATCCACTCACAAACAGTGAACACTGTCCTGAATTTCTGACTTGAAGGTTTCATAAAACCCACTTTCTCTGTACCTGGGTCTAACTGCCTTTGCCAAAAAATGTTGAGAACTTCCCAGTACCCTACTCACACTCTTTTAAAGGCCTGGTGTCTGTGAAGTCAGGGTCTGGAGTAAGATCACTTGAAAAACAGCATTACTTAATACATCATTGCACATATGAGTAATCAGTCAAATAATTAAAATTACTGAGGATGTTCAGCTGGTCTGTGAGGCAGTCAAGGCTCACTGAGGCTCTCCAAGTAATAAAGATCATTGCTTTCAGAAGATAACACTGCTCTTGGTTTTTTACTTTCGTGTCTTATGCCTCAACTTTTGGGATCATTGCCTGCTAGATATCTTAGTCTTCCCCCTTCAGACAGGTGGAAAACATATCACTGTTTCCATGTGACTCTCTTAAGGTGCCAACTTCTTAAGATTGCCAGACATTGTACTGCTCACTGCTTCTGTTCATTTTCACCCAGTAACAGCACTATTTTCACAAAGTGTGGCCAGACACCAAACCATATTTTGTAATACAGGATATCTGTCTTTTGCCATAATTATATTTTACACACTATCAGGTCACCAGTGACCTTCTTTCAATTCCAAATAGAGATTGCACACTTTCAAATAAAGAGATGGATAAACAATTTTTTTGATAAATGTTGATCCCATCACTTCTGTTGGGTCCTCTAAAAGGGTGCTGGTGACTGTCAGATTTTTCTGCAAGTCAGCCATTTTTAACTGAAAGAATATTCCCTTTGAGGTGGGTATTTCTGGGCCAATTTATAGCCTCGAGAACAACTTTATGAGGAGTTTAAGCTACTAGAACCCTCACATGAACAAAAGCGTGAAACTTTTTTACACCACTGAACAAGGCCAAAGAATTGAGCAGATGAATAATTGATCTTTGTTAGAATCTATGATGAATAAAACACCGGTTCCCAGTTTCAGATGTGCAGTTACATGAGGACCTAGTCAATAGCCCATTTGCAGTATCTTCTAAGAATTTAATGTTGCACCTCATTTCATTACATTTCAGGACCAGAGCTCCTTTGCTTCAGTTTCTCATGTCTGTTGAGTAACTGCACTGTAACATTCCCAGGTAGTCAATTTAGGGTGTTAGGCTAAGAGTGTATACATGAATCATATTTTCAAATAATTTTGTATCAATTTCTCATCTGTTAAAACACGCCTGCTATTAAAAGCCTCAACTCTGATGTGACCTACCACTTACTGTCTTACACACACGTATTATTGTCTTCATCTAGAAGTTACATTTCTGCTTGTTCAGATTTATCTCAGCTGATCCATCTTTTCCAAAGTTTCTGGTTATGCAATACGACTTTTTCCTCTTATAGTTAAACATCATCTTTATAGTCTTTTGTATCCTCCCTACCAACAAAAATGTTATATTTTGCAGTCAAACCCCTCAGGGGCTGGAAAGAACCCAAATGGTAGTCTGCAGAAACAATATTTCTCAAAGGGACTGTTGAGTGTGAACAAATACCTTCTGTTTTTCTTAGGGCACCCTGTTGAAAGCTATTTGGCATTATCCATGTTCCCCAATATGTCTCCTCTCATAGGCAAAGGAAAGTTGTCACATTATATATATATAATTCTTCAGAAGTTAAAATAGGCAGAGATTTGTCTCTTTTTTAATCTAAAGGGCTAGCAAATGAATACACTCTAGTAGTTCTTCTTTGTTAGATGATTCCCAGAGCAATAAACATCATAGTCTGTTTTCAGGTAAGAGGATCTTTCTTTTGCATATGAGTAGCTGATTTTTTGGCTCATTCAGCAAATATTCTTACTCTCTTAAAACAGTTTGAAACCTCTCACTAAAGTGCCAGACAATGTCTTGGGAAATTTCTTTCTTAAATTAAAACTTTTGCTGCCTGTCAAACACCAACTGTTTTGCTAATAATGATTTCTAGGTTCATCATATGGATCATGGTTTTTAATCCACTCCTTTTCCTCCATGTTCCTGTAACCTGTTTTCTCTCAGGGAGTTGCCAGCTAATATTGCAAGCTTTTAGGTCTCAGATCAGTCACAAATTGCTATGTTGGTTTTTCCCTCCTCCTGCATCATCTCTTACATGAGATATGTTTCTGTGAATCTTAGGTTTCTAATTACCTTAGCTGACTAAAAAAACATTCAGAACCATCTGTTGTAAAAATAGGTTGTTTTCTGAATTTCATTGTGTTGACTATTACTCGTATCTCAGAGACACAGAATGAGTGGTCTGTTTCAACTTTATCCAGCTACATCCCAGTTTTCCAGAGAGCTACAGGTTTAACACAAGTTCTGACTGCTGCACTATGCCAATATTCAGATGGTGCATTCTGATAATTTCTTATTTCTTTAACATGTGATAACCATATGATAATCAGTGAGCAGATTTACAAGGGATGTAACATTTAACTCAAGTTCAAGTCAAACACAAAAATTTCTATTTACTGCTTACAGGAATTTTAGTTTCCTAATTTTATATGACGGTAGTTTAGTCACACTTAGGTACAAACCCTGTTGTTCCATTTTGCTATTAAAAAAATGTGCAATCTGTGAGCAACAATTATAGTGAAGGCACAAGTCAGGACATCAGTACTTCCAGTCTTACTAGAGTCAGACTAATTTTCCATTAAAGTCTCACTAAGTTTTAAAAAGCATAATGAGCATGACCAGCAAGGATGAGAACTTACAACTTCCTTTATATATGACTGTGGTAATCACAGAGCAACATGATAAAAAGATGTGTCCTTATTTTTTCTTTAACCTATAAACATTGAATTCTTCTTTGAACAATGACATAGCTTCATGAGGAAGAATGTGTTGTGGTCTTATCCTGGCGTGCTGTGGCCTTTACTGCAGTGGCTGAGACCATAATCTGAGAAACAAAAAGCAGGAAGTTTTGAATTCCCTCAGGTAGAATTTTTTATTCCTGTTTCCTCATTTTCCAGACAAATGTTTTAACTATTGGTGACTGCATCCACCTTCTGCTGTTTTCATATTTTTTAGGTGATTTCATGTTGTGCTGTGGACTTGGTCTTTCTTCTCCCACATTTCCTAATGAGGTGGCTTGAAAGCAAGAAGACCATTTATTTAAATTAGATTCAGTTCAGGATTGGGCTAGATTCATCCCACTGAACCTAAGAATTAAACTGTGGAGGCCACTTTGCCCTAAACTCCATCTATATTCAATAAATCTCCCATTGGAGAGAGAGGAGGGTGACAAGATTCCTATTTTAGGTATGTGTCTGCTAAGTGGTTGCAAGTAGGTAGAAAACTCCAGGCCCGAGGGGTGTCCTCTTAGACCTTTAAGGCACTAGTTCAATACTGATCTTAAGCACTTGCTCAAACACACTTCTATTGGGAAAAGCACATAAGCACACACTTGCAGTTAAACACCTAAAACTTAGGCATAGAATCCTGCAATAAATCATCTTTTTCATGACTACTGACTGTGATATATTTTTTAAAAGAGAAATGGTTCCTGCACTTCTATTTTTCTGAAGCAATTTGAAACCTCCCTCTGGTAATGAAATATTTCCTACTAAGCTTAATCTTATTAACTTTCTCAGATTTTGATGTTGTCTTTCCATCCTGTCTTTTTAGTTTGGAAAATTCCTGAAGTTTACAATTCCATTTACTTTCGTTTGGAAAACTGACACTATATATTGTATTCAAATTAATGGTTATAATTGAAGAGATAATCTGGTGGTACTTGAAAAGATGAACTCTAACAGTAATTATAGTAATTGCAGCAATATGAAAATCTCTTTCACGTTCTGTTTTTGCAGATTGGGAAAACCAGCATATGAATAGAAGCATATTAAATATTTGGTCTTGTTTGATCTTTCAGTGAAACTTCTCAGCCATCTTATTAGTTAGCACCTAGTAAAATCCATGTTTTTTGGATAATGAAAGTCCAGCAGCCACGTTTGGGATTCTCTGAAACAACTGATCTAATTTTTCTAAGCATAAAATACGTACAAGATATAATAACTGCTGAAACAGTATGTTTTTAAAACATAACCTGAGCTAGGAGCCACCTATTCCCCAAATACAGGGAATAATTATTCATCAATGTAGCCAGAAGAAAAACCCCACTTCAGATACTGGAAAAGCAGACCCTTGTTTCCTAGGGCTCCTTTCATTGCCTTCCCCTGTGCTAAAAACCCATCTTATCTCCTCCATGTCTTTCCTCACTCCACAGCAATCTTTCTTCTGCCCTGTATTAGCATCTCTGTAAAAACCTTCTCCAGATCCTTTTGCCAAGCCAGCTTAGGCATTTTGTTTGTATAAAGAGGCCAAAGTACTTCCCCAAGAAGAGAAATATTTAAGTGAATGTCTCCTTCAGGGGCATGTTCACCACTTGGATTATGGTAGAAGACAAACATGGTTAGATACCCATCTGGTAGACAACCATTGAGGCTGAAATAATTTTACATCGGAGGACAGCTACCTTTTAATATCTACTATATCTAGAGATGGTCTCCACTGAAGTTGTCATGTTCATCTTGATGAAAATGTAACTAAATAAGATCAAAACGAAGCAGTTGAGGCAGAGGGGTTGAAAACTGGCGCCAAAACAAATCTATGGGACCAGATTTTTTTCCACCTAGATTGTTTCAGTCTAAACAGACTGAAAAGTTTTCCCCCTAGTAAGAGAGAAGCCATTAAATAAGCAATTTTAATAGTTCAGTCACCCTCAATTTATTTGGTGTCCCTTTGAGATTATTGAGTGAAACAAAAATAGTACCTTTCTATATCTTTCTTTCTGTAGTAATTAATGAATACAGAACATACTTTCACACTTTCCAGACTTTTGCTTCTTGCTGCTTAGCCTCATTTCCTTATTTTTAATGATAAAAAATTAACATTAATTTTCAGTGTTCACAGTACACCATATACATCAGCTTAAAAATAAAAAGAAAAATGGTTAGTAAATTTTTTTAAATGAAATGCAACATGTGCTGCCCCGTCTGTGAACTCAACACTCATTCAGGAAATTGATTTGTCAAGATGTAAAAAAAATGCATCATTTCATCACATTTTGGAAAATATGGGTCCAATCTTATAAGACGCAGAGAAGGCTCAGCTCCCTTAAAGCATTTCGATGGAAGCACTTAGCACCTCACAGTAACAGGCTGATTTTACATGTCATTTTAATGATCCTTTTAATAGTTAATTCTGAAACCAGCAACACGGAGCATTTCAGTGCCTGCTGCCCTTTGTTGGGCCTGGCTCTGAGCCAGCTTTATGCTTTGCAGCTTATTTGTACCCAACAATCTCACCTTAAAAAGCATTTGTTTTCCCAGGATGCAGGTGTTGATATAGCTGCATTGTAGGTAAGATCCTTGGGTCAGGTTATAAATCAGGGCATGGCGCTGACTCGGAACAGAGCTCAGGCCTCGGGGCGGGTCTGAGCAGTCGCTCCCCTCCTCCTCTGCAGTGATCCTGTGCAGCCCAAGAGTGGTCCAAGAAAAGCAGCTTGTGCAGGCACTACAACGTCTGGAAAACCTTGCTAATATTGATTTTCAAGCAAGAGGGGTAGACATATCAGGCACGGCTTTCAACGCTTTACACAGGTTTTATACCAGTGCAACTGAACTTTACTGAAACTTAGCTGGCATGGAACTGGTACTGCACAAATGACCATGTGGCTCACTGCTGCTGCTACTCTTTTTTTGACCATGTCAGAAACAACGAATAATTTGCCAAGTTTTAGAACATGATCAGTCATGTCAGAATCGTTCATGGACTCCTGATCCATCTGGCACTGCAGCCTCAGAGTGTAACAACCCATTATTATTCTCCAATACTGGTAATTTACATTTCTGAAAATGGATCCTAGGGAGAAAATCCCTTGTTATCTGATCATATCTTTGATTTGTATTTATTTTGCACCTTGAGCTTCAACCTTCCTCCCTGTTGATATCTCTTCAATGATTTCCATCAATCCCTTCTGCCAGATGTAAAGGTTTTGAGTTCATAATTTTATTCTGATGTATTAAGACAAAACCCTTTATTTTTTTGTATCTTCATCATTTTAATCCTCATCTGTTTGTGCATCTTTCTCACGTGACACCTGTACACCAGCCAGATGCTGGAGTCCTACCCACTACTTCCTTTAGTCATTCATCAATCGATTATTTTTCTGGGATTAATTTATGTTAGAAAATATATGCAAGCCAACAATTACACATATCATCTTCAGCAAAGTGTGGGAAAAGACCAAATATACTGACTATGGCATTGGAAGAATAAACCCCTACCTGATCCGTTTTTCCTGCCATTGTTCAAATTGGATGATGGATCTTGTCTTGGAATGGTGAGGAAAATAATGGCTCTTCTGGTATGCTTAGCAAATCCTGAAGTCAGTAACTGGCAGCTGCTCTCCTCTCAAGCTTCAGGTCTTGATGAGCTGCCTGCAGCCCTCTGTGTTCCTGGTACTCACACATCTGCCAGAAGGCAAAGAAAACTCTACTTCCAGAAAGCCTGAAAACAATTTTTTGAACTTGCTTACTGACCTTTTTTCATCAAAACTGTATATATTTGATAACTGCTAACCTCTTCAATGTATCTAGAGCAAAATACCACAATGAGGAAGGAAAAAATAAGTTAATAACTCCTGGGAAATCCCTTGATTTTTATTCTGGTTTAACATAAGCTGGCTAGCTTTTGTCCTTCCAAGGGAAATTATCTGAGTAAAATCTGAGTAAGATCCTCAGAACTTGGTCCACAGTAACTCAGAATTCCCTAAAAGTTATTATCCAAACATTTTTGGGAAAAGTAGCAGGCAGAGACAGAGTATGTTCTGTGGAATAGTTGTATAATTTTGAAATCAAAGATTGTTAGGAATTTCTAAGGATGGGGTTTCTGTGCTTCTGTCGTGAATGCTAGATTCAGAACTTTTGGGGTGATATTTTCATACATTGCCAGTTACCTAGATGAACATGTAAAAGAAGTCAAATTGACTCTTAAAAGTATGAAATTGTTTGTTGGTTTTTTTTTTTCTTTTTTCTTTATTCATAGTTGTCTGCAACAGAAAATCTATCCAGCAAAACAATATTGAAAAATTAAAAGGCAAACTGGGAGTGGAAGTCCTGGACACAGGATGCAAAAGTGGAACTACATGAATATTTCAGTGGCATCTACAACTTATACATACTATTTTATGAGGAATATGCAGCAAGAGATGACAGGTAATGTTTTATTTCAGAGCAGGTAGTGGTTGGTGTAGGGCATTCAGGACATGGGATGGTGATGGGTGTGGTGTGAGTTATGCTGTTAGAACAAGGCTGTGGTGTGGCATTTGGCCAGTGGCTAAAGTGAAAACTGAAAAGCGACAACTGCATCCTGCCAAAATCTCGTATTGTCCCACAGGCTTTTCATTTTATTCCAAAGGTCATAATGTACTGTGCAGCCAAATCTGCTTCAAGAAACTCCCGCTCTAGGAAAAACACTTCTTGACAGAATAAGTACTGTGCTGAATTTTTTGTATTTTAAAATTAATTTTCTTTGTGCATAAACAGGTTTATAGGGTAATGTCTGTGTGCAAGAAGGTAAAATCCTGTGGAAAATGTGGCACAGTAAATGGATAAATCTTGTAGCTCGGCAATTTGTGTCAATGTTTTACATAGGAGGAAATCCTCTGTGACATGTATCAGATAGTGGAATAATTTCCTATAAGGGTGCTTACTGCATGAGGGCTTTACTCTTTGCAGTGCCATACAATGGAGCACATTAGCAGCACAGCACCAGTTTAACACCAGACACTGAAGGCTGAGCCCTGCTTTTAGTTATTGCATCAGCAGGAGTTAAAGGAGCCTTGTTCTAAAAGTAAAGGCCAGAGAGGCAGGGTTGAGAATTAGCAAATACTGAAGAGTGAGGCTTTTTGCATAAGTTGGACCAGATTCCCTTTCCATTGCTGTTTTTACATACTGAGTTACCCTTCTTATTTAGAAAAACACTCCTCACAAACCGCTGGTTTTGAGAATCAGATCTATTTTTCCATCTAGGTTCTTTCACTTCATTACCTAAGTGGCTCCATCATCCTAAGTACCTAATACCTCTCATTATCTTAGTGAGTCATTTAAGGGTTGGCTATTTAATATCATTAATTCATCATGAATAAATATTAGAGCTAAAATCTACATTTGCTCTGGAAGGTGGAAAGCTTTTTTTAATTTCTGAGGTCTGGGTTACTTAACAGCATTTGAAACCACTGGAAAGGTTTTATAAAGAACCCTGAGAGTGACATTACCAGCAGCTTCACAATGAGATATAGTATTTTGCCTAATAATAAACAATACCATTTATCGTTAAACCAAGAGGTGCTTCTGAGCAATAGAAAAATTTAGCCCTGATGTGGGTTTCCTTCTACATTGAACTTTCCAGCTTTATAAGAAAACTTTGTCCTCAAAGGTGAGGAAGAATTCAGTCATGTTTCATCGTAGGAAAGTCCTTATGTGTCAAAAGAATAGGCAGGTTGGAGATATCGAAGCAAGGTGAAATGTGTTTCTTTTTCAATGCGCAGACTGTTTTTTCAGCCATACAAAATGGTCTCACTTTCCCTCACTGTAAAAAATTATTTACTAGAATCCCAAGGGCACCTTTAACCTTCTCCAAGACTACAATACCTATGTCTACACTGCCTTAGGGCTCTTCTGATCACAGTTCTAACTTCTGCAATTTTTAATTGCTTAGAGTCTGCACTTACACACATTTCTGGGTGTGCTTTCTGCAAGACAACCTAGATGGGCAATTCTGCCTGTTCTATCTTGAAGGATGACCCAAGCCCAAGGATCTGTCCTGCATGGGCAGGGCATAACCACAACCAGGGCTGTTAAGCAAAGCCATTCACCCTCTACTTGGTGATGTCTTATGGGGATGTCAGATGGTCAGGCTCAAGCAAACAAGTGGTATAAGTGTCTTACTAATAGGGGCTTATGTTAAATATTTCAAGAAGTGATGGGAAATGTAGGCAAAGTGCATTTGCAATAGTTAATGCTCTGAACTAGCCCTCACACTTTTATTCTTTGCAAATATGATGTAGCCCTTTCATCCCACAATTTTTTTTCCAAAATTCTCCTTTCAGTCTGAACTAGGACTGAAATCACTGGAAATGCTGCTTTAAATTAGAAAGTTTGGGTGAAGGAAAGGCCAATCACAGTTATTTAGAAATAGCTATCTAGATTGAACAGAAATTTGGAAGACAGAGAGATCCACGGGTTTGCATCTTGTCTTGCTATATGTCTTGCCACTTGCTCAGAACAGTAACTAAAAGGGGAAAAAAAAAAATCTTTCCCATTGGCTGTGAGAAACACTGCAGAGCTCAGACAGTGTGGTACTGTATAGGAGCACAAGGCATGCTGCATTCCAGCCTGAGCTCTCCTGATTCCCTTCTGACTGTGTAAATACCAGTCTTTCAGACGGGTCTGGTGCCTACTCTGCTCTTCTTCCTACCAAATCTAAGCCCCCTCTCTTGATCAGGAAGGAGCAGAGAATTTCAGAAAGCAATTTTTAAAAATTAGCTACCTTGTTCCTCTAGCAGGCTACCTTTCAGGAAAGCTTCTCATCTGAATCTTGCCATGCCCTGTCTTCCCTTTCTCTTCCCCCATAAGATTGTTGCTCTTTTTTGCTATACGAAGACCATTTCTTGTAATTGTGTTCCTATTCTTACTTTCGTGAACTTGTTTGTTTCTTCTTTTTCTTCTTTCATTATTTCCATTTCTATTACTCTAATTCTTTTGGGCATTACTTCCTGCAAAATTCTGACCATCAATATATCTGTTTCTTTAGATCTCCTGATGCTCGACTGACAGTACCTCTTGCAATCAGCCTCAACAAAATTCAATAAAGCATTGTCTTAAAAATACAAAATTACTCAAGTTTTCTAATGATCAATGGATGATTAAGGGTCAAACACTGCAGATGGTCTAATATCTTTTCCTCCCCTCAGTGCTTCCACTCATGACAAAGCTGTGAAGGGAACTCCACAGTATCTGCTCTGTCATGCCAGCTGGCCTCTCCCTACATGTCTTGTCTCGCTCATCAGCACATGTAGAACACGGGTCTATGGATCTATCATCTGGGAAGGAGGAAGGCAGGAAAAGAAAATAAATACTGGGGATTTCAGAGATGTTACCAATATGCAACACCTCAGGCGGGTCATGGTGTGAAAGCTGATGGAAGAAGGAGGATGCATATCCCAGCCATTTCTGCTGCTCAAGAGATAACTGGCTTTTTGTGTCTAAAAGGACTTAAGATGTTCCTTGCCTGTTGTTCAGGACTTCTTTTAGCCATTCTGTTAGCACTGACATTTTATAGCTTTGGTTTCAATTTTGATACACATGTGTACCACATTGTGATGACTCTCACCTGATTTCTAGCCCGGGTGGAAGGATCAGGATTTATTTTACCCGTCCTACTTAATTATCTTTGCAGGAGGGGTAAATACTCATAGGTCAAGAAAGAACCTGGACTTGAGGACTGAAGAAAAATAGTTGGTGAAAACTTAGTTTAAATTCATGGGCACAGTTTTCTCTTTCAAGTTTTATTAATGTGATGGGTTTCAAATCTGTAACCCTACATCTGTGCAAGTCAATGGAGAGTTTGGGAGTTCGGCAGTGCATTTTTGGTTACAATGTATGGAATAAAGATGCCAAAAATAAGTGCAGTGATATCTTTCTGTATTATTTAATAAATACATATTTTACATCAGTGTGGTGAGGGGGTTACTTTGTTATAAGGGGTAAAATTGCTGTTGCATGTTTCCAGGAAAATCCCTGTGTTTTATTTCTTAGCCAGGATCCTTTTGAATGGTTCCTTTAAACCAAATAATTTTCTTTCATATAGATGCAAAGACTTGAAAGCAATAAACACAAACATGGACTCAGCATTTTGAAAGTCCATGAAATACTCCTTCTGTCACCTAATTTCCCCAGAGTATACATATGTGGTTGCCTACCCTTTTGTTGAAAATCTCTGGGGAGTTAGGAAGCTGGTTATCTTGTGATCAGGAGCATGAACCAAAGTATTTCTCCCAGTAAATGACATCTGAAGTGTTTACTGGAAAATTAAGTATTAAGTACTCTTAAGTACTGCAAAGGACCACAACCTTGCAGTACCCATGTTAAAGAAAGCAATTCATATATCAAGCAGGCGGTAATCCCAAAGAGGATGTGATATGCGAAAGGGGTCTGGGAAGACGGGATGTTTTTTTCTACACACTGTGCCTAACAATGCCGAAATGTTTTTTCCCTGTCCGTTTGCTTTAACAATGTGCCATTCTGTACCTCATAAGCACTTAATTTATTCCAACTCTTTGGCCTGACCTGTAATCCCCCCTCTCCTTACCCATCTGACCCATCTGTGTTTCATTTCCCACTCATCAGCATCCAAAGAGCCAGGCCCAGGCCCTGTTTGGAGCCATTAGACAGAGATTGGCACTGTTCCCTCTTCCTGCACCACATCCTCCACTGAAAAAAATGACCATCAGATCAGAGAACAGAGCCTGCTTTGTCCCCGGCAACCAAGATCTGGAAGCACTTTCAATCATTTGCACTCTATACCCACTCAAATGCATTAATGTGATCAACATTGGGCCTGTTGTGGGCATTTTTTCCAGCAAATAGCTTGCTAACATTCCAGGCATGTACTTCCCTGAAAACAAGACCGAGACAGGGCCCTGAATATTCAATTGGAAAATCACCAAGAGCAAGAGCTTAGCTTGGCACGGCTGGTGTTGATTCTTAATAAGTGACTTCCTAAAGCTGAGGCATGGGGCTTACAGCTTCAATGACTTGTTTGAAAAATATTTTGTAGGTGCCTCATACCACTTTATTTCCTGTGGTATGCGTCATATTGTGAGCTATTCTGAGCCAGGCTGTTTAAGCACACTAACATTTTTTTCCAAGATTGCGGTGTTTAACTAAAAATGTGCTTATACAAGATGAGCTCATAGCTATTAGTGCTGATGTAGTTTTAACTACTTGGATACCAATAGCCCAAGGCCTAAAATCTGCTGAAAAGGGGGGCAAACCTAAGCAAGAAACATTCTTCACAGTCATTGAAGGCTTTTTGAAGACAAGACAATTGGAAAAATATTTTAAAAGTTGGATTTTGTTCATATAGGACATTTGCTGTGCAAAATGCCTTTCAAAATCATTACAAAAACTTGCTATTAAAAGACTTACTGATGTGAGGAGCTGAAGAGATTTCAGAAATGCACTCAAAAATAATTTCTTCAATATTTTTGCATGTGCTACAAATATCACTTCCAGCAAAAGCAGTTTATGTGTCCTTCTCCAGTGCAGCTGGATGGACTAGGTAGATACTAATGTTTTATTCATTGTAACATGTCTTTCACTGACATGGCTGCCATGACAAGGCAAGTTTGGCTGTGCTGAGGGGGTCAGCAAAGATTTTTGTCAAGGCACACCATTGTGGAGGAGGGTGTCTGGCTGTCACAGCGTTATTGTTCAGTAATGTACTCTTGTACGAGTCCCATTCTTCAAGCTGAGAGAAGATGGCAGCATTTTGCATGAAACACTTGAAAAGTCAAGGGGTGGGATTTTTGGAGCTTACCTTGGTGCCTAAAGAGGACTATGAACAATGGGAGATACCTTAAGGATGCCTTGTTTCAAGGCCCATTTTAGAGGAACGACACTTGGCCAGATTATATCAGGACATGTCAGGTATAAAGGTATAAAAAAAAGAAAACTAAAATGAAGGGGGTGAATGTCTGTATGAAATTCTAGTACTGTTCATTTCTGAGCCAAAAACTGCATCCTGGACTTAATCTGCATCTAGAAATTCTGTGCAGAAGAGATAAAATGGAAAGAAACACAGGAAAGAAAATGGAAATAACTTACATTTTCCCAAAATATGATATGCATGGAACAAGGCAATGATGTGCAAATAACACATACCATGGACACTTTTTCTAACCCAAACAATTTAAAAGTCAGTAGAAGAACTTTTATAAAAGGATATTTGCATGTAAACAATTTATTTTCATCCAGACTCCTTTTCCGTATTTCAGAGAAAAGTAACTGAGACAGGATTTACAACTGAAAATGTCAACAAGAATGTTTTACTGTTTGCATTAAAAGATTTGTTTAAAAATCATGTTGGTGAACTTATTTTTGTTACAAGTACATATATGTTAATTGAAGTTGAACTCTTTATTATTAGAGAATACAACAGTTTCTTCCTGAATTACTGAAAAAAAGTGTCCTGTGCAATTCTAGAATCTCCGCTTATCCTTTTCTGTGGATTCCATAGTAATTTATGGCACTTTGTTAAAGTGGCAGTGCTTTTTGACAGGGTTCAAGTACCTATGTTTGTATTTGCATATCTGAGTCTCATCTATGCAGATACCTCACAGGAGACACAAACCCAGATTCTGACAGAAGTTTGTGCAAATCACTGATTATTCTAAATATCCCCCCCCCCCCCCCGCCTCGCCCCGATTTTTATAAAGAACTTCCCTTTGAAGTGGGTTAAGATCTCAGTGGAGTATAGTATAGTTTCAGTTCCCTGCAAACAAAATTCCAAAGCTTCAAATCCCTTTTATAATACACTCTGTGTATTAGAAATTGTTTTAGATTATAGAAAATAAGCTTCCCAATTTAGCAAAGTAATGGGAAGAGAATGCATGTAATAGAATGTCATAATAACAAACTCAGTGATCAATCACAGCATTTCAGAGCACATGTAGAAGTGCTGGTGGTGTCTGCTGCAGTGGTGCTGAAGTTTTACCCTCGTGATGTTTGAACTGATTTGTGTTTTCCCCTTATTTGGCCCCATAACAGAGCTTTAATGTTTAACATGGGCATAAATTCACCGTACCCCTCAAGTGAAGACTATATTTAAAAACTGAATAGAATGCTTGAATTTACTCTCCAGATTTTTCTTCCATGATCAAGTAAAGTTCCATGTAACTTTCCTTCCCAGCCTAGTGCACACAAAATCTCAGGAAACAGCAGGGCTTAATTAGGACCCTGTTTTATAGTTTCACCTGAAAAAATATATTTTAAAAATCACATATGTTTGGCTGTGCAGATTTTTTAGCCAATAAATTCTTGTTAATTAATCACATTAACTGCACTCCTTAAAAGTTGAAACAAAATCACAAAACAAACCAAATATCCCATAAATATAATGTATAAAGAACCATTCACCAATGCATAAACTACATGTCTAAAGCATTTACAAATATTTATACCCTTTCTTCCTTTTCTTTTACTTTTTCCTTTTTTTCCTCTTTCTTTTTCTCTTTTTCCTTTCCTTTGCCCCCCTTCGCTCTCTTTTACTTTCCCCTCTTTTTTACTTTCTATTCTTCTTTCCATCTCTTTTCTTTTATTACAGGCACAACGCCAAGACAACAGCTGCTATCAGAGGTAAGAGTTCAGTAGATAAAGTCAAACACTTTTTTGGTGGGGGGAGGAAAATATGGTATTTGGTTAAATGATGTAACACTTTTCCCCTTCTATCTTGACTTTAAAGGCCTGGTTTAGAATTTTAAACAGAAGTGACTGCAGTCACCCTCCCTCAGAAAAAAAGTAAAATGTAAAGAGAAGTCCCATTCAATCATTGTTTTGTCCCAGGATGCCGAAAGCAGTAATCCTCAGTGCAAACTGTGGCACTGAATACTGCATTATGATCTATGACTGTCTGATGTAAAGTTGATGACACAAAGGCAGGATTATATTGAGCCTAACTTATAACATAAAAAATAAACAAGCAAACAGAAACAGTCTGGGTTTCCTGGATTATCACTTATGACACAGCTACTTGTTTAAAAACATCAGTGCAAAACCACAAAAACTTAACATCGTGGCAACTTATGAATGGCAGACTCCTAAATCATGGAATATGTATTTTTTGTCAAAGTGTTTTGGATGAAGCGTGAGTGACAGTAAATACAACATGTCATTCTTTCCCTTAGTAAGAAAATGATTCCCACCATGTTTTGTCTTCAGTTAAAAGGTGGTTTCTTCTTTGTGTACGGTTTCTTCTTTGTATACAGTTGCAGTTCTTTGAGATAGACCTAAAGACTACTAGTCTCTCTTACCATAGGTTACTTGTGCACTTAAATCATATTGTATTATTATATACAAGTAAATTCACTTTTATTTTCATTCTTATATTTAGATGATTTATAATGCTTTCCTAATTATGAGCTTCATATATAAAAATGGCTGTGCAACTTCTCAATTAAAACATTCTGAAAATGATCAGCCTAGTTACTCTGAAAAACAAGGAAGAGAACTTTTATTTTTGATGCTTGTACTCTTGTGATTTATCCCCTATTTTTCTTTTTCAATTACTTCTGGATCATTATAGTTTCCCCTTCAGGTTCTCCTCAGTGTTTCTGTGTTCTCTCTTAGCATTGTCATTTTTCTGACAACAGTCTGGCTCCAGGAAACCTGCAAGATGTTCACAGCAATGGTCCTTCTGTGACCCTCTGCAACGACAATTTTTCAGGCTCTGTATATAAGATGATTCAAGCATCCAAATTCATTACACAAAGACAATTCATTTTCCTTTATATTAATTATTAAATATTTATTATTATTGTACTCGAGTACTTGTTTCAGTGGGACAGGCAAGAAACTGTTTTAACTTTTACCAATCAGAATGTGGCTGTTGGAAAACCAAGACAAACCAGAATCATTTGAATTTCCCTGACTTTGATAATGTTGCTGCATATTGTGCTCCCCACAGGCAGAGAACTCTTCCAAGGAAAGTGGGGGCTGACTACAAGCAACTGGCCTAGCTGCAGCCTGATGGTGTTTAAGTGGATAAATGTGTTTGCTGGTAATAGTGCATGCGGCACAGACCAGAATGGTTTGAGTACAGCTACGGATATTTACTGCCTGCCCTGGAAACCAGGCCGAATGGAGAGAAATCTGATTCAAGACTGGGTCTGTGGAAGCATCTGTCAACATAATGGCTTCAGTTTATTTTTTATATGGTACAAATTAGTTGGTATCTACAACTGATTGTTCAAGATTTGCATGCTTACCAAACTGTCTACTGTCCTTATTTTATCTAACTTCAACTTTCACACACCTGTTAAAAATGGGTCAGGACTCCAGATATGAGACAAAGCTTGAGTATGAAGTGGAACAAAGGTTTGTCTGGTCAAACACGGTAGTTTGGAAATACTGAACAAGCAGAGATGTAGGAAAGTAAGGTAATCTGTGCTATGAAGGAAGCTATGGAAATGGTGGAAGCTTCTAAAAACTAGGGGTGGTTGGACTGATAGAATGTATTTCCTCTCTTGCTGATTATCAAGGCATGGAATATGAATTTAATCCTTTTTTACTTCCCCTGTATCAGCATTGACACAGTCTTTCAGCTTTCTCCCTCAGCATCTCTATATCCTTCTGAATAACATACTGAGATCAACTGACTAGAACATCTATACACTGCCCTCTCTCTATGGGTTCTAGGGGGACCTAAAGACCGTGCTTTCTATCACTTCATTTTTATATTTGTTGTGGTTTAACACCAGCAAGCAGTCAATTACCTCTCACTCACTCCTCCACCATCAGGATTGAGGAGACAGTCAGAGGATAAAAGCTAGAGAACCTGTGGGTTGAGATAAAGACATTTTGATTGGGAAAGCAAAAGCTGTGCATAAAAGCAAAGCAAAAGAAGGAATTAATTAACTTCTTCCCATGGGCAAGCAGGTGTTCAGCCATCTCCAGGAGAGCAGGGCATCTGGGAAGACAAACAGCATCACTCCAAAAACCCCTTCTTTTCCTCCTTCTTCCCCCCACTTTATATACTGAGCATGATGTCATATCCTCTGGAATGTCCCTTTGGTCAGCTGGGGTCACCTGTCCTGGCTGTGTCTCCTCCCAACCTCCCATGCACCCCCAACTTCCTCACCAGCCTGGCAGCAGGAAAAGCTGAAGAGGCCTTGGATCTATGTGAGCCCTGCTCAGCAATAACAAAAACAACTCTGCATTATCAACCCTGTGTTCAGCACAAATCCAAAACACAGCCACTCTACACCAGCCCAAACCAGCACAACATTGAAGATGTTCAGACTGCTAGGCAGTGTGTAACAGTGAATAATCTGAAGATAAATATGGCCTGTACTCATGTTTCTGAAAAAACCCTGGTTTGTATCATGGTGGACACATCAGCAAGGCTGAACAGGAATATTTTAATACATGGGCACCTTTTCTATGTATGTTCTCAGAAAGAGGGACAGGATATACATCAGGGACCAGGCCTCCTCCTGTCAGTCCCAACTGGAGGATAGTGAGGCAGAACAAAAGCTTCTCTCTCCTGGGAAAGATCAAGCACAGCCATGCTATTCATTCTCAAAATCCCACATTTTCTTCATGTGATGACTTCTAGATGCAGGCACAACTCATGGGGTACACCACTCATTCCATACTTGCTGTGGTCCTACACCTCAGCACTTCTGCCAGTCCACTGCCATGTCCTGACTGTATCTCATTTTCAAAAGAATTAGCAGAAGGGGGAAAGTTCTTATGATTAAAAATTAAGCACACTTTACCATTCTTGAAGGAAGCAAGCATGGATCTTGCTTTTTTATTTTGATGTTAGACTTTCCATCTCTGTGTTCTCTTTTGTGACACCAGCTCTTCTGTTACTCAATTCATTGGAGCAGACAACTTTCTAGAGAAAGAAAAGTGCTAATTATTTTATCTAAGTGTATGTATGTGATTATTTTAATAATAGTAGTGGATAATTTTTTGGCTAAGAACTAAAATGAAGACCATCAAAATGGTAGCATATTAAATTATCCTGAAGAAATATCTTATTTTCTGTTACCAAAATGGTTTTTTGCTGTTGTCTTTAAGTTGTGCTATAGTCAGAATTGCCTTTGAATTGCTAGCACTAATAGGGCTGTTAAAATATTGAGTGTTGCAGACTGATTGGGTGTGACTCCACGAGGAAATATGATCTTCTGTGGCTTGACTGTACTCCAAATCCTTTTGATTGCTTAAGTTTTTTGCAGAGCTTAGGGAAACTGAATGATGTTGGTGACATGCCACAAGATATCATAATGCAAAGCCAAGAGGAATTATCAAAGATTATTCAAACCTGATTTTTTTTTTTAACTGCATTTTCTCAGAAATGAAATGTCTTTATATTGGTCCTGGAATAGAAACAACATTAGTAACCCAAAATTTAAGATATTCCCCTGGTCTACAAGTCCCAGAGTTTTATTAATAATGATGGTCTTGGAAAAATTTTCCTTAAACAGTAAAGAACATTCTTGTTCTCTGTTCTCCTTTCTCAGGTGTCTACTTATAACCTGCACAGTGACAAAGCCACTAGTCAAGAGAATTTGCAGGTGAGAAGACATATGCAGTTGGCAGCTGTAGAAGATTTTAATTTCTTTTTATAAAATCATTACTGTGAAAGTACTTAGAAGACTGTTCATTATTAAAAAAGAACAGAAACTTGAAATTATCAGGAAAATACTTTTATTTTGAAGGATAGAAGGAATAAATATATTTAGCTGCTGCTGAAGATAATAGACTCTCACTTGAGAAAATTTTGCATTGACACAATAACTGCGTTTCAATCCAAAATCAAATAACTTTATCTATTTGGGTGTAATTCACTGAGTTGGCTTAATAAATAGGTTTCAAAATACTTAGGTTTTTTCTTTTTCCACATGCTCATGTGAGAAAGGTTTTCAGCCATTGTGGTGTCTGGGACAGAACAGAGATATAAACTGCACATTGGCAGTGTTTGGAGACAGTGCTTTTGGCAACAGCTTGCTTCCAGATGCATGATATTATGGGCTCCGGGAAACTAACAAGGGTCATCCCATTAAGGAAAGGTAGAATATATCAGTAATCTTTTACTAATCCTGTTCCATGCACTACTGTGTACTGTTCTTCAGCAGAGATGGACAAAGAGGGAGGTGACTGCTAGGAAATTTTCTCATTAGAGTCCATGAGGACAGGTTGGATAAACATCTGTCAGGAATGACATTTCTTGTGATATCTTCCAGTTCTGGGATACTGAAATTTACAATAATCTGGGGGAAAACACCCTCAAAACAGCTTATGGATATATATAACTAGTGCCTTGAAGTTTAATCATATTAGTGTAGTGAAAAAAGCGTGTGGTTCAGACTCATCTTTCATTTTGACAGTTGTAAACTGTGACTTCATAAAAATAAATTGCAAGAGGACAAACGTAATGTAAGAGTCATCAACAGGCTCCAGTATTACTTACTTTTGGGAGGAGAGTTTAATAGTAATATTAATGAAATTGAGTAGCATTAGTAATTAATGGCAACCAATTATAAGTTTCATAATTAAAATTGATGAATTCCATTTTAAAAAGTTCATCCTAAAAGCGCATATCAAACTGGATGTTGCAAACTGAAAAAAAGATAGGTGTTTGCAAATTTTAATGCCTATTATGAGTTTATTAACAGTCTTCTGCCAAGGCAGTAAAATGCCTTTGCCATACAAAGGCAGTTCCAAAGGAAAGCCTGAAGTTTCTTGGGGTAAGATCTCATTCCTTTAGCAGCAAAAGGAATCCCATTCCTGGATTAATACACAATATTCATTTGGAATTTTAGTTAGCTTACTGAAATAGAATTAAAAAAACCCAACTCTTCTTGTTACCCAGGTATGTATATGAAATGTATGGAGAAATTAATAGTCAAGTCTTCCTTAGAGGAAACAACCAGAGAAAATAAAATATGATGTTGCATATTAATCCTTGAGACAAGGTGGGGATATATCCTTGCTAAAGTAACTGCCCAAGTGATCCTTTGCACCCTACATGGCATAGCCCGTGGATGGTTTTATATGAATGTATAGTTTAAGTTAACTGAATGAATGGATAAATACTATATGTGGATATATAAATTGAAATTTGAAATAAAATGTTTTCTGCTTCAGCTTTGTAATGAGGTATCTCAATAAATTAAAAGAATTTAGTTTATTTTGATGAGGCCTTTAAAATTTTATAATAAAGAGGCTTTTATGAAATTAGGACTTTTTAAAAAAGCAAAAAGCAGAAAAAATAAACACATAAAGAAAAATTTCCTTTCTTTATTTTGAACAGTGTTTTTTAAGAGGTCTAACTAGTAGATTATTTTATGTTGATATATGTGATGATTGTAAAATCTTTATTATACAAGCAATTAAATTACAATTCAAGCTATTACACTATGACTGGTAGATTAAAACTGAGATCTGAACATCAGATGAGACATGGTAATTGAGACATCTTTCCATAATTTCCATAATTTTCTCCCTTTAAATTTCAATAACATGAAAAACTTCTCCTCTTACTCCAGTTTATTTATTTGGTTTTAAGATAAATCATGCTATTGTGATGTAGTTGTGTTTAGGTAATTGACATTTCTAATGTTTTTTATATAGCTATTTTTATTAATTCTTCAGCTCATAAAATATATTCCTATCTGCAAGCTTAATACATTTGGGACCTATAAAAGTTTCAATAAATTTATTGACATATTTTCACTTCCCATGTAAATAACCACCTAAAATTATTTCTTAAAAAATATGTGTCCTATGGAAATTTCCATATCTGAGGATTTTTGCTCCAAGAGTTGTGGCATTTGGACTCTTGTCAAAAACCCAAAGACATTGAGCAGAACAATGCTCAGGGATGTAATATGTAAAGTAACCCATTCTTTGTATACATGAGAGAATGTGAGGAGTAAAGGCTTGCAGAAGAGTGGTTTAAGTAGTAAAATAAGATACTATAAAAATCATATTCAACCCATTTTAAGAAAAAAATATTCTCTTTGGATCATCATATTATTCAGGTACTATTTTTTTATAACATGGTCTGCAGCTGTGCAAAGAAAAAAAATAGAGAAAAAGAGATCTGGGTAGATTTAGGCTGAGACATGGCCAGATTCTGACAGGTGTAAACTGGCATAGCTTTGTGGAAGATTGGCTCAGAAGGAGTCTCTGGCTTGGGCTATGCATAATTGAACATACAGACATCATGACTATTTGATTTAACCTTGGTTAATGCATCTGAGCCTGCAGTATTGCTTAGGGGAACAAAATAAATCGCTTTGGATATAACCATTAGCTTTTTTCTTCCTGATTACTCCATTATGTTTGAGCTTTGACTGAGCTCATTTTTTTCTGCCCAGAAGCTTCAAACCATGAATTGGGAATGACATTTCACTAAGGAAAAGAATACAGATAAGTAAAAAGCACACGGATATATTAACTTTTCATAACTTTTTTGATAAAAAACCATTAAACTGCTGGAAGATAATGTGATAATTACACATTATCTGCTCAGAAATATCTAGAATAGCTGAAGAAAATACCCTGGTTAGCCATTGCATAGAGGTGACATAGTGGCACAGTATTATACTGACAGAACCTGTACAACTTTTTTATAGCGGAGATGCCAGACTGAGATCTGACTTGCATATTTGTAACCTTGGGGAAAATATTCTGGAAGCTGCTGATACAGAGAGAAAAAAACCCCCACATTTTCCAACACAGCAAATACTATGACTGGCTTTTGAAGGATTCGGCTCCTTTTGTTTTTTTTTTTTTTGGTTAGGAGAGTTATGAAGGAAATTGGGATATGCCTCAGATTCATTTGACAAAGCATGTTGTCAATCTTTGATTAATAAAATATACATGAGTTCAACAGAACATACATTCTAGACAAGGCTCCTTTCAGTCCTCTATTTTTTTGGAGGAAGGGGAAGACAAAAAGAGAAAGAAATACATTGTTTGGAAAATTTTATTTTTGAGATTGACATATATAATATTAGAGTTTTCCTTCATGTCCTTTGCTTTTTATCTTGGCAAAAAAAAATTCTTGTACTTGTGAAATATAAAAGTTATATTCTGTGGAATGTGGACAATTAGCCTTGGACAGGCTCAAGAGGAACAGAATTACAGAAGAATTAAAAGCAGAAGGGAAAAATTAATCTTTTACTTATCATAAATGGAAGCTTATGTTTCATTTATATTATATATGAACTAGCAACTTCCATATTTTCTTTCTGAAAAGTAGAGAGATAATGGGTTAAGCTAGTTGAAATTTTATAGTTGTTTTTGCTGAGAAAGTCGACTCCTTGATCTGATATTTTGCTGACAGCTTTTGTTCCTCCTAACAAATAGGAAATTTGAAGTCTCAGTTTTCAATGCCAAATTTCTTGTTTTCCTCTTTCTACTAATGAATTTTAAAAAAGAAAAGAAAAAAGAAAAAAAAAAAAAAAAGAGAAAGAGAAAGAAAACCCCCAAAATAATTAGTTGTCTCCAATTCTTCTTTGTTATATTCGTGTCCACTAGACAATGGTGTAATCACAAGCACCTTCCCCAGGGAATAGTATGGAACATATGCTGAGTTTTATTAACACAAAATGGTGATTAAATTAGCACAAATAATCAACTATTCACCCAGCAAATTAAGAATGGGGAAATGCTACCATAGAAAGCAAGTTCTCGTTACATCAAATATGCATCAGGAATAAAGGCAAGTTTATGATTTCTCAAAACAAAATGTGCCTTTCTCCCATCTCCCTGCAATCAGCATACACGGACTATAAGTACGTTTTACTCTAAAATTTTCTCTGGAATGTTCTTTGGAACTTTACCAAACTGGACATAAACCAGAGCAATGGTACATGGCAAGAAAATAACAGATGTACCTGACTTAGGTCAACTTATAGTTCTATCTTTCCCTTTTAATAAAAGATATGTAATCAAGAAGAAAGATAAATTACTTCCTGCTTTCCTTTTTTTTTCTTTTCTGGAGTAGCTAGATGAATTTACTCTGAGAATTCAGTAAAAAGAATGTACAGAATGACCAACATTTTTTCTTCTCCGCACACAAAATAGTATTCTGCAGGTAAAATCTTCCATTTACGGTAGCAGAAGTTTGGAGATTTTTGGAACAGCCAGGAAATTGTGAGGTGAGTTTCTCCTGGAACATTTGCTTTGGCTTTTTGCGACCGATATTATTAAAGGGCCCTTCAAAATGGGTATTTTGTACCTTAGTTGGGACAATGCCTCATTCTTAAGACTTTTCAAGACTCAAAGGAAGAGGACAAATGGTAGTTATCAATCATGCAGATTGACGTTACAAATATTGACAGTAAGGACCGGGGTGCGAATATGTCTGGGGAAAGAAAAGAGAAAATGGCACAGATGGGCAGACATCTGGGTAGGACAGGAGAAAAAGGGAAGAGTGGGTCAGTTTATTTTTTGCATATTTTGTCCCCATGAATTTCTGTTGCAATTTACAGTGTTTTTAAGGCATTAATGTCCTCATTGTTCCCCACCAGCAGACAGATTTTTCTTCCTCAAGAGTCTTCTAAGAAATTACAGTGTCCTTGAAGACAGCTCTGCCTTCAGTCACTTGATCCACCTGAGGCCTCTTCCAACCTTCTGAAGCTCCCATAAGTTATTACTCTCTCATGCTGATCATAATAATGGAAACCTGCATCTGTAGTTGACAACCAACAACGACAGCATTAAAATGGTGGATTTGCTGCACATTTGCACCCACACATGTCCCAGTCTCTCTGCTTTTTTTAGACATTTTTTCTCCTTAGACTTGTAAGTCTCCTCTTGAAGCGGGTTCCTTTCTGCAAACTTCTTGCAATTATGGCTCATCTTTCTATGGCTTGTGAAAAGATAGAAGAGATTTTTTGCTGCATAATCCTGTAAGGCTCTGTCCACACTTAAATCATTGAGAGTCCTGCCTGAAGTGTCTGGCCTCTCTACTGCCTTAAGTGGAACTTGGAAATTCCTGTTCATAAGCCCTAAACACAACCAAATGAGAATTATATGTGACTCGGACATTGAATGCAATTGTTTTGGAATTTTTTTTGCAATTACTCTGGATTTTTTTGCAACTGCATTGGGTTTTTTTTCCCTACTACCACAGCAGACATCCTGTCAAGGTAAATTTTTTTTTTAAACTAGATCTGTACCATGTGGGCGAAGGATAGGGGCTGTGTACAAAATCCTGCACTTTGCAGGCCAGGATCCAGCCCTAATTTCCTGGTTTCATTGGCTGAGTTGTGGGTACCAGAACTTAGTACTGAGTTTTGTTTAATTAAATGCCTCATTCACATATTCCTGGCATCTAATGACCTGCGGGGAAGAACGAGGTCTATTATTTGAAGCCACTGTCAATGGTTCTGTCACTAGGCTTAGACTGCCAGTTACTACTTTTTAAGAGTAGGTATCCAAAAATGAAATCAGTTTAAAAAGTTTTGCAAGGTAAGCATGGCTTCATACTTAAGGGCAATAGTCAACCTCTAACTATGGGATATTAAAATAAAACTTTCCCAGGACAAAGAATATCTTGTAACAGGAGATTCTGAGGTTTTCTGCTTCTACCACTGAAGCAACAGGTACCAAACATTGTTGATGATGGAGAGCTTGTATGCCTGTCTGCTCTTCCAGTGTCAGACTTCCCATTTTATCTCTGGGAAGGAAAAATTGTATGGGCAATTATGTCTACAAATGATATAATCTTTATCTAGAATTGAATATTCCAGACTTTGTTGGGATTCACTCAAATGCTTTTTGGTGGTTGGCATGGATTGCTTTAGCCTCTGTCAGCCAACAAACAGGTATCACCATGACCCAGATGGTAAAAACAAATTATTACTCAGTCTGCAATGGCAAATAGCATCCATCATTATATTAAATTCTACATAGAAATATCACTGGATAGATCAGTACATATGGTCCTGTATCATTCTGTGTAAATATTTTCAGTGAGCTGTTGAAAGTAGTTTTGACTTAGTGTAGAGAATTCAGCTAGTGTTCTGGACAACTGGTTGACTGTTTCTTGCAAGGGCTTTGGATTTGCACGAGAAGGATCTGATGTTTGTTGACTGGGAAGGTTGAGCTGAATAGAAAAGCATGAATTTGTCTGTAACTGAAATGTTGTAAACCTCTGTTTGTTTCAAGAGTTTAGAGCCCGAGAAATGTCCTGGTTCAGCTCTGCTCAAATAGAGGAATGGATGGGAAATCATTCAGCAGCAGTGACCAGAAGGTTTTGTTTTCTTGTGCATTTGCCAACACATGGCNAAAAAAAAAAAGCTGATGTAATTTGCCTCTGTATTTGATTACTAATTGGTTTTCATAAAATTACATGCTATATCACCTCAGGTTATGTCTCTTCCTCTCTGAGTGTGTGCCCTCACTAACCTAAGCTGCATTCAGTGGTGAGATCCAGGTGTGCACCAGCACAGTATAAATACATATACACAAACATGCACATCTTCATGCACATGCACAGACAGATATATATAAACTATATATACGCCAAATAAATACCCCACCACTCTTACATATGTGTGTGAGATCCTGTTCAGAGCAAATTCAAACACATGCCTCCAGTGGGAGCAAAGACACACTCCATGAACGTTGGCAGTCAAGATGGCTTGAGGGAAAAATCCAAAAATATGCTGTGATGATTATCCAAAGAGGAATTCTACATATAGCTACAAAATCTGACCATAGAGCAACACACTAATGCATTTGTGAAGGACGAGGTGGCAGTTCTTGCTCTACGTATGATGCCAACACTCTGGTGCACACTGGCTGGTTACTGAATTATAAATAAAGCTTAAGAAATTGTTTCTGAGAGTTAAGCCCTTCGTGATGCTCACTTGGCCCAAACACTATTGAGATACTCTGACAGTGGATCAGATCTTCTCTCTGAGTGCAGACACTCACCTGAACAAGAGTGGGCTTCTGGGTGTGTTCTTTCAGCAAGGAGCCTTAAACAAAGAAATTCACTTCCATACACTTCCTCTAAATACCAGAGTAATTTCCTGCCCCACTTAGATATATGATTCCAGAATTCTTCCAATTTATATTTAGGAAGAAGAAAACAGATATATTTGCCAGAGTAGTTAACTCAGTTCTCTGTTGTATCTATGAGGTGAAAAACTCAATACCCATTTGTATAAGAGGTGGGTCATTCCTATTTTTCTGTGATTATTCTAATAATTGTGAGAATAATGTTTCTTTACAGCATTGGTCCTTTTATTTTCCAGAAGGTGAATTTAAATTTTCTTTTTCATTTTGTATGTATTTTCTGATTAGAAAACCTCCCAGGTATGCGCTGATATAATTTTATTTTAGACATATAAAAGGACCAGTTTTAGAAATTTTCTATAAGAAATGAATTTTTGTGCTATTTATGTTGTTTAGCACTTTTTCTATATGATTTCAAGACTGAGAACATGCTACAGCTGAATAACTATACTCTGTTTTTCATACAGTCAGATTCACCTGAACAATATATTTGTAAAAAAGCCTTCATAATAATTTTCCACTGAATTTTGTATAAAGATAAATGACTATGGTGTGCTAACCAATAGTTAATGTATTTTCTTTACTGATCTGAGCACCTGATATTAAAATATTTTGCATTAAAAACCATTAGTGAGAGATTTTTTTTCCTTTCATCATCATGTAATTTCATCATTACCATTTTACGTCACTCATTTTGAAATTTCCCACCTATAGAACAACTTTCTTACACAATCTGGACATGGAAAGGGATAGAAGAAAGACAGTAGCCACTTGTTTGCAGGTTGAGGTTGGATATTTGACATCTAAGCTCAGAGCACAAGCAAAAGTACTTGTCTAGTTCCACTGACATCAATGAGAATTTCAACAGGACCTGATTTGGAAAGAAAATATTGGACTCAAGAATGAACTCTTAAAACTAGGATGAGTGCTAAAATATAAAACTTTGGAAAAGAAGGTGGAAAGAATAAAATTAGTTAGCAGAAATAAGTGTGTAATGGAATGAAACAGACACTATGGTGTCATCCAATTCACCTTGTTTCAGTTCAGTAAGATTTCACAAAGCCTCCTGAATAACTCTAAAACCGAAAAAAGGGCATTTTCTTGAAGCAACTTCAATATCACAGAACACCCCAGGAGGTCTGTAAAGTCGTTAAAATATTAAGAAAGACATAGCTCTTAAAAGAGCAGTTCTTAAATCAGCTCCCAGGTGGAATATGAAAAAAACATTCCTAAGGTTTCAAAGTAACACTGCTGCATTGAAAGCTGATGTTGTTCAGTTCATTTAGAAAATACTATAAACTACTTTACTATGGGAAATTGCTAAAGGAATCTTTCATTCATAGGAAAGATTGGACTGTGCACGGCAAATAAAGTGACATTTACATAATTTTTGAAAGATCTTTCAAAGAGTCAATATCCTTCTGCCATGGCTTCCTGGAAACATCACACTAAACTTGCCATTTTTAATAAAATGAAAGTGCCATAATTAAGTAATTACATCACGGGGAAAATGCTTGGACTTTGGACAGATACACAATTAGATTTTTAGTCATTCCTGAGGTTTTTTGTTATAAACAAAAGCTTTTGCAGTAAAACACAACTCCAAGGGGTACTTGTCAGCATGTGTCAGATTTAGTCTGAGACCAAATTCTGTGAGGTTTATAAAACCTAAAGTTTTAGGGTAGCTAAAGAATTTGTTTAATTGCAAACAAAACTCCTTTTGTTCATTTAAGCCTGACTAATTTTGTATTAGGATACAATATGAATACTCCTTTTCAGGGTTCAATTGTTAAAAGAAAGTTAAAATAAATTTTATTTACCTTTGTCACAACTCATTCAAGAATAGATCAAATAGATTTCCTGACCATTCCCTCCATTGTTTGATGGGTTGTTGTTTTCTTTGCAGAAACACTGCTGAATTGAGTCCCACTGTTCCACAGCCAGGACAACAGGTGAGACACACAGATTTTAGTGCACACCTTGGTTTTGTACAGAGCCCATCATTTCAGAGGGTTCGGCTGTCAGTTATGCCTTTCATGTTAGTTTTGAGATGAGAGTGGAAATAACTCAAACCTTGATGAAGCACACAAAGGGAAACACAGATCCCTGAAGATCTTGTTGCTCCATGAGATTTTGTCAGAGATCCTGAATAAAAGTGTGCATGACGAGGTATGTGGGCTTTTTGAGTGTAGCCAGTGCCTGGACAACCAGCACAGCCCATCTGACACAACTGGAAACAACATCAGTTTATATGCAGCACCGTAGAAATGCAGTGGGATGTATTTTTTATCAGACTTTGTTAAAATTAAATACTTAAATTTAGATATGTAATGCAAATATAAGGTATGTATAAGTATTTCCAGATAGGCTTGGTTGTTTGGATTTTGTTGAGATTTCTGGTTTATTTTAAGTACATGAAAATAAGGAGTTTGAAAGATAAAAATATGTGAATTTCTAATGAATGAAAATTATTATTTTTATCTAGCTGTAATAGCTAGTCTTGATTGGCTACAACAAAGAACTCTAGAAACGGCAGAACAAATCTGGTTGGGAGAAAGGAGGGAGAAAATTTCAGAGAAGAAAGATGAAGGAGGTATATATACCTGAATGTAAGCAGTAATTGCCCTTACATTTAAGCTTCATTAATGGAGATTTAAGATTCATTATGACTATTTTTCATAGAGCTTTTAAGAGAGCATCCTTTGTGCAGCATCACATAACAGTGTAATGAATAAATAAATTAACAAGATACATCAGAAATTGATTTAAAACAACATTTATGGCCAGTATAAACTCTTTTTAGTGCCTTAATTTGATATAATATATGGAACTTTCTACGTATTTAGGATAATACACCAAGTAGCCTTGTTCACTTGTGCTCAGTAGAAAAAAAATTACAAAATGTTTTTCTAATTCGAATGAATAGACATCTAAGGTTTCTTGCTTTTTAAGCTTTTGTACTGTTTAACAAAATCAAGAGAACAGAATTTGTCTTGAAATTTTGATATACACCTCACAATACAAGGGCCACAGCTCATAAAGAAATCCTGACTGAAAGATTTATCTTCTGGAAGAAATCCATGTGGATAAAGTGGCTAGATAAGAGAGGATGGAATAGCATACAGTAGAAATAGGTTCTTACGCTTTTTGCAAATGGCATTCTTTTGTTCATTGTGTAAAATATTCCAACAGAAAGGTTCAGTGTACATATTAAGTGATGAGATTTAGAAGCACTAGATATGAAGCCCACACACATTACCTCTGGCTCAGAAATCAAGTTTAATGGAGTATAACGAAATAATAATATAAAGCTTGCTTTCTGGGTCATCTGAGAAACACCTGGACAGCAGTCAATTGGGAATATGTGCAGAAAAATAACAGGCTTGCCTCTGCAGGGTGTTGTCCCAAAAGGTAGCACATTAGGAAGTAAGTTTGTTGTATAAGAAAAACAGGATTGGGTCCCATTGTTATTTTTTATACTTGCAGCAATAGTTTTTTTACTATATTAATTAAAGAGCAATTTGGCTTTTGGGCAAGGAGGTCTGAACAATTACTCTAAAAAAATCGATTATTTCTTCCTACAAATCTTACTCACAGTCATGAAAACATTTTTTCTGTTAAAACATAGCATGGACTTGGTTCAGGAAAATGCTGAGGTATGCACTGAATTCTGTCTCTTTCAGATTAACATCTAATGTCATAACTGACATTAGGCACATGCTTATTATATTTATTGATTTCACAAGGAGAAACATACATTTCAAATTAGACATCTGCTTCAGTGCTGTCCTGCAGAGAGATACTCTCCAGGAGTGGAGCAATAATAATCACAATTAGATCAAGCTGAACATGGCTATCTTACACATAAATTCCTTGATTACTTCATCTCTCTTATTACCAATAGTCCTAAAAAGTATTGCCACTTTTTTTCAGTTTGACCTGTATTTCACACATACAGAAATCTTGCTGTGGCAGTCTTGATAATTCTCTTTACATTTTGTGATGGATTTCTCTTTTGAAAGTTGGAGTAAACATAAATTTGGTTAGTGCAGGAAGGACAGGAAGAGTTTACATGGTCTGTAATTGTGGTCATCTGTATCCAGCCAAAGGGAAACCTCTAATTTTCTCGCTTATGTAATTGAATTTTTAACTGGTGCACAGTGAAAAGTATTTTTTATTTTTTCTGAAACAAGTTAGAATTAAAATGTTATAAGGCTCCAACATTTAAATAAGAAAATAGCGGTCTATTCTTGACATTTCCTCTTCTGAAAACAAACAAACAACCCCCCAAAAAACTGAACAAAGCCAGACACATACATACACACACACTGAAACCTGGAGGAAAGACTTGACTGTTTTACAAATAAATTACTTCCTATACTCAAAATTGCCTTGCTAGTTAGTCCAGGAATTTGGGTCTAGCAGGAATACTAATGATTTTAAAAGACAACCAGATGCACGTTTCACTTTATATTTTTTAATTTTTTTTCTCATTTCAGTAATAGCCTATGAACAGTTAGGGACTAACAAGTATCTGAGAAACTGAAAAGCAATAGCAGTCTTGGCTTGGAATACTGCCATGGAAAAGAAGTGACCCAGGTACATTGTCTTGTCTTAAACTACACTTCGCTGATGAGTCTCATTTAAAACAAAGGAGAAAGAAAAGCTATTTGTGGTAACACCTATAAAGTATTAAGATCTCTCTGGAAACTCACACAGAAGTGAACTATGCTTCAAGAACTCTGAAAACTGAAGTGAACCAGAGTTAAAGAGAAATGGTAGAAGGAAGAAATGAGGTCTGGGGGCTAGTTC
The DNA here is from genome assembly GCA_013397915.1 of Daphoenositta chrysoptera. Taxonomy (NCBI): domain Eukaryota; kingdom Metazoa; phylum Chordata; class Aves; order Passeriformes; genus Daphoenositta; species Daphoenositta chrysoptera. The sequence continues at coordinate 204,973 of VZRO01007262.1, read as the reverse complement.
TTGCTCAGAGCTACATATAACCAAATGCTCTAGAGCAAGCAACTTCAATAAGAAATTATATTTTACTTTTAATGTTAAAAATGAAAAAACAGTTCCCAAACCCCATTCTTCTAAGAAAACATAGTCACTATAATGTGAATTGAAGGATAGGAGGCATTTTTCCAGGCTTTGTGCATTTGCATAGGGTGCTTTATTATGAACTGATTTCACAGTACCCAGACCTACTGTCCCTTAAACTGTGTGTAGGAGATCTCATCAAGAGCAAGGAGCCCTCCTGAGGCTCCTAAGGTCCTTCTCCATTGATCTTTCAGGTCTTTGTCTGTTTCAGAGAGAGTCAGGCTGTTAAGAGATGCTCTTTGTTGCTGCAGTAATGTATAGAATGAGCCTCGTGGGCATCAGTTAAAGTGTGATTTAGGGATTGGGATGTAAAATACTGCTGGCTGTACTCTCCTTCAAGCACAGTCTGGTTCAATATGAACTTTTGCAATTAGTAAACCTCAGTCAACATGATGGGGAAAGGCATGGTACAGATATACTGCTTCCCCCTCTCCATGTCCTGCCAGTCCTAGGAGTACTCCATACCCGTCTTACCCGTTGACATTAGTGGAGAGGACCACTGGGATCTTGTTTTGGGCCATAAGTGTTTGGACTTGTGGAGAAAGAAAAGGACCATTTCATTTGTACTCTATCTTTATATGCTTTTGCAAATTTTCACAGCAAAGCTGCGTTCAATGAAGCCAGAAGGTTTCTTTCCAATAACCCACAGAATGATGCCATGAGGGGTGAATGAGATTATCAAGTGCATGGAACCATGAATTGGTCTCTCATAAATGGTGTAGGGAAGAAAACAACAAAAACCATCTAGACTTAATCTACAGTACAGAAACTCTGATAAGAGAAAATTATTTGAACCATAGAGTCTAAAATGTCACAGTATTCAATTTCAATACATCAAACATAGGCATATTATCTTCCTGCAAATAAGGTGAATGTATCTGGATACTTATCTCTATTTCATTATGCACTGACATGATGTCTCTTGCAATTCACATGGGGATTGATCTGAAGTTTGCTAAAATCAAAAGAAGCCTTTGTATAGCATTCATTGATTCATTAATCAGACCTACAAAGAACTGGGCTGAATTTTTAAAGTTCTGAACTGTGTCTCACTTTGGACAAACATTTAAAAGCAAGAGTGTTTCTCCTAATTCAACCAAAGTCTGTTTTCTTGAGATTTCTAGAAATAATTCTAAGTTCCTGCAAGAAACAGTTTGGGCTTCAGTTCATTTTCATTCTGCTTGGACTGACCTGTATCACAGAGCCTGCCATTATTCTGTTTTTTATAGCGTTTCTGTTTACACGATATCAAAGTCCTATTCAAATTATCCTGGGCTCACTGGAAAATTTCTCAAGCATTTGATAAGCCTGACCCTGTGGGAATATCTGTCAAGTCTTTTGAATAATTTACTGAAAAATTACCAGTACCATTTGCATCCTCAGGCTAATTTCCCTGCTATTATATATGAGAAAGTTTCTGCCATGTATTTATCAGGAAACAAAGGAACTAGGAATAATAAATGCATAAAAAGGAATAGAAATAACAAGGTAATTATTAAAATATAGAAATGGAAAGCTGTATGCTTTGACCTAGAGAACTAATGTAATTATGAGACACTCTTAAAGAAAAAATATTATTTAAAATAATCAGGTATAAATGGGAACTGTGCACTAGCTCCACAGAGATACTTTAGCATCTAATTCAACTACCCTGTAGTCTTATATATTTGCCTAAGATGTGTAATTTTTCCGCTGATGTGCTGGTATAGTAGGGTAATTGAGATCCCCAAAGCCCAGAACTCTACCTTAAGCAAAGTCTTACTGATTCTGAGGCAACCTTCTTACAAAAATAGTTTAATTCACTGCAACCTTTCCAAAGTCCTCTAAAAAGCTTAGAGATCTATGCAGTTTGGATTCATTGCATGCTTCGTAATCTTTCTTTGGGGATGAGGAAGGAAGGAAGGCTGAGGAGCAGATCCATGCTGCTCCTCAAGGCTCTGATGTGACCTCCCTTTTATGCCACATAGACCATTCTAGGTGCTGGACAGTTGTCCAAGTTTGGATTAAATATTCCTCATTTGTACAATTCAAAATACACATTGACGTGTGTCTCATAAATCAGCTGCTAAACCATCAAGTCCACATCCCTTTCTCCTCCATTTCATCCTGTTTAGATGCTGTTGGGTATTTAACAGATGTCTAACCTCCACTAATACTGTTAGAGGGGATCCTGGGAATATAATAATGTCCAAGATCTGACAGCAGGACCCTTGAGACTTAGCTATTGAAATTTCTACATGCTTTGAAGGAACTCATCTGTGTGCATCTATTACTTGAGATAATCATTTGGGGAAAAAAAAACCAAAACCACCAGAAAGATTTCTCTCTTCCAAAAGGTACTGAGATATGAAATTGTTCAGCCATAAGGAAGGAAAGCATCGAGAATTTACAGAACTCATAGCTCCAGTCTCTGCTGGAGAAAACCAAGACAAATGAAACGTAGTCTGAAAAAGACTGGATAAACATTACTTGTTCTAATAGAAATTAATAATATGTTTAGTGGTATTAACAGACAGAAATTAGATCATGAAGGTCCTTGTTAGTTTGTCACTTGGGTTAGTAGGGTTAAATCCAGCAGGAAGTAATTTGGAAATTTACTGAGCAAAAGCTGAGTGAGAAATGGGTAAAACATGCTAAACAACTTTATAGAGGTAGACTATAACTTAAAACTGGAGGCCACTGTGACTTAACCTGGAAGAAATCTATGTAATACAAGAAGACCTTATTTGTGTATCAAGATACAGAACACACAGCTGGAGACCAGCAAGAAGTTGCATCTGCACATACACCACCTTGTATGAATGATGGATCTGTGGAAGCCCTCCTCATTGCCATCCTGCTTTGCCTCACACTGCCCACTGCCAGAGGCAGGGTGCTGAAGGAGAGTTTGCATCCCTAAGGCATGACCTAATGGCTGTTGGGTTTGGGTGCCCAAAGCATGCTTTTATTCCCTATCTTCTAAGCCAAAGTGTTTTGTTAGTTAGCAGCACATTTCTGTGGCAAACAGTTCTAATGAGTATGATAAATTTAGTGGTAAAATTGGAAGTAGAAGGGTCAAAAAACTGGTGATACTGAAAGGCCATTTCCACTTAGAACTACATCTTAGAATTCAGCATCAAAAGCCATGGATGGCTTCAGATATAGCACTCTCTGTGCTGTGAACACCATTTAGGAAGCATTTGGCTAGAGGAAGTCTTTAACCCATTACACTACTAGACAGAGCTATTTTTTGATTGAGTGCTTGCTTATTTTCTTAAGGAAAAAATCTGTTGTTGAAATGAAAACATACTACCAAATTTTCATTGAAGAAATTGGCATTCCAGAAAAAAAAATAAAAAAGGAGCATTAGTGCTATGTTTTATCCAGGCAGCAGCAAAAGGAAGCTGTGTCAAAAGCATAACTGTCAAACTCACCTAATGCACGATCTGACTGAAAGTAAAAGGGTTGCAGGTAAGGTTCTCTTCTTATGCCTCTCACAAATGTCTCTTTCTCTGAGATTGTGCTGCTTCTGCTGACTGCAATTACTGATGCGACTCCAGCAATATTATATGTTATATACCAAATGTGGGACTTCCACAGCTCTGTTGGAATGTCTCTGATTTCCAGTGTCTTTTAAAATAAGCTGCATTGATCAGTACCTGTTGTTTATCTTAGCATCCTGAAGGAGATTAAAAAATAAATAGAAGGAAAGAAAAAAAGCTGCTGCTTTATCTTTGAAGTGGCTAGGCTGCAAGGGGAAGTAGTTAATTCCCCATGGGTAGGCACAAACATTCCTTCACTTGTGACATGTGTAAAGGTTGCTGTTCGGAGCAGACTCTTTTCAGGACCCATTTCTTCTGGGCACTTACATTTCTAAACCCCTCAAGAGGGCCATACTTCTCAAAAAGAGAGTGGAAGCTCTGGTGTTCTGGGCTAAGATTACACCAGCATTTTTGTGAACAAACTTTGGATCAATCCAGAGTTGGAAGTGAACATGAAAAGTGTCAGTAACTCTTTTATAAGTCTTTTTGTGGTGCATCTGATTGACCTGCATTACGACGTACAATAGCATGAAAGAGTGTTAGTAATCAGTGCTAATGAATACATGTACCTACCTGATTCATATCCTGGGCATTACCCCTCACTAATGCTTTTGTTTTGCATTCATTAAAATTCCCATCATGACACAAAATGCTGAACATTTACTATAACAAAAACAAAAGCAAACAAAAAATGAGACACATTTATTGCAAATTTCAGTCAGAAAAGATATAAATAAGGAAATACCATAGCACAGGGACATTGTCTCAATCCTACTTTACTTTAGATCATTAATTGTTTTTAGAAAAGATATTTACAGTGGGACCTCAGGCGAATACTCAGAGACAACTTGCAGCATAATCCTTCTCTGTCCCCCCCTCCATTCCCTTCCCCCACCAGCAAAGGAGACTGGTTATTCCTTCCTTTTTTTTTTTCCACTTTAGAGTCCAGGAAGGACTTAGAGAAATTGTCTTCATAGTTTAGATTTATGTTAGCTTTTCATCAGTCTCCTGCAACATGTTTACTGAGAAGGAAGGGAGAAAAAGGGTTCATTTGGGGAAGGCACTATGATATCAAATCCGAAAAGGATTGGGGAATGTGAAATAGGCTTGTACTGTAACAAGACAAAAAGTCTTCTCTGAATGTATGGCACCATCACAAAAAAGGCTAAAAAATTGTTTTTCTGCACCTTTCTTTTTCTCGGCCCCTTTTTGCCAAGAAGCCACGCTTGATGCAATTATTTGTAGAAGGTCAGGAATGGAGAAACCTGGTGTATAAAGAGAGGTGGATGGCCAGCCGTGCTCAGAAGGATGATTGTGCAGCTACAAGTCTCTCACAAGCCAAGTCTCTGGACTTCCAACTGCAGGTACACTTTTCCAACCTGATAGGGAAAACCAAGGAATCTCCTCAATGACTTTCCTGTGTGCAGTTTCTTAGCTCATGAGATGAGAGTCCTCTGACTGGGATTTTTTTTCTATAATTATTATTCCCATTGAGTCAACATAATTAATTCTACTCTATCTCGTTTTCCAGTCAGTTTACTACCATTAAAAGCAACTTGTGTTTGTTTCTTTGGAGGGAGGGCGGTTTAGACTTTTTCTGTAATTCATATAATCGGCCCTCTGATTCTAGCAATGTATGAGGCTCATGCAGCCCAGTAAGACATCCTGGTTTGTATAATTCAGCTGCAATCCTATTTGGCCGTGTCATCACATGTTATTCAGTATTTCAGCTGTGCTTTTATGCTTCTTTCATGATGGTATGAATATTTGCAACTCATTTTAATCCTTCAGATTCCCCCATTTCATAGGCGGGGAAAGTGAAATGCAGAAAGCAAAGCTTTCAGTTAGTGAGAGAAGGGAAGCACATAGAAGATTTTTGTCAGACTTCCTAAAGCACAGCAGTGGAGTAATTGCCTACTACTGAATGCAACCTAATTCCAGATAAACACCTAACAATATATTTTATTATAAACCTTTTCTAGAAGTATAAATATTGGATTCTGTTGTTCCAGCAGTAGTCAGATGGGGTATTGGTGTCAAACCATGGCTGTCCTTCAGGCTTTGCCATCATTCATTGATCATGGGGTTTCTTTGATGCTGCAAAAGAAGGAAATCAAACAGAAACTCCAAACCAAGAAACCCCAAACAAACAAACAAAAAGTTTCTTTCCTGAAGAAGAGCAAAAATAGACTTCAGCCAATCCCCACTAATTACCCTTGTTGAAAGCTTGGCTTTTTAAAGATGCTTAAAAAAATAGCTTTGCTGAGGGCAAACTCTATCCCACTCTGAGTGATGATGGGGAAGCCCAGATTTAGGCACGCTGTATTTTGGACCTCACCCAAGTGATCTCTTTCTCATCCTTATTTACTTCACTTCATGATATGACTCATTAAACATTTCAGACTCAGGTCCAAGAGAAAGTGTTTCCATCCTGCCAAGGAGTTCTGAGATGGGGTTCTATAATCCATCAGACTACTAAATAGGGACTTCCTCCTACTCAATTCTGAGTAATAATTTGGAAGTGAGACCTTGGTATTCCCTCTGAATGACTGCGCTGTGGTTCAGGATGAATCAGTTGTGCAGTAGGTACATTATGGAGAGGGCAAATTCTGCTGTAATTGATTCTTATTTTGTAGCTGGAGTAGATATTTTTCACTCAGTTCATTTGCTTCATCAGCATCAATTCAGCCTTCCAACAAACCACACCCTTTTCAAAAATTATTGCAGGAAGAGGAGGCTGAGCAAGCATGGCCACTCATTTCCCTCTGGGCAAATTGCCTCATATCATCCTTCAGGGGATGCTCTCATAAAGAAAACTAGAGATCTTGTAATTTTTTATTCCTTAGTGATAAAGTCACTGCACCTGCTGTGTCATGGCAATCACACTAAGTTCCTGCAGTTTCTAACATCCTCCAAGCAATGTTTTCACAGACTTTCTTTGGAACTCTTCCACTTGCCTCTCCTGGATTCTCTCTGTTTCCAGATGGGATATTAGTAGCTCATGAGATCAATAACCTGGAAAAAACAGTAGCCCAGGAGGCTCCATTTTAAAATTAAATTGTTCAAACTGAACTAGCTCAGAGCTGGTTGACATTCTTTCTGAACACAATTTCCCCTATAAAGGCTGAACTGACTTTGGAACATACCTTCAAAGGCTGCATTACAAAGTCTTATTACATCCTTTCTGTATTGCAAGGGCCATAGAGGAAAGATTTGGGCCAAAAACTATACTCATAAAATTCTCTTTAAATACTGTATCTGGTAACAAATAATTATAACAAGACTGGGTCTGGAAAGAAATCAATCACCATTGTCAAAAACCAGACACCTTTTCCCCTGTGAACAATCTGATTGTGCATATTTCACACATTTATTGGCTTACTCAGACAAAAAAAAAAAAAAGATGGCCACAATATTTACAAGTAGATGAGAGGAATTGAAAGCCAGTTCATAAGAGACAATCAAGACTTTTAAAGGTTCAAATCTCTGGAAGATGTCACAAATGGAAGAAAAATAAAATTTAAAAAAAAAAAAAAAAAGAAACAGCTCATGTTTAAACGTCCATGTAAGTATTTAAGTCCAGAAAAAACCCAGGGATTTACAAATCGTGATGTTGAACATAGGGATGCCTACAAGATTCAAGGACAGAACTCAAATCACTGAACTAAGAACCATGATCAAGAACTGAAATCACTGAACTAAGCTCCTAGAAGTAGGACCTAGATTGATTAACTCTTCAAATGGTAAGACATATGCTTCTATGAGCAGTAACGGGTAATAGGGCATGTCTGAAACTGTAGAAGGAAACTTTAAAAACTAATGGAGTTTACACTCACCAAAAATAAACATTCTGCAAGAGGTAATTCAGAGCATCTAGGTTTGGATTTTCAGGCAATTGGCTCCCTTTTTTCCTTTGAACATATGGGTGAAAGAGGCAAAACCCTGCCTCTGAGAGCCATGAAATGAATCCTAGGAACACAAACTATGAACCCACTGAGTGTATCTACATTGCTAAATGAAAGAAGGTCAGGGAGAAGGTTGATCATTGAAACCCTGATTTTACAATGTTTAATTATGCTCTGTCTCTCTCTGGCTCTGTGCTAGACTTCTTCATCTAGATTTTTTTCAGTATCTATCTGCCTGAAGGAGTCTAGCTCTTGGCAGAAAGCCAACACCTTGGCATTCTCTTTTATTTACCAGTAGAGCTGATGTGATTAATGTAAGCTGTTGTTTTAAGTGAAATAGATCACCTCTGAAGGATTTGTGTATATGCTCCACTAACTTTAATCAGAGCTCAGGTAAGTGTCTGACTTAAAAAAATTAGTTCATCTCTTCCTCATTAGAGATAGATGCCTAAAATATTTAAATATGCCTGCATCTTATTTTTTCACACTAGATGCTAGATTTAAATACTTCTTATTTTCTGTTTTATACACTGAGTACACATGAGTGAAAACAAAACAATAACAGTAGGCAAAAGGGATCTGTATGCAATTGGTGTAGGATCACTACAGGCAGGACAGTAAGAAACTGGAGAAAGGGGAAGATATATCGGTGTTCTAGATCTGTGAAGGAAAAGTTTTCCAGAGAGGGCCCCTTACGCGGGATCCACTAAGATGGATGTGAGATTGAGCACTGAAACAGAACTGAAGCACTGAGACAGTCCTGCCCTGGAAGGCCTGAGGCCAGCTTACTTCCAGCTCTGCAGACTGGCTACAGGGAAGTATATTCACAGCTTAGTTCCTCCCCTGCACAGAGGAGATGATAATGTTACCTTTATCTGCTCTGCACATTCGTTTAGGGCAGAGTCTAATGCCTGTGAACCAAGGTGCAGAGATGAATGCATTATCTTTCAAGTCCTCTAAAGAAAATCAGTTTTCCAGCAAAAACTTGTCAATACAGCAGCACGTATTTCTTCATTCAGAGTCTATGTGTGCAAGGCAAGTGACGATCCTCCTCTTTTCCCCTGTGCCTGCTACCAAGAATGGAAAACTTGAGGGTGTGCAGAGCTTTGAGGCAGTGTCTGATAATTTGCAAGTTACATCTTGTACCCTTTTTGCAGAAGACTTTTCATGATGAATGTGATTGTAGCTACCCTACTCACAGTATTCACATATCCTTGTCAAGAATATGCAATAGCAGTGTCAGTAGAGTTCCTGTTTCTTATGCTGACGCCAGTTGAAGCTGAAGGCTGCCATATACCACCAAAATATCTGCAAAGTTACACAGAAAACTTCCCTTGACTGTGGTACCTCTTATTCATGGGAATCTTTCCAGGGTAAGCAGGGAAACATTTTTCTACTTTATCTTAGTTTGCTCAAGGAGCTGAAATCATCCAGTACTGAGTCACATGCCATTTGCAGAGCCCCTGACTACGGCAGAGCAAATTCTAAGAAATCCTTTATTCAGAGTGTCCTCCGGTTCGGCAAGGCCCTGGAATTTTTGTGACCACAGGAAGCAGTTGAGAGGCTTTCCAGCCTGACCATATCAGCCGTCTCACCACAAGAACTTCCTATTTTGGCTGAATCCCTTCAATCAATTTGAGGCTGCTCTGTATGATCAATAGGAGGGAGTTTAAGGACGGCTTGTTTGCCTTATGTTTGTGAAGTGGTTCTTGTTCCCTGGTTTCTCTATCATACAGCAGAGCTTCTACTGTTAACTTTAAGGCTTTAAATCATTGCTAAGTTTTACAAAGAAAAGCAAAGAGTAAAAGGCATATATTTTATACTAAATCTCTTTAAAAGTTAACAGTAAAATACACAACATGAAAAAGAACCAGAAAAGACTTGGGATAAATTACATAGTAAGTATAAGATAGAGGGTGACTTTACAGGTAAACTGCCCCTAAACAACAACATAACATGTAATATCCAAAATACAAATATTAAAAGTATTTGTAAACTATATTGAAATCGAAGTGAAAAATTCAACTGTAAAACTTAACAGGCAGTTAATATAAATATGAGAGAAAATGTGTACAAATTAAATAATAAACCACTAAGTACTCTTTACTTTCATGCAATCCTTGAAAAGTTTCATAATCTTAGGGAGAAAACAACAGTCACAGTACAAAGCCATTAGAGTCTCATGAAAATAAGTTAGTGAAAGCTACTTCAGTGTGTGAAAGAGATTTGCATTCAGAGTTTTCTAGAGGTGTGGGTAAATGAATTATTTCAGTCACTGGAAAATAATATTTGCATTAGATAGCTTAACATTTGAATAGGGCAAAAGGAGTGCATCTTATCTGTATCAGATCACTGCATCCTATCTCAAAAAGAACTATGAGTTTGTTGTTTTTCTTTCACAGAGAAGCTCTCCTTTTTCAAGACGGGATATGGTAGAACAAATGTTAAATTGTTCTCATAGTCCCTGATCTTTTAATCTCAAACTCGGCACAGACATATAACACTGCTTGGTGGGGGAAAACAGAGATTTATTTGATTGAAATAAATGTTTGATCCCTAACAGGACATATAGACTACCTGGAATACAGTGACTATCTTGTTCAAAAGTTATGCAAATTACAGTATAAGGCAATTTAGTTGATTTGGAAGATTTTTGAGGTAGGAACATTCTATCATTAGCTGCTCTTTAGGAAATCAAGCACTAAAAAGCTTAAATACACAACTGATGAAAAATAAATTTTATTTAGGTTTTTTTTTTCTTTTTAATATAAGAGAAGGTTATTAAACCATGACAACTAATATCCTTCAGGCACAGAGGAAGGATATTAACATGGAGGACCAATGTTGGTTTAGTCCTGCTAATATACTCACCCACATGTATGGTACTGGAAATGGAAATAAATTCCTTCCTTCCTTGGTGACTGGTTTCCAAAATCTGGAACGAAGATTACTGTCTGTGAAAGGATATTTGTTCAGAGGGTGTTCAGCTGATGATGGTGTAGGACCCAAAGCCTGCTCCATGAGACACATCTAATTCCTGATAAGACCCAGACGCAAAATCTGTAGCTAAGGGAATCCTATTACTCAGCTTGATGTGAAAAAAGAGACTTCCCAAATCTAAGAAGGGTAAAGAACAGAAGCAACCTTCAAGCTTAGCTTCCTGGTTTCACATTCACCAGGAACATGGGCCTGAACAAAATCAATGTCAGACAATATCATAAAGCATAATATATCATAGACCATAAGAATTACTCTGAAAAATATAATTTCATCTTAAAAGCAACAGTGATGAACATTGGATACTGCTTTAGTGATTAAGTTTCCAAAGTAGCTCAACCCTCTTCCACTCCTGTACTTGTGCAAAGTTCAGCTGTGAAATTTTGCATGTACTCAAATGAAATATGCAGGAGTAAGAGAATTTGCAAGGGGTGGTAAGGTGTCTAAAAAGTATCTTAATTCTTTTTTTCTTTCTGTTTGACTCTCAAGTGTGCTAATATCCCTTTTCTCTGTGTTCATTTTATGCAGAAGCTTTGAAATATATGTGTGAATAGTCCCATGTTAGTAATTCCAAAAGGAGATCCTCCTTGTACAACAAAATGCTATATTGAGAGGTATTGTCTTGTTTGCTCCTCTCATAGAGCTTCCAAAACTGGTGGAACAAGAGCTGTGTTCTGTTATTCCCAGGACACACCTTGCTAGACAACTTACTGCTTTCTCATGTTTCTCCTAGCATCCACTTTTCCTTCAGGCTGGCCCTCTGGCACAACTCTTTTGACTTCAGTACTTTTGTCCAACAAAAATTAAACTGATTTGCAGGTTTCAGGCCAAATCCTTTTGAAGCTTTGGCAAATGAAAAGAGAGAAAACAGAAAAGAAATCCTAATGGAAGATCACTTTATTCTGAACCCTTGCATTGACAGAAATGCTTTGCTTCATTTGCCTCAAACTTGACCAGATAATTTTTATTCTGGCATATGATCACACCTGTGATCCTTTCAGAAGGATTTGCTTAGGTTTGATGATGTTACCACAGGTCAAATTCTGACTTATAAAAGGAAGTTGAAAGAGAAAACTCTGGAGTGACTATTCTGTCTTCCAATAATTATGGAGAAAAGTTGTTGTCCAAACCCAGCTTTGTTTCTGGAAACAGAGCAAATTTCTTTGTCATCAGGAATATAGCTGATAAGAAATGCAGCATTAACATCTGAATCACTGGCATTTGCCATATTTCCTCGGTGAAGTTCTTTACGAAATCACTGAATTAGAGTTATAACTAAAGCTGAAGGTGATAGAAGGAGACAAAACCAAAACTTCCGTGCAGTGAGAAGAGGAAAAGAAACTCGGGAGACCCCACTAGCATGACACACATTTCTTATTTGCTAACCTTTAGCATAGGGAAAGTATGAAAAATGTGAAATCAGCACAAAGAAACCATTAGACTTCAAAAAATGAGTTGGACATGACATTTTAAAATGATACTGACAGAAATTTGTTGCACTATGGAAATGGGCCCTGGATCAGTATTTTGCCCATGGTGAAGTCACAAAATTTATTCTTCAAATATTTGTGTTCATCTGCTATCAAATTTTATTTAAGTTCACAATTGCCTTACACATCATGGTTTACAAGGGCTCCCTGAAACAAGGTCATTATGTCTCAACTGTTTAATACACTTTCATATGTGCAGTCACTATTCCATGGGAAATACTTGGCTGTCCCTTGCAGCTTTGCATACCTGTCAGGAAGGAAGGCTTTCCCTTCAGTTTAATCACACTTTTATTTTCTCACTTACACTTCAAGTCTTCCACATGCTGCTATAGCGTTTCCAGCTAAAATCAGACATATAGAATCCTCTCGTCTCCTGGACAGACCATAAGCCTCTTCCAGGGTGTTTTTGGTATTATGGCTGCATTCCATTATTTTAATGTCGAGGCAAAGTGGACCACAGCCAAGAAACAAAATTATACCAAAGTCCCTGCATTGCCGCCAGATCATCTAAGCCAATGACTGAAATACAATTAAAATTAATTCCACTTCTTTCTGTGGAACTGCAGTGGACATGGAGTGCAGCTGTTGTGATCTGGTTTATGTGCTTCATTCCCACCTCACTTAACTCTTGCTGGTGCGTTTTCAAAGTGAAATAGTAGACGTTCTTTCTTCCTGTTTGATCGAAGATGTAGTGTTCCAGATTTCACATAATAATTTTCCTTCTCTATAGAGTGTCTCAATTACTCAGAGCTCTTTTCAAAGTAAGTAAAAAAACAAGGTGGCTCGCTTCTGCACGCCATTATAGTGGTGTGAATCTGAAATGGTTCTACTGATTTCACAGGGAGGAGATTGGGTTTGAATCAAGATAACAGAACAAAATCTAAACTGAAATCCAGTTGCTATTCACACTTTGTCAGACTCCGTGTCAGAGGCCTGATTACACATACACTCAGACCTATATAAATGCTTCCTGCAGATCCACACATTTGTACGTGGATTTTCTGTTGATGTTTCTGTGGGCCTTCTTATAGGTGCACTGCAGTAATTTTGCCAAGGTGCTATTACAGTGTGACAAATGAGGGCAGAATATATCCTTTGGTCTTCCAATTACACCTCTCTAATACCTGAACAAAAGTTGATAGAAAAATAAACAATTCTAACCAAAATTCTGTCCCCTAGTAGTGATATATGGAGACCTAAATATAGCATTTACTCAACAATTGCTTCTTATGGTAAAAACTTTCTGAATCACCCTCATCACTGCAGGAGTTATGTTGTAAATATAAGATGCTTGTCCTGTATAATTTTTTTTCTATTAATGATTTCACAGATTTCCACACAGTAAATTTTGATTACATAGAATAGATAAAAACCATTTTCTGATAGGAGTGTTAAAATTCAAATTAATTTAGATAATGAATTATTCCTCCTGGCCTGCACACTCAGTGATTTTGTATCTGCATGCGCATGCACTATATTATGTTTGTTATGTGCGTTCTATGTAAACCAATACCTATATCAGTTTAGAAACTATAAATTGTACATGTATAAAGGGATGATACAATGAATTCTGCCTTCAGTTAAGGACATGAAGATGTATTATGGAAGGAACATCTGTGAGTATATTGATTCACATTGATATTTCTAACAACGTTTTTGATTTAGTATTTTTCTTTAAGTGGGGTTCCAGATCTGATTTTATCCTGATTAATATCTTGTTTAGTCAATACAAATCACACAGGTTGGTTATGACTATATATTGGACCCTAGGTCTCAGTCATGTGCAGTAGTGTCATACTTACTGATTGTTCATTTGAATTTTGAGAGCACTTCCAAGATAAGAAACTATGTACATAAGCAGAGACACATAAAATGTGTTTTGTTCTGTATTCTCTCACACAAAAAACTGGGTGAACACAAAAAAATTAATGTTGTATATGTATAATTCTGCAAAATAATATCTTCATAATGACTCAAGTGACTAAGCATAAATTGAAATTATTGTCCCATGTAAGCTTCCACCTTTGGGGGGTTTTAGCATTTTGTTTCTTTTAATGGAAAAAGAGAAAAATTTAAAAATATTTTTCAACAGCTTGGAATTTCATACTTTTCAAGTTTTTTAATCTGTGAATAATTTTGAAGATAATTTTTTATCGATATGCATGCTGAAGGACACTCTTTTTTTTAATGGAAGAATCTACCTTTACAGGTCTGTTAACACAGGTAATTCATTATGTATTTTGGAGTTGCAAATTTCAGTTTTGTTCAGCTAAAGAGACACCTCTGAATTCTCTCCATTTGTTTACATTAGTGCCCTAAATAGAAAGGATCCAGGCAGTCAGTTTAGACTTCTATCATGCTTGCATTTAAAGAACTACTTGAAGTTGTTTTCAAACAGTAAAGGCCTTGCTGCAATATCTGTAGAAGTTGGCAAGATGTCTTCAAGAGAACTCCTGTCCATTGCCAAAGGACTTGGGTCTCTCCACACTTTGTATGAGTTTTGCAGTCAAATCCTTGTCCATACTTGCTTAAACGGCACCAGAAAATGTTCCCAGGCTCTGAAAATAATTTATCCTGTTAAATATTTGAAGTCTGGGCTGTGCTAAGAGAAGTCTCCCAAACTGTGCATGTTGTCTGGGAGTGAGTGCAATATAAAATCCCCTCCACTGAGCAGTCTACAGACATGGCTCAGTGAATCACAGAATCTCAGGATTACAGGATGGGTCAGGTTGAAAGGGACCACAGTTGGTCATCTGGTCCAACCACCCTGCTCAAGCAGGGTCGTCCTAGAGCCCATGGCACAGGATTATGTCCAGACTGTTCTGGAATATCTCCAGTGAGGGAGATTCCACAACCTCTCTGGACAATCTATTTCCAGTGTGTGATCACCTACACAGTAAAGAAGTTCTTCCTCATATTGAGGTGGAACTTCCTGTGCATCAGTCTCTGCCATTTACCCCTTGTCCTGTGGCTTGGCACCACTGAGAAGAGCCTGGATTCATCATCTTGGCAACCCCTCTTTAGATAGTTATATACATAAGTGAAGTCATGTTCTAGATTAAAATACAGTTCAAATAACTCCTGGTAAGACCAACAAAAGTTTTTGCAACAATATTAAATGTTTACGTACAGGAAACCTACATTATCTGTTCAGAATGAAATAAAACTAATTCCAGCAATACAGGGGTTAAACACAGTCTTGATTCATTCTGGAGTTAAAGCATATTTGTAGCTGTCATTTCAGTGATTGGATTGATATGCTGGCTCCATTAAATATATGGCTTTTTTGATAGATTTGGAAGAGTACAGAAGGTTATAGCCGTGCAGCAGTAGATGCAGAAAGTAATTCAGCATAGTTAGTAAAACTGGACAGGTTAATGAACCTATGTGGAGCTCTGCTAAGGTAATGCAACTATTTTAAGTTCTGTAGGAAGCTAATCCTGCTCCAACAACTTGGCTAAAGACTGTAAAAATATCTTTGCCAGGAAAGGGTATCAACATTTTAATCTACTTTGTGTTGATAAAAAGAGGGAGAAGGGAGGAGTTCATTTTCATGGAATAAGATGGAGGTGAAACAAAAAAACTCTTTGTCTTGAGAAATATTGCACCTGCATTAAGTTCCCTGCTGATTCCTTAGTAGAAATTTGATTTTTTTTCCCTCTCCTCCCTGCCTTCATTATTTTCAGCTCTGAGGAATGTGAGGCACGTAAGCCATCCTTCTTGCCACTGACAAAATTCTTTCTTATACTGTGAAAAAGGATAGATATTCCTCACCTAAGTTACCATCAGCAAGTCATCTCAGCAATGCATCTGTACTGTGTAACACTATATTATACTTTCCAAGGCTTCATATTTGTGTGACAGACTTGAGAGATCCATTTCCTGGTCATCTAAAACCTATGGTTAGGATTTCTATTCTGACTATGAAGGTCTTTTAGGAATATATTGTGATTTCCAAGCAATAGAGAAATTATTAGTTCTTTTATTTGATATAAAACTCTTTTTTTCATGAGAGGTGCAACTTCCATTGCAGCTCCCTTCCCCAAATAAACTTATAGCACCTTCAACACATTGCATAGAAACTAGTTTTTCTTGGATGTACTCTTCTCATTAACTTTACACTTTAATACTCCAGATTCATAGAGGGTATGATCAGCTCAGACAGAAATCTGAGGTCTTCCCAGAGGCCTTGGTCATTGTGGAAACCTACAAAAATAGAGGATGTGTCTAGGCTGGTCTGATAGCCCTAAAATCATTACAAATTACTTAGGCAGGCAAGCACACAAAGAAAGTCTCTACACAGGCTGTGGGATTATGAGGACTCAGTAGATTACACAGCCTTGTAAGAGATAATCATATATTCCAACATTCCCCAATTTTTTTCAGACCCGTTGGGCAGGCCTTCACTGAGCAATCCCTAGGCTGGCAATAACCTGGGAAGATTTATCTCCCAGTTCCACCCTCTGCTAATGCACCAACCTGATATTGAAAGAAGAATAGCAATGTAAGTGAGGCTGGTTTGTTTCCAAATTGGATCTAGTCCAGTCAATCAGGAGAGGGAGAATCTGTGTATCTTGCTTCAAAGAATGGTTATCAATACATTCATCTCAAATTTGCAACGTATTCCAAATAGGATTACCTAAAAGTCTACCCTGAACCTGGATTTATTAATTCTGAGCCATAACAACTTCAGTTATGGAATAGAATTTATACTGATGGCATTTGCAGATGACAGCAAGGCCACAGAGGCTGTATAAATTTAAGAGTCTATGATCACAATTTAAAATAAATTAGTGAATAGTGAGAAAATGTTCAAATTGAACAAGATGGAATATAGAAAAGACCAGTGACATATGTAGGAATCAGAAAGCAATTTTTTTCTTTTGGGAAGCAAAAATCTCAAAATACTACCTGGTAGGTTATACCAGTAAAAGAAAATTTTAAAGGAAGTCCTTAAGATTAAAAACAAGTTCATTATGGACCAAAATAATTTATGTATTTTGCATAAAATGCTGGAAATTATAATTCCAGTTCTACTTCACCCAAATATATTCAGATGGGATTCCTGTGACTTTCAACCTCCTTCTTAAAAGAAAGGTATTACTGGCCTAAATAGAGACCAGAAGAAAACAGCCCAGAAGACAGAAACATCAAATATGAGAAAAACAAATTAAAAATTACATAGTGTCAAAGGTCCTTGTATTCTTTAACACAAGAGGGACAAAGAGGAACCTTGTCTCAGCATTGCTGTAAGACAGCATTGATCAGTTCAGCAAATCTACTGGCATAATGACAGAAAAAATCCATTTGACTTCTAACAAGATTTGAGCCACTTATTTGAGAACTGGCATGTGGTTCTACAGAAGTGGAAACACTTAGGGATTACAGTATCTCTAAAATCTAAAGTTAGAGGAGAAACTTTTACAGATAGATTGTATTTGGTCCTGCAGCAATGTAGAATTATTTCAGGTTGCTTTTATGCTTTCTCAAACTTTTTTTCTCAATTTAAATAGCATGGCATGAGTCTAATATTTTATTCCCCATAAATCTGTTAGAATTGTCATTACTGATGGTAGTCTCTCTTAATTTTTTTGTTGGTGAAATCCTGTATCTACTCTGCCCTATATTGAAAATTTAGCTATTGGTATCTAATATTTTCATTTTTCAGCATTTTGTAAAAATAATAGCTTTCTGCAGCCCTTTATTATTTCCAATTTTCCAAGACTTCTTTGAAAAGAACTTCTCACTGAAGTTGTAATGAGAAATCCTCTTCTAGATGTTTAAAATATCTAAGGTGTGAATTTTCTACTCTCATGATCTAAACTGTTTAACTTTAGAGCTTGCTGTTTAACATCCTGATGAAATGGAAATAATTTCATGGTTGTCTTTAGTGACAGGAACATATTACCTGTCTTTTCCTTAAGTCTTTTTTTTCCCTTTCCCTCCCATTTTTACTTCTAATTCTTCTTCTTTTGTAAGGTGGGACATGTGTGTTAGAGTGTGTTTAACCAAGCTGAAAACTGNAATATTTTATTCCCCATAAATCTGGTAGAATTATCATTACTGGTGACCATGCCCAAAACACAAGTTTCACAAATATGAAATTAACACATTAAATAGAAATTTTAAATAGAAATTTCTCTGACTGCAGCTTTATGAATTGCCTGAAGTACTGATAGGCTTCAACAATGTCCTCTTGTTGACGACCTATTAATCTCTGGTATACACCTTCTATCAGGANCCAATTTTCCAAGACTTCTTTGAAAAGAACTTCTCACTGAAGTTGTAATGAGAAATCCTCTTCTAGATGTTTAAAATATCTAAGGTGTGAATTTTCTACTCTCATGATCTAAACTGTTTAACTTTAGAGCTTGCTGTTTAACATCCTGATGAAATGGAAATAATTTCATGGTTGTCTTTAGTGACAGGAACATATTACCTGTCTTTTCCTTAAGTCTTTTTTTTCCCTTTCCCTCCCATTTTTACTTCTAATTCTTCTTCTTTTGTAAGGTGGGACATGTGTGTTAGAGTGTGTTTAACCAAGCTGAAAACTGAATGTTTAATTAAAAAAAAAAACAAACAAAAAAACCAAAAAAGAAGAGTGTAGCATCTGATAGCTCTTATTATGCCAGCAGCAGATGAATTAATGATCTCAGCTCTGCTCTCACTGAAACACACAGATCTGTACAACAGGATGAACATAGATGGGAGGCTGTGCCAACCATCTCATGAGAAGCTAATTGGGGGTGCTTTTGAGTGCTTGCACATACAAAGTTAAATATTACTGTAAGCCAGGTGAGTCACCATGAGGAGCCATTATGAACTGGATGACATTATTTGCATTTAGAGCAAATTATGCCTATTTTTATAACCACCTGTTGGGGGTCAATACCTTCTTGAGGTGTTGTAACCCAATCACTTGTCTCAGACCTCATTGTTATAAGAAGAGCTTCACAGGCACTTCTAGGGTGATATTTACCAAAATTGACTGAAATTGTGCACCAGGTGCTGATTTATATAAAAGATCATTAAATGTATTTGCATATAAATATTTTCAAAATTCCTTTAAGCACAGAATTATTCTTAGACATGAACAAGAAATTTTTATTTCAGGGACGCAGTCTGAATTGGCAAGTGATTGGGGACATTCTAATATATTTTATATTGACTCAAGACGAAACTATGTACACTGATAAATTATCCATTTTTGCAAAATTAATAAGTTTCTTACAGTGCTATCTGTTAATTACAACCATGAGTTTGTTCATGCACTGTACTTAAATGAAAATGTCAGCAAAATCAGTTTTTTCTGTTTAAAAGGTAAAAACATATGAAAGTGTATAATCCATTATAAAAATGACCACCTTTAGCACAACTTTCCTGTCAGCCAAACATGGAATTAAATAATGTAATGCAACATGACCATGCTCAAAACACAAGTTTCACAAACATGAAATTAACACATTAAATAGAAATTTTAAACAGAAATTTCTACTGCAGCTGTCTGAATTGCCTGAAGTATAGATAGGCTTCAACAATGTCCTCTTGTTGACCACCTATTAATCTCTGGTATACACCTTCTAGCAGGACATTTTTTCCTTCTGAATATTGTAACTAGAATATTTGTGGATCACCAAAGTTATAACAGAGAGGAAAGGACAGACATACGCACACTTAATAAATATGTATATAGATATGTATAGCTGTATAATATTTTGCAATTAGTTTTCATGCCATTTGATACCACACAGCAGCATTATCCTAGAATCCCTAGGCATCATAAATCATATGTTCTTCCTCACTCCTTAGTATATCATTTGATCATATTCTATTTTGTAGTTTCCAAAATTTCCCTTCTTATTTTATATGGTTTGTCATTGTATTCACATCAGTGTCACTAATTATTTTTCTTTCTGGGTGAAGGAACCAGCAGATGAAATTTCCTAGCTGAGATCAAACTGAATCAACACTCATTAGCAGATCCCATGTGTTTAGTAAGCAGTCAGTATTAGAGTGAAAAAAAAAAAGATCTGCTTTTAAAAACATGACACTCAATTCTTTTCTGAAATGTAGATGAAGGAAGAATTAGTGTCCACAGTGAACGACAATATCTTCAGAAGTTAGCTACTTGTCTGCAGATCTAACAGAACCCTGAGTCTTACCTAGAGGCAAAGATATGTGTTCCACACAGAGCTGCACAGTAATTATTCCTTTAATCCTAGGAAATTAATAAAGCTTGATGGATTATGAGGTTCTGTCCCAACGGATGTAGAACAATTGACGACATTGTTGACACTTTAAAGACCTCTATTAAGGGCAGGGTCACTGAACCTGCATCATTTGTTATTGCATTACAGCTCCGTGTACTCAGCTACCAAAGGCACAAACACACAGCCTTGTCCTTGCTCCTGGTTGCAGATAACAAAGGTGAAAAAAATGTTTCCCATTGCTTCCCCTTGATCATTTATTCTTCCCTCAGTTCTTCTTTCCATGGAATTTGAGAAAAGTCCAGGAAATTGTGTAAATGCCCTTCAGTGTAACCACTGGGTTCTTAAGAAATGCAGTACAAGGTCTGACCTCAGAGCTGTCCCTTCTTTGAGCAGAAGGGAAGAACGATGGATTCCTGGAGTCCCTTCTCACATTAATTTTTTTGTGATACTATGATTTTAAAAAATCTGCCAACAATTAAAGACTTTAAGACCTGAAAGTGCTTATTATCTAACAGTACTAAATCCCAAGCATGAAAAATCTTTGTTTTCTTGCCATATGTACTGTCTCTCTTGGATTTTTTATACAAGTCGATAAGAGTTAGAGAAATACACAATTCAAATACATAATCTTCATAAAAATCTGAAACCGCCTGATTAAACACCCCTGGAATTTATTCATCCTCCACAGAAATCAACACAATCCAACTTCCCTTCAGCTTCAGTTATTTGGCATCCTATCAAAAATAACAGGTTAAATACAACACATATTAACCATGTGGTTGACCTTAATGTAATAATGTGAAATTGTTTAAATCTATCCCATACTCCTTAATTTGAGTAGCAGTTATGATCTTCCTCCTTTGAATAGCATTTTGTGGGATGGTCCTGGATGAGAGGCCTCAAACAGTTGACACGTTATGGCATTTTCCACAGTCCTGCAACTACACCAACTACATCAAACTTCATGTAAATAGGATGAACGAGGAAATAAGCAGTTCTGATCAAGAGGTTTGGCTCAACTACAGCTCTTTCAGTTACTTAGTATTGGCCACTATAAATAAGTAAGGAATAGAATGTAATACTGAAATGTGGAAAAAAATTAACAAAGAAATAGTTCAAACACATATTTAAAGCTCTAATTTCTGTCCAATAACATTATCTAAAATGTTCACCAATCTCTGTGAATAATATTTGACAGTTGTTTCTAACTTCTCAATGTCTCATTACAGAAAAATGATAATGCTGTTGAATTTCTTACCTCATCTTCCCTTTTTTTTTTTTTTTTTTTTTTTTTTTTTGTCCTGTTTTTGCAGCCTGAGTACTTACATGGCCTGCTAGGTTTGTCTGACTTGATAGGACAATTGATTTGTCCTTTATATTTTTACATACCAATCCCCTTCACTTCTGCTTTAGGCCTTGTGAAGGACAGCAACCACAGCTATAAGTTTTAATGGAGTTTTGTCTGCAGCTCCAAACTAAAATGGTAACTATTATTTAGGAGCCTACTAATCCTGCCCTTCAAATCTCATTGTTTTCCTCCCATGCCATGTCCTGTCACCTGATCATGGCTGGTCATCAGGAGGTAGGAGAACTAAGATGGTTCAGGACCAGACATGGAGGAAATAAAGGTGCTGTCTTAGATGCAGTAATCTGAACTCAGGCACTTTCAAGTAGATAGTGAAGAAAGCTAAAGGAAAAAGCCTGTGATGTACAATGAAGTAGAAACAGCACAGCCTCTACCTAAGGCCTCTGCCTGTTTTGGGATGCGGCTACTCCATATCCCTGTGCATTGCATGACATTCTCCAATGAGAATATGTTCCTTATGTAAAACCCTCTATCTACCTAAATACACTACATACAGACACTACAAACACAATGACCCTGGAAACAGGTTTTTTGGTGCCAGATCATCCATAGGTATTTGTTCAAGGGAAAAAGTGGACATGATTTTCTGTAGTCTACTCAGGAGAAGGACTTCCATCTCAGGAGGAAAGTGTCCTTCTCTTTCACACCTCACCTTTTCTTGGGAAGAATGGAGAGAAGTACCTATTTAAATTAAACTGGATGGTCAGCATTACATTACTGAAGTTGACATACAAATTTCAGTGAGGACCATATGTTTCAGATGACAAACCTTAGAAACTTGGACTATCCTACCTGTTATTTTGGATTAAATATTATGTGCTACCTACTGCTTTGATACTGTTCCATTATCATATTTTCTTATATACTTCATTAGGTTTCTTCTGCCTCTGTGAGTTTCCTTTTCTGCACAAGGAGACCTAGAAGGTATGACTTAATTTCTGTGCTCTCCAGCAAGATGTTCAGCAGTCTTCAGGAGCATCTGCTTTTCATGGATTGTAGTTGGTGCTATTACTTATTTTTGTTGACAAATAAAATATTTTTCACTAGCACTTCAAAATGAATTACATTCAATGCCAAGTCATTAAAACATAAAAGTAGACATATCTCTATTGCAAGAAAGATGCAAGAGAAGTTTTCTGAGGTTAATATTATTCACAGACAGTAAGAAGTTCTCACAAGTTTTACATAACTGACACTTCCAGACTCTTAGAGGTTTTGGTAAATTGATGCTAGGCTATGGTGAACTGAAATGGCAATGATGGAGTAAACGAAACAACTTCAGGCTTGCAGCTTTTCCGCTTCATCCATCATGTTAGGACTAAGTCTGCAGACTTATCTTATCCCACATAGTGTTGGTCCATGCTCTAAGGCTGGAGACCAATAAGGATAGCTGAAGAATTAGGTTTCCAATTAGATCTTTTTCAGAAGTTGCAATTTGACCTCGCTCCAAACCACAACTGAATGACAGATTTCTTCCATGTTGCTACCATCTTGGAAACATCATGATTTGTTGGCAATAATAAAAAGTATGTGAAGTACATAGCCTACAGATTAAGTACATGCTCACATAGATAAGACTCATAGGGTACACACTGTCCTTATTTGTAAGATCTTCTCTTTGGTTATTGCTTGCTTTCTCTTGTTAGATGGAATGGTTTCAGTTTTGCAATTAAAATGTTCTGTTTAAAAACCCGCTGAGAAAGCAATGTGTAATTTTTCTGTGTGCCACAAAGTATAAAAATACTAATATCAAGTCCTTTACATTCGGAAGTGCTAACAGTGGATACTCAAAAGGTTTCTCAAATCTGTTTAAGATTAGGCCTAAAAATAAATTGGAGTAAAAGGAATGTTTTTATGTGCTCAGATATTAGGACCAGCTTGAGCTGCAGATCATCTTGGCAGCCATTGTTGGACCTCCCTGGTGTCTAAGGAATTGCAAACTCCTTTCCAAATCCTTTCGGAAATTGCCAGTTTGATAGAATAACATTTCAGGAAACCACTCAAATTTAACATATTTGCTGTTTCATGTTCTGCCAAAACAATGACAGGACACCAGATTAGGTCATACTATGAAAAATAAAACCTCAGACAATAGATCTGAATGCCGTATTTTATTATTTAAAAGATATCTCTTTTTTTGAAAATATAGAGTCAGGAGAATGTGTACAGTTCCCTACATTATTCTTTTATGCCTAGTTTCATAAAATATAACATGAACATTTTGTTTCAAGGAATAAGTGCTTCCTTACAGAAAAATGTTATCATATAGCTGGAAAGGATATTATTTATGTTTTGTATTCCTGGCAGTATACAGAGAATACATCGAGAGAGGTCATTAGAGAAAAAGTCTTGGTTTGCTCCCAAAGGATTTAAAATTTAAGTAAAGTATAGCAAAATAGTTCAGATTTTAAAATTATTACATTTGGTTAAAAAAGAAAATTAGAAATTATTGTCTACTTTCTTAACTTTTATTGTGACTTGGATTAGAGTGCAAATTCAAAGATTAACAGATAAATTATTATTAAAAAATAAGTATCTGAAAGTGGTGCAAATAATAGACTTCCCCTAATCCCAGTTGCAATGAAATGAAATGTAGACACTAAAGGATGTCAACCGCAGGTTCTACAGGAGCTATAGTCATGATGAGAGAGAGATAGGTAGCTAAATGGTATCCTTAGAGATACAAATTATGTATTCTTTATATGTAGATATATCATGATGGGAACTCTTAGTAAAGGAATTTTTTTTTTTCTATTTCTGGCTTTTTAAAGATTAGTTGGCAAGGTCAAACTTAACTCATCACAGATCTGGAAGGGTTATGGGAAAGGAGATGACACATTTTGAAAGCCACTGAGTGTTGTTCTGAAATACACTGTGACCATCTGTATCTATTCCTCAGAAACAAGCTGTCTGTAGCTCGTGTGATATGTTATTAGCATGAGTAACTCAGGTTATGCTCCCATGGAAATATTTTGGCAAATATTGATCCTAAATCCAGCAGCTGATGGAAGATTAAGTAACTCTGCTGTTCTATGTCAGCAAAGAGCTCTCCAGCGGAAGATGGAACTTCCCTATTAAAATTCTGGTCTTGCATCCTTTTGTGGGATATGGGGCTGTGACTGATTTTGTTCCCAGACAAGAATGCTCAATGGAGTTTGAGCATCTCACTGAACACCTTTCCACTACTAAATGATGATTCAACAAAAACAAAATATTTCCTAAAAATACATTTTCAGAACTTTCTGCGCAAATTATAAATATCTTTTTTCAAAATATTTTATTTTGTTTTGATGATGAGTCTACCTAGATTAGCATAAATTAGAGTGGTTTGGTTTTTACACCATTTCATGGTCAAAATCTGTAACAATGCTATTCAAAAGAAATATGCTGAAAGAAAATTTATATTTATACATTTGCTTAAACAACTTTTCACTATAAAGATTTTTTGAAAATACTAAACTTTATTTCTAATGGAAATATACAGCATCCACCAGGATCCATCAACACCAGTTTTATTTTTCCTTTGTCTGATATCTGCCGAACAGAAATTATATTGTTTAGTGGGAGTGTTGAACTCTTTGGAAGCACTCCCATCTTCTGCAGTTTTCAGTTCCTTGTAACCTTGATACATTAAAATGCTTTAACATAAGAAAACAAATTATTTTAACCCTTAGAAATGCATTTCGATATTTTGCATAGAGGTTGATATCTTTTTCAAATGTTGGCTCTTCTATGTCATTAAATGTGTTTGAGACACACTAAAAATGAATGGAAGGATCAGTCTATTTTTCCTCCACAGCAGATAAGAGGCCCTTGTTTCCCTTTCAAAAATTGAAATGGCAGCTGTTTTGGCAGCTGCATAGCCATGTAAACAAGATACGGTTTTCAAATTTCCACATATTTATCATATTACAGGCATTGGGAGACTGAATCAATGAAACAAAAAACTCTAAGTAGAGATTGAGTGATTTAGACTACCAAGAAGGAGATATGTTGTTGCCCTAGCTCAAAAAACTCTTGGGCAATGAGGAATTAAAATGTTAAAATTAAAGCACAGTTTCATTCCTAACAGGAAGATCAATATTTACAAAAAATAGAACACAAATACAACTAACTGAATGCATAAATAAAGATATAAATAATTCATATTTTTGTTACTTTAAAAAAAACCAATAAAAATATCTATTAAGCAAAATGACTCCTAAGATGTACTCAGCTTCAAAATACTCCTAACAGACATAAAATGTAAACCAGAATAATAGCTATCTGCATTTTCTTCCATACAAGCAGAGTAATTAATTCCCTTTCTTCTGGTCACCATAGAAAACGAGTCTAAGGAGAAATAATAATATTCAGGTGGAAGTGTGGAAGGTAGAATATAAACCAGTTTTACCAGAATAGATATGAAGATATCTTTGGCTTGCATTTTGTAAGTTGTTGTATTTATTTTCAAGCCCTCTACATCTGAATCTATGATGTAGATTTTGAGTGCTGAGATATCCATAAATTCTAGTACAGTCAAATATATAAATTATGCATTTGAAATAGCTGAATCTTGGAACTAAATAAATTGGTTAAGATTTTTTATTTTTTTTTTTTTACTTTAAACATGTGAACAGCCTCACTGACTCTTCTAGAGCTCACTTTTGCTCTTGTCTCTGTGATAGTAAACATGTTCCCAATGTTTTGCAAACTTTTATCTTCTTTTCTGCATAGGTAACTATGGTTTGTCTTTCTGTCATGTTAAACAGCTTGATGTCCTCCATATGCTATAGATTTTGCAGAAAACTCTTCCTTAGATATCCTTTACAGATTCCAAATTTTACCTTGTCTCCATCTTTGAAAGCTATTAAAAACTGACTGTAGAGAGCTTTCAGAAAGTTATAAAACCTGCAAAAAGTGATCATGGAGAGTTTGGTCTAGAGTATAGTGTTGGACTTTTTTATTTACAGAATAAAACCAGTTGGGAAACATTCAGACCACATGAAGACTGTCATGTTTTATACTCAGTGGAAATACAGATTCCTGTAAACCAAGAAAGTAATCCAGAAATCTTATTCTCAGCGTACCCTTTACTATATGTAGTCAGGCGTGATGTATTAGACTATGAGGTTACCTAACTGTAGGTATATATACATACAGACAAAATAGGTTTACTTAACTTACTGATATGCTTGGAAAATCTGATTTTATGACCCTTCTGAAACTGGGAACGTATTCTTTCTAGAAGGTCAAACCTGATACTTCTGGTTCTGCAAGGCTGGAAAACTATAGTGATTTTTTTTAAACTAATGAAGTATAGAGAATGATGTGTAGCTACACACTAGACCCAGTTTTTTAGACAGTGTTCTGTCCTTGGGGAAGAAAGACAAAAATATTTTATGGTCACATAGGAAAAAATATGCGGCAGCTGTCTGAGATCGCTTAAATGTGTGTATAATTTCCAAGACCTGTCCAAAGGCATCCAATAATATGGAGTAAAGACTAATGCAATACAGCATGGGTAAAAGCATGTACCTCAGTTATAATGTAGCTGTCTGAGATAATTAAATATGGGGCATAATGTGTGTGTTTGTTTGCACGTATGTGCGTAACACTTGTAAACAATCATATACCAATACATATATTTATATCTATCAGTCTTAAAAATATTTTAACTGGGCATGTGATAAAAAAAACTTTAAAAAAACCCAACAAATCTATCTTGCCTAAAGCACTGAACTTCTAAGGCCAGGCATGACTTGTAAGTTAGTTAGGTTCAAATGATGGTTTCTTGTGAAAGAACTGGACCACAGAATGTTCATTGTTCATTGGCAGCTTTCCCTCCCTTAAGGCAATAATAAAATACCTTCTTTAGCACTCAAACAACCAAACCTAATCAAGGGATTCATGTGAAAGTGATGTGAATCAAGAGGAAAAAATAAATAAATGGAGTGGTCTTTTGGTCTTGCAGGAGGAAAGAAATATTGTATTGGTCTCTTAAATGCAGGGCAGAGAAATTGAAAGAGGTGTGAGAGACAAACCAGGTCTGCATCCCATAGGTAGGGCTGGAAGGTTCATGTGCCAATGCTGTGGTAAGCCACTGGTGACAGGATCCCTCCCTGGGTGGTCAGGCAGATACCTATCAGTGCAGAGCTGAAACACAGCCAAAACTTCAATTTTGAGTGCACCTAAACTGAACTGCAGGTGTGCTCTGCAGTATGCCTTGACTCAGAAACCTGATGGAAGCATGTGATGGCTCTCATCCAGACAGCACTCCCAGGTAACCATCCCAAACAAAATGGATGAGAGAGAGAAAACTTGCTCTGGTTTGGAGGCAGTGCCCTTATCCAGACCCATCAGCTCTGAAGTGCTCCCAGTTCACCTCCCAGTTCAGATTGCAGCCTCCAAGTTTTCAAGTACCCACTGCACTTCCTGTATATCTGCCAATTTGTGTGATAATAATCATACCAATTTTCAGGGTGGAGTAATAGGACTGTAACTCCTAAAGCAAAAAAAAAAACAAAAACCCAAATGCTTTTGCCTTTCTGGAAAAGAAGTCACATCTTAAGAGAGCAATTCAATAAACTGTTTTGGCACCAAATATGGCATTTAGGACTCAAAATTTTCGGAGAAACAACGTAATCCATTTTGCACTAGATGTATGCTAAGCACCTTA
Source organism: Daphoenositta chrysoptera (assembly GCA_013397915.1). Lineage (NCBI taxonomy): Eukaryota > Metazoa > Chordata > Aves > Passeriformes > Daphoenositta > Daphoenositta chrysoptera. The sequence goes on along the minus strand of VZRO01007262.1, from coordinate 176,709 downwards.
AAGGCCGAACAAAAACCTGTCTATATGCTCTGTGTAAAGACATAAATGCTACTTAGGGTCCAAACTCTGTGACCTGAATATTTGAAAACTATTTTCTATGACAAAAAACATCTGTTTCCTGTACATGGTTTGCTGAAGTAATAGGAGAAGGGGATCTAGATTTAGCAACTGTACCTTGAAGGCTGATGAGTCTTGCATCTCCCCAGTTATTACGGAGTACATCAGTGAGACAGGTAGTTATCCCTATCAACACCTGCAATGAATGTTTCAGACTGGAACAGGTTAAAATCACTGTTTTGGTAGCAATCAGTACATGTGATTTATATATACCTGCCTAGATGGCTGAAGTTTCTAATGAAACCACAAGATCAAGCAGTGCCACAAAGAAAGCAAAAGAGCTTGGGAAAAGTTTCTAATAGTTATAGCCCATTCCTGCAAAACTTTATTGGTGTCAGTAAACACTCTTTCCTGCTTTAAACTTATCTGCTAAGATTGATAAGCCAGCAGTGCAAACCTACTGGTTTGAACCTGGATAAATTTTAAGTGGCTTAAAAATCTGGAAGAGGGATTTGTACCTACTCAGCAGAGGTTTCAGTTTGTGACTAAATGGCTGCCACATCAGCAGCTAAAAATAAGAACTGTAATTTTCATAGATTTAAGGCAACTCTGATTTAATCCTGTGACTGGTATCTGGTCTCCTCTTCATGTGGTTCTCTCTCCATCTGTCAATCAAACCAGGAGTTTTCTGAGGACAGGGAGAAGCAGCTGCAGATTCAATAGGAGCTCTGAGTAGCTCATCAGCACAGCTGTACCCCTACATTTGTTTCCAAAGCAAAAAGTCTTTTGTGTTTATATTAGGTAAGGAAATGTACTATTTGTGTGTATGAGACTTTTCATAAAAGCTTCTGAAAGGCAAAGAGGGCAAAAAATATGCTTTAGTAACAGCTTTTGATGGGAATTTAGAGTTAATTTACTTAGAAATAAAACGCTTGTTAATATTAGTGAAGATTTTGTACTGTAGTGCTTGTAAAGTGAATCATGGCCTGGCTGTCAGTCAAACTACCTTTTATGGACCTCTTCTCTTCCTCTTCTCTCCCCTTCTTTCTTTCTTTCTTTCTTTTTTTCTTTCTTTCTCTCTCTCTTTCTTCCTCTTCCTTCCTACTCTTTTCCACCCTTCTTTTTTTCTTTCTAAAAAGAAATAGAATAAAGTAACTATATTTAGCAGGATTATATTAATATTCATAAATTAATCTATAAATAAAGGAAAGTCAGGGTAGGGTTCTCTCCAGTGCACATAAGAATAGTATTTGACTCAAANCACGGCAAAAAAAAAAAAGTTTTTATTACAAAAAAAAAAAAAAAAAAAAAAAAAAGACAGAATAATTGGATATTATCCCAAAACTCTGAGGCATTCTGCCTCTGAAGATCGTGGGCAACTGACTCTAGAGCTTCGTTTTCATGAGAAGATCCATGTTTTATGTAGAGGGATATTAGAACTTGTTTCTGCAGTAGAGAGATTTATCTGACACTGCAACAGAGATTTTGGAGCAGTTTGGAATCAGAGAAAAAAGATTGCAATTTGTCTTGATTTTGTAATGCTTTTGCTCTCATAAATTCTTCATTGCCTGTCTAATGAACATATCTAAAGTGATTTGTGATTTATATTATTTTCTAGCAAGATTTTGAAGTAAAATTTGTGAGCAAAAGTTACAAATCAAAGAAGAAAAAGTGATTTCTTACTAAAATAAATTAAAAATCACTGTTTTTGTGAAAAAAAAAAAAGTTCAGCAGCTTGCTTTTCATCTTTGTACATTTAGATGCAGTGGTTCATAAAAGGACAGACTCAAACCCATTGAAATCGATGAAAGTTTCTGTTGACTTCCAAAGGCTTTGGACCAAATCCAGAGTACACATTCATGACTTCAAAGTAGGAGACCCATTAAAAAAATGCAGTTCTTGGTGTGTAATGCTACAGTCTTTTGTGTTTTCATTATAACAATTACAACAGAAGACCTTTGTGCCAGATGTTGGGTCACTCACGAGAAACATCTGTTAGTAGCACGCAAAACCTGGCTGGATCAGGGCCATTAGGAAAAATAAACAAAAATACATTCTTTGTTTTCATTACAAGAATTATTGTAATTCTCCCAAGAACATGATCTTTCCCCACTAGAGGAAGATTTTGTGAGCCATATACACTAAAACCTGAAGACATGAGATCGGTGCCAGCAAGAGCTTTCCTGGAAACTTCTAGACTCATTTGGATCTGGCCTGAATCAAAGCAGAGAACCAGCTTCTCTTTTCTTTGACATAATTGATTTGTTCTTTCCCTGCTGTCTGAGCGTAAGAAACCGGCTTCAACACAAATCATGCATAAGACATCCACAATTTCTTTTCTCTCCTCCATTTTTTTCTCCTTTTTTTTTTTTTTTTTTTTTCTCTTACTAGGTAAGCCATTTGGACTGGGCTCTATTTCAAGCTGTTTGGATCATTAAAGGTTTAGCAAGAAGTTAGGTCAGACTTTTAGGCAAAAGCTGCATGTCAAGTCAATTTTCAGAGGCTAGTAGCCAAAGTTCACACAAGGTAGTCTCATACCCTAGCAGCGGATGGGAGTCAGTCCCAGTGGATTTGCTCTTGGCAGAGCATATTTGTACTGGTTTGTGCTAGCAGGAGAAATGTGGCCTGGGACACAGGCTGGAGGTCTTCTCTCTGGGAAGGGTCATATGCTGAGCTGAAAACTTGGGGCTGTGCCCAGCCATTCTTAGTAGCTGAGCTCACATCTGCAGAAGATCTCTGAGAGGAACTCCCAAAAGTATCCGGACAGACCGAAGGAGACAGCCTGGTTTTCCTGCAGAGGAACATAGCTATTGTGCTATTAAAATATCTTTAAAGTGATGAGGGAAAGTGGAAAGTTCAAAAATAATGGCAATTGTGCAGAGATTGTGCTTTCAGCAACAAGCCTGTTGACCTAAATAAAGTTCCCTGGGGTCAGTGGTGATGGTGGAATATGGCCAAGGGGCTCAGGGTAAGGATTAGGCTTATTTGAGGAAGATGATGGAAGGAAGACCTCAGCAAGACTTTTTGTATAAAATATTGGGGAGACAGAGGAGTTTGCTGAAGGTGAAAGGGTCTCAACATATATAAGTTTTTTGCTCTTTTATTTTCTGTGGAGCATGTGGATTTGCAGATTAACAGTTATTCTCAGATCAAAGGTGGAATTCTTCATGATACAATCAAGGAAATGTTAAAACCTCGGGAGAATCAATAGCTTAATGACAACCACTTCTTTTTCACCCTTTTTTTACCCAACCTATATTTGGTCACAACATTTTTCTTAGCTGTACCCTCATCCCTCCTTCTTGTTTTTTAATAAAAACCTTGGGTTTTTTTCTGGAACAAAGAAAGGAAAACTGCATACCAGTTGCCTGTTGTAGTCTTGGTGTCGGTCCTGTACAGACAGACAAGAGACCGATGGAAGTGTGATTGCTGTTGAATACTGCAGGAGAGAGGAGGTTTAGGGGAATATTAGCCTGTTCCTGTTCATATGTGAATTTGCCTGTGGAGCACATAGCATGCACTGTCCATGTGGGAGGCTGCAGATGTCAGGCCAATATTTTTCATGACCTGTCTCAGTATTATTCTCTGCAAAGACCTCGGGGATGATACTGTGAATCCCCTTAGTGAATTTTGCTTTTGCTGGCTGACACTGGCTCAGTACAACTTTTCTGCCTGGAAGGTCCTGCTCATATAAGGGAAGGAAATGCGGATGGTCACAAACCTCATCCTCCTGGAATGAAACAAAAACATGCCTCTCTGGGAACACCTGTTACTGGTTTAAATGTCTGTTTACACTGACCCTTAAAGCAAGCTGAAACTCAGAGAAGGGTGGAGCTTGGAAAGGAAAGGACAGCTGAGAAAGATCTGTTCTGCATGCGGTGAAGATTTTTAATTTGCAAAAAACCAGAACTCAGACAACACTGTCTAGTGGTGTCTTGATGGGGCAATAGGAAGCCGGGTCATAGAATATAACTTTTGTCTAATGTCAAGCCAAATGCCCAACAGGTGTAAATTCCTGTAAATCACTGGAGCTTTCCTTCTGTATGTTGTACTTCTCTGTGTTGTGGGGCATACAGACAAGCCTCTGTTTGGGCTTTCTATAGGGCATTAGAAATTTTTGTATGACCTACCTCCTGTTTTTGATGTTTGGTCAAAACCCAACTGGTCCAGATTGCATTCTTTAACCTCTTTTAGTCACTTGTTGCCTCCTGCATGCTCATGCTATTTGCTGACCTCTGTTACACTCATTCCTTCTGTTCATGGTCAAACACACAAGACACATCTCCTAAAAGAGAAGCTGAGAAACGGATTTGAAGTCAGCTGAACAATGTGATGACTTGACAGCTGCATGACCAAAAATGTCCCTTGTTTTCTGGACTCACCATGACAATCCTACATAACCTCCATGGAAGCACAGGCAGATGTGCTGACCATAGCCAGCATGTGTGCCCTGGCTGAGGACAAGCTGTCAGGAATTAGTCATTGCGGTTTGGAAGCAGAATCATTGATTACTCTTTCAAAATTATAACTTTACTATTTTAATTAAGTCAGCTTGCAGAAACATGTGCAAGTCCCCCTGATGCTGGAGTGTGTTGTTTTGAAAGGGTCACCTACAACTGATGATGGAAATATTTAGTTTCTCTATCACTGCTCTTCTCTGCTAACCTATTTCTGTATTTTTCTCCTGAGCATTAACTGTTCTGTCCAGAACATATTTTAAGAATTAAGAACTGAAAAACAACGACTGGCTTTTCTCCACCATATGATAGTTTCTTCGAATATCTTCACAGCTTGTATTTATCTATTTCTAATACTGATTAACTGGCTGAGCAGAAATGATAATTTTTTTAAATCTTTACCTACAGAGTAATCCTTACCTTTTCCCTGAAGCAGTTCAGAGTTCAGGTAATGAAGATAGGTTTCTGTTCAGAGTGGATGAAATGGGGAGAAGTTAACTCTTACAGGATTGTGGACCTATCTTTAAAAAGGAATATCTGCTATCCAGTGTGGCTGAATGTAATACAGAAAGCAAAACTTTAAAACAGAGCACTTCACCATGATAATTTCTAGATGAAAATGGACCTCAGAGCTTTACTTTTCCTTGTAGGTCTTCAAAATTGACTATATAATATTGCACAGCCCAAACAATTACTAAACTTATTATTGCCCTAGATTCTAAATGTGTGTACAGAAAGCAGGGGAGAAAAGGAGAAATTCACATTGTTGACAAACTAAGTCAAATTTGCATTGATTTTTCCATTGACTTGCCATCCATGTAATACAGGAAAACTGGCATAATCCAGAACAGTGCTGCTGTTCAGATATTGGGACTGCAAATACCGAGTGCTCTATCGACACCCTCCAGGGCAATTCATTACCCACAGTGTCTAACATGTCAAGCATGGTTGTAGCTGCAGTCAGCTGACTGCAGGCAATATCTTTGTTTTTTGCATTTGACATCTGAGGAACAAATACTGTAGGGATCTGTGGTCTACACAGCATGCATACAACTGGTGAATAGGATATTGTAGGTTAGGGCTTCAACAGAAGGTAAAACTCTCATTCTCCTTATCTAATAATAATGCTTATCCTGGCACCAGGAAGTTGTTGCTGTTCAGGTTTCACTTGTTGTTGCAGTTTCAGAGCATTTGTAACTACAGGCACACACAACACAGGTTGAGAAAGAAGACAAAGCTCCATAATCACAGTTGTTCATTAGGCTTGCCTAGATTATTACAGATCTCATGAAAATACCAGAGCAAATCTTATAGAAAGTAAGAGAAAGGCTCATCCTGAATTTCGTTTATTCAATGCAGTTATAGATAATGTTCAAAACCTATTTTCCAAGCTATGGTCTTGAAGTTTGGCTAGAGGTATAATAACATTCATATATAATTATGGAATACTAGAAAGTACAGGTTTTATTAAATCAATCTGCAACTGAATTAATAAGTGCTTTTGTGCCAGGCAGGCAGCACCTCAGCAGTTGGCTAGCTTTTTGAACAGCAGCATTTCAAAACCTGACAGAAAATGTAGTTTAGTTAGTGTTGGAGATCTACTTTCGGCAAAGCAAAAATTTGCCAAATGCTGCAGAAGGTTTTGTTACATCATAAGAAAATGTTGCAAATAAGCAAAATCAGCAATACTGATCACCATTATGGTACAGAAAGCAAGGCAGTAGTCATGGAAATGTGTAGATGCAATGTGGGAAATAGGTATTACTCAGTGTATAAATTTATTCAATAATAATAGAAATGAAATGTGAAAAGCTGAAATGCCAAGTCCTTCAGATAAGACCTTGTCCCATAGAAATGTGGCAACAAGTATTACTCTCATATATATTACTTTTGCTTTTGGTATTCCTATTCCTGTTAAAAGGGTCAGTGAAACCACTACTGTAATACTTGGACTGTTTATTTCCAGGTGCACCCCAAATGCTCAAGTTCATTATACAGACTACGAAATCATTATCATTTTCACTTAAGAAATAAAGGCGCATGTATTTAGGAACAGAAGATTTATGTGGTAGACGAAGCTATTATTTTACCTGAAATGTTTGTATATCCCCTTATTCCAGATACAAAATCGCAAAGTTCAAGTCATGGATGATTTTGAGCATCTGATTAAATAGGCAGTGAAAAATTGAAAGAGACTTTTACGCTTAAAATTATATCATATCATAATTGTAATTATATAGCCACGTTGCCATGGCACTCCATGAACTGTGAACAGTATAAGGCAATGAATTACTTCAATATCTCTTCTAAACTCTAGTGCATGCAGAAAAACATTTGAATAGTTGAAATTTTGTTTATTGCACAATGAGCTCTGATAGGTAAATCCTTTAAAATAGGGAGGGATTTGTCACCGACCAGCCCATAATGAACAAACAAATGACTACTCAAGACTTCAGTTCCATCAGGATATTGAAATTAACTTTCAGACAGATGTTTCAAGCAGGTGAACTACAAAATTAGTGTATTTGCTGTATGTGTATGTCTCGAACAATGATAGCTGGAGCCAAACAAGGATCAATGGTAATAACGCACCCTGACAGAGAGGATGTGGCTGAAGAATGAGGCTATATGGAAGTAGAGTATCACTTTTCTGGGACACGTGTCCTTGTTCTAGTTCCTGGAGATAAAGACAACACAGTGCAGGAGGGTAGGGAGGGATCAAGACCCCCAAAGACCCCTGAAGAGAAAGCAAGAGACTTATGTCCAGGTTGGGGAAAATTTATCTATAAAACAGTAGCCCACAAAACCCAGGTGTGTGCGTTCCAAAGGACCATAAACACTCCAGCTGGATTGATGCTGGAGCCAGGACTGGTGATCTCTTGCCCTTTCTTCAGTCCATTCACTCTCTCTCTCTCTCTCTCTCTCTCTCTCTCCTTCATCTCTCTCTTTCTCTCTGCCTGCTCACTTTACCCCTTTATCCAGAACCCACTGCTGCGTACTTATCCTAGGAGGTCAGGGGCTAACTTACCGATTTCCACGTCAAGTGTGACATTTACTAATAAAACTTTGTAAGCTCTTGCGGTCCATCTGACCTCTGTCATTCTTTCCAACCACAAGCATCTACGAGTCTTGCGTTCCCCTTAAGGCTGGGGGGCCACAGCTGCTGTGACGTGTTTTTGGGATACATAACGGCAGCCTCAAATCCAAGAAGCAAACGCCTTTTTCCTTTGGCCTGACCGAACACTCACTGAAGTCAGGAGAAAATCTCCCACTAATCTCAAGTCTTTATCAGTACACAAAGGGAATTTTTGCATTTTGAATTACTGTATTTAATTATTGCATATTAATTATCACTGTTGCTACTCCATGCTAAGGTCAAGAAACTTATGTATAGAACTTTTCAATGGTCAGTCACTAAAAACCATAAGTGTTTTTAGGGTGACCAGTTAGAAGAAACACACTCACATTGCTGACTAAGTAGCATATTTTGGCAATGCTGATCAGATAAATATTATATTTAAAAGTGTAACAGGTTTACTAGCAGCAAAAAGGTTGAAAGAGGCTTTACATTAATTGAGGTATTAAATATTGCAGAGGTGATGACTCATTACACCCTTTCTGGCACAAAATATGTATCAGAAAAACACATGCCTGTGTTTTGAAAGTCTTCAAAAGCCTTGTGGGAATGTCAGACCTCTTTTGATGAGGTCATTTTCTACATGTTTAGTACATAGAAGTACTAAGTGCAAATGAAAGGAGCAGATACCAGTCCTATAGAGCATTTAGCCACGGCACAGCTGGCAAAAAAAAGCTATTTAGTGTAGTTTGGCTAAACTTTGTTTTTAATCTCAAGATGAAGAGTTCAAAAACAGCTCTATAAAATATCATGAAGGAAAAGCATATGGAGTTCTGAGTTGCTGAAAAGCACAGATAAACATGCTGGCCTACAAAAAGCTGATTAGCCTTTAATTCTCTACAACAGGAGAGTCTTAAAAGTGGTTTTCAAAGTCAAGAGCTGCATTTAGGTTTATGGCAGCTGAAGGACCCCTTTTGGTTTGAGATTATGAAAAAAGAATGGAGTCCCAGGCAAAAAAGATGTTATTAGTAGAGCTTTTTTTCTAACATCTGTGAAAGCATACAGAGAAAAGCTAATATCAACACAGGAAAAAGTTTTTTTAACTACCTGTGTTAAGCTATTTCTATTAACATTGGACAAATACAGCAAAATCTCCACCCACCAAAATCATCTCTGGTCTCCCCAAATGGCTTCCCATGTACTGAAAACCCATTATAATAAGAGCTGCGATCTGCAGTATTTAACAACTTCTAATTGGCATGTGTAAGCATAGACAGAGTTTTATTATATGAGTTCAGAGTCGGGTTCCATTGTACCCCATTGTCTCCAGCTTTGGTGATCCTGATTGTCTGTTGTACATTAAAACAACTCCGTGATTGAGAGGCTGGAATTTTGTTCTAAGCATTGCTCAGAGCATGACAGAATAAGAATGGAAAGTTGTGTTTCAGATCAACACTGATGAGTAGTTTATTAAAGTATGAACAACTAACTGCTAATAAGAACATAGCCATGGTTTCCTGATGAATATGAACCAGTTAAATGAGTAACTCTTCTGTAAGTTTATACTTGGCATGGCTTGTTCATTAGTCTGCAAGCAACTTCTTTTCTCCATTCAATATAGAAGGTCTGGTGAGTTAATAAAATGAGGGAAAATAAAAATACCACAGAGCAATTCAAGCAGTGAAAGCTAAATTATACTCTTGTATATTTTGAGACCAAGTGTTTCACCTGGTTGGTTACACTCCAATCCCATTGACATCAATTGACATTGCTACAATATGTGTGGAAAACATAGCACTAGAAGTTATATTATGATACGCTGCATTGATTTTGCAGGACTGCTGATAAAATGCTACAAATTACATATTAAAATACTTGTATTTAAATAGTAAGAGAGGTCAGAAGCTGCAAATCTGTGTTATTGTCACCATGAAATATTATACATAATGTTAATTTCTTGGCATAATCTTTTGTGGTTTGTGAGAAGTGTTTCAGATCTTATAATATATTTGAGACACTGTCATATTTAATCTTTTACCAAGACCAGTACAAAATCCTAATCCCACTGAAGATTCTAGAAGATTTTGCACCAAATGAAGTTGAGAATTTACTCAAGAATTACTGAGCTTACAGGGCCGTTACATGCCGCTGTTTATTTGACTTGCCACAAAAAGCTGATTCTGATTAATTTGCAGTCACATTCTCCAAAAAGCAAAGGCAGGAGAGAGCCATTTTCCAGTCACATAACTGTCATGAGAAGCCTGATTCATGTAGTGCAGACCCTGATCTAAGGTCATTGTAAAAGGGAATTGGAGGTTAGGATGCAGATCCATACACTGGGATAGATATAGACCTCAGGATTATGTAGAAAGCACCAAGACACAACCATCACTGATGGCTCCCAAACAGAAAAAACGAAAGTGAATCCTCTCACTGCAAAATTATATGAGCAACAAGAGAAACCTAAGACTCCTGAAGGTCTGAAAAATAAAGTTGATTAAACGGCCCTCAAGATTTCAAAATGTCACCGATAAAATGTAGCCCGAGTAAATCAGGAATTTGGGCAAGAGTAAGGGGAAACAAAAATCCTGCAAGACATTTCTCTGTTTTGTTTTCTGTTTAATTAGATGCTTATGAAGGCCACTACTGTTATGATGTCTAAGACATCTTAAATATTTAAGTCCGTAAACAAAGCAGCGTAGGGATTTCTCACATAGGAATTTTCTTCAGCTACCACAGAAGGATGTAGTTAGGTCAATAAAGCAGTGGTGATTAGTGTCTTACAAAGACTGTTTTTCTCTAAAAGAGGAGGGAGATTTTTCTCCCAATTGTTCAAGTTACTTTCAAAATGAAATACATTAAACTGGAAAAATATGTACTTCACCCATTATACAGTACTGAGATTTTTGAAACAATAATGGTTCCTATTCATAACTCATTTTTTGTGATTTGACTTTTGCAGGCAGATAATTCTTACATCATTTGATTTTGTCTTTCTTACATGGATATGTAGCTGAAAAGATAGCCATGAAAGACCTCGTCTACATGTATCAAAATTGAGAATTCTTGTTTAAAAGATATTTCAAAATGTTCTAAGATTCACTTGCTAATTCAGAATGTCTCTGTATGTGCCATGAGATGCATGAGCAATGCTTGTGCTCCAAATGTGGGACAATCTGTAAATAAGATCTCCAAAGTACAGTCAAAATATTATAGAAAAAGAAAAAACCCTCAACTTGTAAAATATTTATCTTCCATTCTCACAGTTCAAACTCTGCTTCACTTTTTCAGGATCTCGGTTTTTTAGCACTTATCTCTGCCAACACATGAAGCTCATTTGTTCCTTAGAAAAACAGTAGCAGAGATTATGTTAAATGAGTGATGGATTTTAAAATTAACTGAAAGAATAGAACAACAGCTGTGCAACAGTCACAATAGAGCTGCATACAAACTTCCACCTTTGGTGCAAGAGGACACGATTTTGTTACCTTCCCTAGCTGGCACCTAAGTGATACTATCTGTTCAAATACAAAATACTGTTCAAAAACACTGACAGAGTTCTGAAAAAGAAGTATGAATGTGTTTCTCTACTAGACAGGCATTGTTTGCTGAAAGGGAACATTCCATTATAGTTTTTTATAGATAAATTAAAAGGGCATCTGACTGGTATATGAGCATGAGACTGGTAATAACAGCTCATAATCTCTGCAATTCTACATGAATTATTTTTTCCGTGTGAGGGAATCTTACTCAAGAGCAAAACCATTCATTGATCACTAAGTACTGATTAGTCACATTGGCAATAAAGGCAAATGCCTGGGATGAGGAATTTCTTTTTTCTGAACAATGAATTTAGATGTGGAAAGAAGGTGAAAAGAATCTGGGGGGTATATCTCTAGCATGGGGATTTATAACATTTTAGATTCTTACAACTTTTCTGAGTACAATCCTAGAGAATGGCAGGGGTATAGGTCAGTAGAGCCCAATTTATATCTCTGTTTCTTCATGGGAATTCTGTTCTCTCTCACTTTAAATCACAGTAGTAGTTACACACACACAAAGACAAAAATCTTTTGGTTTTTTAATGCAGTATGATTTCATTAGCCAAGATTAATGACCTAAGTCTTAAGAAATCCAAATGTATTTTTGGAAAATGAAACTCCTATCCCACTTAAACTATTTTCTGGGCTTACTGACATGAGGAAAATTAGGGATCTTTCATTTTCTATCTCCCCATCTTTATCCACCTAAATTTTATTTATAGTTATTTCTGATCATCTAATCAGCTTTATAAAAGTTTTGCAGTATTGTGCTGGCTTTTCCACTTCCGAGTTGTGTCACTGCTCTTTGTAAAGAAATTTCTGCAGTTGCTTTCTACTGTGTGAGTGATCAGCACGCTCAAACTTTCCCATGAGCTGTACTGCTTCTTGGTCATCTCTGATCTACCAACAAAAATATCTCATCTTTTAAATTCAGCCCATAGAATTTTACTGAGCTGGTGTGGTAGCTGTGAAGAACAGTACTTTGCAGCTATTCTTTGTGCCATTAATAGCTTTCTTCAAGTTTTAGTAAATGAATCATGGGGTGTTCTAGTAGTGACTCAGAATTCAGCCCACTTCATTGCACAGTTCATTGATATTTGATGTTTAATCTATGTATGATTTTTTTTTTTTTTAATGAAAAAGCCGGACTAAAGAAGCAGGAAAAAGTCTACCCTAAATTGCTTGAAAGAAACCTTGCATCCTTCACCTTAAAAAAGTTTTTCAAATTATTTTTTTTTTTACAACTTCCCAGACTGGAGTTGTATTAACAACACATATCCAGAAGTGATAAATGTGATTAAAAAGAACATGAAAAAGAGAATGAAATATATGTGGGGTGAAATATTAACAACTCAACAAGGACTTTTCACATGCAAAACAAAATGAGAAATCTTTTTTGTTGCCTGTTTTGTAAGAAGACAGGCAAGAAGGTGACAGTCTAAACGTTGCTTTTGTAGAACACTGAAATATGTACCTTGAATTTTTAGATATTCTCTAATTACAGTTGGGAAATTGCCCATTAAAAAAATAAACCCTACAACCTGACATTTATTGTTTGCTGGGAAAATTGTACAACTGGGGATATAGGTCTAGATTTAGACAACATGGCTCTCTGAGGGTCAAAGTATCTGAAGAGTGATTTGGGCAAGATCAAGACACTTCAATCTAATAGGTCATTCTACAAGACTTACAAGAGGTTCTTACTCTTTGTTTCATGCTTGTGGAAAGGCTGACGTTGCACAGGCATGGTGGTTACCTAGATTATGTGGGTTCCCCCTAAATTATGCAATGACTGAGACTCCAAATCTACCTCTGACCTGACCTAAGATATTCGCAATGAAGAATTGTTTGGGGATGCTGATTCGTGCCTGTGTAGTACACTTGTGTTAGCTTATTTCTGAACCCCAAATAATAAGCTCTGTTTTTCAAAAGGGTGGATTTAGTCTCAATTATGTGTTGACAAAACTGTACAATTTTCCATTTGGGTAAGTCCCAGCTAAAGCCAGCTTGGACATCTATGGATCATGGTATAGTCCATGCTGCAAACCAATAGAACGATGACTAGCACTGCTGAACTGAGTATTAGAGTTGGAAATAGTAGTAAGTGGACATCAACCACAACAATGAAAAAATCATTTTTTGGACTAAAAAACCAAAACCAAACATTTATCAATCTAGGTGCAGCCAAATGCATACTTCATGTATTATGTACCGAATATATTCTAAGAATTAAGTGGTATGCTGCAATTATTTAAGTATTGCCGTGAAGAAATGACATGGTAAAAAGAAAATGATAGGAGAAAAAATGCTAGTGTTCTTTGTTTGATAAATCATGAAGATTGTCTAGATTTCCACTGTAAGCTTTGCCCTAATTAGGAAATGAGATAAAATAATCTCAGAAAATAATCTCAGAAAATGAGATAAAATCTAGTTTGCTCTTTCATACATATTCATAGGAAAAGATATAACCCAGAGAAGTCATGGATTTAGAAACTTATAGGTTTTCCCTTGAAGATGATCCACAGCCTCAAAAATAAATGGATATTTAGCCTCTTCCAACATTTCTTTTCTATTTGCTTTCATTTTGTGGATCTCTGGATGATGTGAGTTGCTCTGGTATCAACCTTGATAGACTTCATCATACATGGAACAGTGTCCCCTAATAAAACATTTTAAGCAAAGTGAAGAGAGTAATATATTCCTTTCCATTATTCCTTCCCGTTAAATGCAGAACCCTTACAAGTAAATGTATACATGACAAAGATAAATTTTGTATTCTGTTGTTACTCTGCAACCTTGCCTTTTCCTTCCAACAAGAGGGACTGTGCACAGATCTTAAAAGATTAGACCATTTGCTCTTCACAGGTTATGAAAGAAGAAAGTACATTTACTGGAGTTTTACTGGAGGCTGAAGAAAATCTTCGTATAGCTGTTCTAGGACTTTTTAAGTCTTTGCAGTTTTACAGTGCTCTGTACTTAAATCAGAGATAATTTTCTGACTACTATTTAGATTATAAAAATCATAACTTGTTCCAATCCTAACATTTTGCAGGTGCACAGATTCCTGGAAATTATTATCCTTCTTTTCATAAAAAGTACAAAACAAGAGCAGAAGTAAAGCTAATGGTTTGAAGAAATGAGCAAAGAAACATCCCTTTCCCACATATCAAATTGCAGTGAAAGCCTATAGGCCAGTTTAACATCTTTGCAGCACATAAAGGATGAAACAGTTGTATTCGTTTCTTTCCTTCCAATGAAGAAGATACCCGTATGGGCAGGCAGATGTTACACGTGGCCAATGAGAGACCCAAGATATTTAAAAGGAACATTTGAAGACCAGTCTGGATGTTTTGAAATGCAGAAAATAGACTGACAATAGATGCACGCTTTGCTAATTGAATCCCGATCCTAGTTTCTGTGATGGGTAGAACAAAAAATTCCAAATGACTATCTAACTTAGAACAGGAAAAATAAGGGGTCCAGTCAGGCTGAAAAATTGAAAATATTTTTCTTCTCTTTGTTCAGTGCAGTATCTATGAGACCAGTTGTCTAATTGTGAAATGAGGGGGATTTTGTTGTTATTTTCTGCAAAAATAAATGTCATAATGAGCTATCAGAAAACTTTTTCACCTGTTTCTGTTCATAAAGAGAATTTTTGCAGTCATTAGTAGTAGACTGTATTTTGGAACTATAAAACTCATTAAAAGCAAAAGAATAAGCAGAGCAATAGTAGATTTGTTTTGAACTCTTAGAAAAGTTTATATCCTCTCTAAGGAAGATGGTATTTCATAAAGATTGACTCAGGCAGTAGAAACCATAATAAATATCTAGAATATGTCTAAGTAATGTTCAAAATCTATTTTAGATAGCTGTAATGTATAGTGATACAATGGTACTTGTGAAAACCTACTCATTCATATTCATAAATTTTTGCAAAGAAATCTGTAATAATAATCATGCTGAGAGCTGTGAGCTTTGGAAAAACACACCATCTATATCTTGCATTACTTTGATAAGTAAGGAGGGAATGTTCCAGGCTAATATTGCCGTGGTTCAGGATATGTTATTGTGATCTTACCTGAATTACCTTAAATGATCTCTTCTTCATTCGTAACTAAGGTATCTGTTTAGTAACAATAACTGTGACCACACTGAGGTTAGGCTGCCTTTAAGCAAAATTAGCAGGACAGAAAGAGAGACAAAGACCAATTCCATTTAAAACATAACACCATATCGTCTTATGTTGGTTATCCAAAGCTAATGAATATTTAAAATAGTAATGATAACTAAGTACATGACATTAACCTAGGATATCAGTTTTGAGTTAAAACCTTCAGAAGAGCTCACAGCAAATACAGATTTCTTTTGTTGTTAAATTAGTTCAAATCATTTGATGTGAATTATGCATACTCTAAGCAGTGCAGACAAGCCCTGAATGGGTCCAGTTTTGCTGCCCTTTCTCTCATATAAGCAATGTGAGAGAAAGCAACCCATATTTATTCCTTTTAAGTAAACTTAAGTTGCTCACTGGACCTCTGTGTGTTAATAAAGTGTATAGGATCAGGACCCCCTGTACTAATACAATATGAGCATAGAAATATTAAAATAATATATTATATTGAAGTTGAGAGATGTTATAGTGCCAAATGGACAAAATTCTCAGAACAGAAATGTGATGTCACTTTATTAAAACTACTGCCAACTCTAATTGCAGATCCATGTCAGGAAGTTTGCTTAAAAGCTTGCACTTCATTATAGGTGGCTCTCTATACAGATGTGTGTCAGCACTTTTATCTGGTTTTGTATACCAAAACCAGTTTGTTTATGTAAACACCAACCTTATTACACAGTACTAAAATGGCACAGTTAGCAAGTGACACACATTGTTTTATTGACAGAGAAAAAAATGTTTGGACAAAGAAAGGATGTTTCTTATTCCGAAAAATTGCATTTGTGGCACTATCAAAACAGGTAGACCAGCAGCATATATACATATATAGCCCAGAACAACATTATTTTCCCATAAATTTTACTGCATTGGTGTGAGAAAAAAGCGGGAGAAATTAAGCATCAAGTATCACCCATTTGTAGAAGTACTCGTAAGATATCCTATACATGTGGGTTTTTCTAGATAGTCTACGAGCAGTTTATGTATGTAAATGATAAATTTCAACAAAATGCAGCTATTGTAAAGAGTCAGCATTGAAAAGAGAATTTTTGACACACTTTGGACTTTGAAGCAACTATAACGAAGAATGGATCTAAATGAAATAGATTAGTCAGATCCTGATTTATATTTTCATTTATGTCAATGGGAATTGAACATATTGTTTCCAGAATTGATTTCCAGCTGTAGTCTTGCATGATAAATACCTCATTTTCTGCAATGCTTTTAAGGAATTCCAAGTTCAATAAAACTTCAGTCTCCAAGGTGGAACCCATCCCTCATTTTTGTCCTAAGTTAGGCATTTTCAGTTGAAGCTTTTCTGCAGCCTGTTAATATTTCCTCATGTTTTTATATGTTCTCCTAATTAAGGGTCATACTAAGTTTGGTTGTTTTCAAAATTATCTTTAACAAGCACAAGTGATCTGTACTCATATTGGTTTTTAGCAGATACAAAGAAATGAAGAGCATCGTATTTCCTCTAAAGAAAGTCATTCCAGATATTTTGCAGGCAATTCTACTTCTGCTACTTTCTCCCTCTCTTTCTCCTGCTTTCCATGAATCAATGCCAAGCCACTGCCCCTTTCTTCTGCTGTGATCCTGCCCATCAAACTCCTTGCATCTTTATCCTTTTGACGGTTTCAACTCTTGAATAAAACATGAGCTAATAAACCCAGGAGAAAACCTGGGCTGCTCCCATCCCATACGTTTAAGGTTGCATTGTCTTGCTAGTAAGAAATTGGCCTTTGTGGTTCAAAACTCTGTTTCACGCCGCGCTTGAAGCCTCACCCATGTGTGCTTTTCCATGCTCAGACTTGAGGCCTGAGACAGATTCTTTCAGCCATGTTTGCTCCTAGTGGGCAGAATAGGCATGGCTCATTTACTTTCTCCACATATACGACACCTTATGTGAAACATCATTTTATGAAAGCTGTATAACAAGGTAGTCCATAAAAATCCATTCAGCTCAAAAGGATGTGAGTTCAAGAGAGACGCTGGATTGATTTCACATGAGGCTGGTGTGCCTGCACTTAGTTTCTTACAGGTGGAGAACTTATGCAGCTTGCTACAGAACTGCAGGAGAAAACAGCCCCTGTTGTATCTCTCAATATGGGAAAAAAGGACATCCACTGTTTATTTAGGAAAAGATGGGACTAATATGCTATCTTTTCATTCCTAAACTATTTTATTAAATGCAAGCAGAAAAGCATCTATTGCTTTTTCTTCCTGTCCTAGAGATGGAGCTCATGTTTGTCACCTTATTTCATGCTGCTGAGCTGGAAATATTTTTCTTGTGTTTACATTTTGGACATGCAGTCAATATCACGTTTCACAGAAAAGTCAATAATACTTACACAGGACAGTGCCCAGATAGAGGGTAAAAAATGTCATTATATAATATTAAGGAAATATCACATTTACTAATTAATGTGTCTGTAGTTGAAATGAGAAGAGGGCCCTGCAGTTCATTGTTGCAAGAGTGTTTAATTAGTATTTATTCCTATCTTTCCCAATGACTGATTTATCCAGTTAGAATGATAAGATATTCCCAGAAATGAGAATCAGGAATTAGCTGTGTTGGAAGGCACTGGGAATGGCTGCTAATCGAGATTTCTCGAAGTTTCTCTTTTCAGAGTTTCTGAGGTAAGTGTGGCATAACTCCTGCCAAGGTATCCATTAATTCACAGTATCATAAAGGAAAGAAATCTGGCCCTGGGTATTCTGATGACACCTCAACGCTCTTCATTTTACTGGCCTTTTTTTTGGAACTTGTGGATATGATTTCTTTTACATATTATTGGTTTAATTAAAAGATTTCTAAATACAATGGAGTGAAAAAATCCTATTTAGCTTGCAGGAGTTAAATTATTTTTTCTTTTTAATACAATTGATGTATTTGATGCATTTGATTCTCCTTGAATAAGTGCATAATTCTTGAATCCCATATCTCAAACTAGCTTCACCTGAAACAGGTTGAAAAAAATGAATTTGCTCAGGTCTGTTTGGAATTTGGTTGAACCACCGGGCTTTTTTCCTGCAAATTGTGAGGAACCTTTCAATGATCATTGACCAAACAGGGAGCAGCAATGCAAGTGAATCAGGTATGTGTGTGTGTTTCTTAAGTTTTACTGCAAATATTTTCCACTCTCCTTGGTGGGCCAACATCATCCTGGAATTAAATTTACCAAGGTCAATGAAGTTCTACCAAAGAATAAATTGGCTTGTTAATTTTTAACAGAGTGCTAAAGGAAACACTGATTGCATTTTTTAAACTCCAGCTCTTTTCTTTCAAAAGGAAAAAAAAAAAAAAAAAAGCCAGAAAAGAAATACTTATACAGAAAGAATATTGAAGCATCACCTAGTTAATAAAATGCATAGTGGGGTGACACTGAGCATGTTTGCTCATGGAGTTTTAAAGTGTTTGGAGAATGTATACATATTACTGAACGGGGTTTTGGCACTGTCACTTGAAGTCTGGATTGCAACAAGCATTTCTTTTATTGCTGACAAATAGAAAGCATGTGTTTGGCATTATTTATTGTTTTCTGTGGAGCATGTGTCAAGGTCTGAAAGTGTTTATTTCCCTAGGCACGTACTAAGTTTAGTTGCTATAATTAAGTTGCTAATATCTGGCATGGTAACCAGTCAGCAGGGTTTGATTTGACAGTTTGGGAAAAGAGCTTGACACCTCTAGAAGTTGAGGAGGAGACGCTCAGCAGCACACTGAGATAAATACTGACCCTTTCTTAATGATTCAGATCACACTTTCTAAGAAGTCACTAATTCTGATCTCTTCATTTCTTGGTGAAAAAGACAGAAAATGTCCATCAGTAACTGCACTTGGCTACAGCTGTAAAAAATGTCACTTGGTGAGAGCCCTGAAAAGTAGGGGTTTTTTTTTCATTTTAAGAATATAGTCAAGGTTTGAAAAGTTTCTATACAATTTTCCACTAAAATGGTAATTTCAGCATTTTCCCCTCTGATTCTGAAATCCATAGAATGGCTTGTTGAATCCGAGCAAGTCTATCCCATGAGAAAAATCTCACAAGTCAAAATTACTTCAACTTTGCATTGGAATGAAAACAAATTGCTTTGCAGCTTTGAAGCAAATGTTTCTGAGTGAATTATATTTTCCTTCATTTTTTGTTATTATCACTTTTGCATATGAATATATGTGTATGAATTATAGAAAATATTCTGAAATGCAAAATCAAAATAGTTATTTCTAACATTCAAAATAGCATCTGACATATATAACCGAAATTTCAGGTAGGTAAGTGTTCTTCTACAAAACACTTATTTTGAGAATTTTCTTTCCCTGAAAATAGCATTACACAGAAATTTATACTTCTGGCAGTATTTGGCTATGAAAATGAATGTCGACTACATATTCAATGATACAGTAACAAGCAGGTTATAAGTGTTATACACACAATGAAATCTGCAGTTAAAAGCTGCAGTTTAAGAATTTTTCTTTGTCTCTTTGTTTCTTCATAATGTTCCTAGGAATTCAAAATATTCAAAATACATTGACATGCAAATAGCAAATTTCTTTAGCTGGACAAAATAATCATAGTGGTTGAGAAGATCAGAAAGCTCCTATTCAGACTCTGTTTTTCATATACAAATGATAAACATTTCACGTAAATCAAAAGACAAAAATGAAGGATGTAATCCTAGGCTACAGCTACACTACTACAGGAAACAGGCCAGGGAACTCGTCTCTGGCCCTGGGGCGAGTAGCATGGTGTAGCTTGCCTCTGCACAGCTGCACTGCTCGCTGTCGGGAGCCAGAGCATCCAAGGAACACGGTGAGCAGCACGGGTGATTGCAGGTCAGTGCTCCAGCCCGTGGCCAAGATCTCACAGAAACACAGAATGGGTCGGAAGGGACCTTAGAGATCACCAGGTTCCATCCACCCTGGCGTGGGCAAGGGCACCTTCCACTAGACCAGGTTGCCCAAAGACCCATCCAAGCTGGCCTTGACTCTGTATTATTGACTAGCAGAGACATTGCCTCAGTGACTCTTGGAAATTCACCTCTACGAATAAGGACATCAGTACAGGGAGCTGTATAGAGTCAGATGGAATGTTTGATAGTTTACATTAAAAACAGTGACAACAGCAAAATTCTGTAAAGGATGGGAGCCCTATTAGTATCAAGAAACTAAAAGAAACAAAATATTAAAAATATGTGTCTGTACGCTTCACTAGGAAACAGTTTGGGAATATGAATAAACTACACTGTACTTTTGTGCAATGAGTAAGTAAAAGGCAATGGTTTTCAGAATTGGAATATGGAATTATGTTCCCAGAAGAGAAGTGAGTGACCACATGACAGAGACCAAAAATGTGACAAAAAACTCTTCTTACCTCCTCTTTCCAGTCCCAGCATGTTTTGAGGCATGGGAGATTTTGCCTACTCGTGTCAGTTTTTGCCCATGACGGCCACAGCATTGCTCCTATTTTGTCTGATCCTCAATTTTGTCATTTTTTAGTCTTAGTCTTTCTAGGAAAGAGTCTTTCTAGTTTTTCTAGTCTTTCTGAGTCTCTCTAGGGAAAATAAATATATTAGAGGGAATATGACAGTGGAAAGTTATCTGGTTAATTTTTTTCATTAAAAAATCTATCGGATGTTTTAAGCAGAATTAATGTATCCCAATACCTGCTGTGTTAGTGGATGGGCACTGTTCCTTCCATAGTGCTGTTAGTCAGTAGAAACCATTTCATACACAGATTCAGGGCCAAGAGAAGCTTAGGTGCTACTTGAAGTCATGTCAGAAAAAGCAGTCCACATGTAAACAGATGGCGTCTTACCAGGGAGCAGTCAGTAGAGATGACCCGAGGACATTATGTACAGCCAGCACTACAAATCACTATGGGGCAAACTCTGAATGGGGGGCAGGACTTGGCCTCTATTTCATAAAGAGATTTGTTCCCCCTGTCTTAAGATGAAGTGAATTGTGCATGGCTATTTTTTCACACCATATAGATAACTGGGTCTTGCACCTACGTAAAAAATTCTACACTGAAAAGGTGGTCAGACATTGGGACAGGCTGCCCAGGGCAGTGGGGGAATGACCATCCCTCAAAGTGTTCAACAGATGTGTCTTGGTAACATGGCTTAATGGTGAACATGGTGGTGCTGGGTTAAAGCCTGGACTTGGTGATCTTAATAATTAGGATCTTTTCAGCCTTAACAATTATTTGATTTTATATAAATCCCATTTGTAAATAATAACTAATGTTACCATTCTTTTTTTTTCTTTTTTTTTTTTAGCAAATTTTATTATGACCAGCATCTGCCAGAATCTGTCAAAAGGCAGACAAAAGAGCTCAAAATAATTGAAAACTCCAAACAAGCTTTGTTTCCTTTAAATATTTGTGGTGTTATCAGTCTCATTAACATTTTCCATCCACTCTTACTCCTGGTGCCCCTGGTTTAAGGTGCTGTTATCTGAATTAGCAGGGCTCGCACAGGTGTGAGTGAGGGCAATAAGTAGCCCATTTATTCCACAATCTGTGCTTCTTTGAGGATCCCCAGGGAACATATTACTGGTAACGGGTATTTGTGGCACTTAGTAGTTTCATGTTCAAAGCTGAATACAGTATCTTACTGTGTAAATCTCCTAGGATTAACACTTTGATTAAATCTGAGACTGGACATGCTTGCCCAGGAAAAATAGGGAAGAGTTTGCTTTGTGTGCCTGTGCTTCATAAACCTAGAGGAAAGCAGAGCGATTTTCCTGGGCTACTGATTGATCTGACATACTGTTTGTCCCTTTCCCAGTAACACATGGCTGTTTTCATCTGAAAGCTATAAACTCTGAAAATGCAAGCTCTGCCCAGAATGCATTGAAATGTGGACTAATAATTTATGTCTCGTTTCTGCTGCTCCAGGTGGAGCAGAGCCTGAGGAAAGACAGTTGAATTTCACACACTGCCAAGCTGGAGATGCTGGTCAGAAATATTTTGGCAAGTGTGTTACTTATCACAATCCAGAAGGCGTTATAACATAGTAGAACTGGGGCTGTGAACACCAGAGTCCAGCTCTGCAGAGTGACGTTGTGAGGCCACCATTCCAGGGCTTAAAAATTCCTGTCACACATAGCCTTATCAGATGGCCTTATTTACATTCAACTACAGGTGCCTTTACTCATACTGCATGACTAAGGTGGGTGGAGATACCTAGAGAAAAGAACTTTTCTTCATTCACTTCCAAGAGCTGCAACATGCAACTTTAGCTGGGCAAAGCAGTCTGGGTTAGGGGTTCAGAAGCATTTCACAGTGGCCTAATTGCTCCTTAAGTGCAGCTGATAGGAATTTTTTAATATGTTGAAAAAATCCCAATACTTGAAAATCCCAATACTTCAGGGTTTGGTTTTTGTTTTGGTTTTTTTGTTTGGTTTTTTTGGGTTTTTTTAATATTTAACACTTAAATCTGCTTGCTGTGTCCAGATTTCTTCCTCTTCAGCTAACCTCCAGATTTCATGAGAATAAAAGCTGAGGAAGCCTTCTTTCTTAAAAATTTATGTCTTGTCCTTTGATACTTCTACAGTAAGGTGTGAGGCTTCATACATCTGTATTCACACAGCTTTCACATGGATGGACTCCATTGTGTCTAATAAAGACTGTGCTGTAGGATCTAATGTCTTCACGAAAGTTAGGAGAATAAAGTATCTCAGCCAATGTCTTCTAAAGTGAGAGGCACCGGATCCATCTCAGACAGTGAGGGCAGCATGCTTTCCATTTCCTAGGAAGCCAGAGTAATAAAAAGCATTTAGGGAACGTGGCACACATTTAACATGTTGCACAAGATTTAGGAGCTAAACCAAGTCTTTTTAATTCCATGTGGACCTACTGAGTGCTTATGAGTTCTTCAGGTGGCTCATATGTACTGTTGGACAGCTGCGTAGAAGAATAGTGGGAGAGGGATCAAAGGCTTTGTATATAAATAAAGTGATGTCTTCTGTCCAGCTAATGAGTCATTTTTCCTCCAGACCCCGTCCTGCAGGTTTCTGTAGAACCATATTGCTCGTGTTTTCCATAGCTGCCTCAGCACCTGTTTTTGTGAACCCTGAATGTTTCTTTTCACTGAAGCAGAACTATAGAAAATTTCAGAATAAAAGAATTTTCTGTAAGGGAGGTTGGGAGGGGGAAGAAGAAGAGGAAAAAGGAAAAAAAAAGGAAGCTTTAAGCACTGCTTGTGCATTGAATTTGAAGCAATCAATTTCATATACAGATCCTTGGTTTTGGTGCCCTTCCTGCTCCCTATCTCAGCTCCCCAGGCGTGCTCAGAGCCGGCGTCTCACATTTCCTGTAATCAGTTTTGGTGGATCATGCTCATGGCTTGCACTGCCACTGACAGTTTGCTGATTTTTTTTGGATTGCATGTGAGATATTACTCATCAATATGACTAGTCAAAAGATTTAACAAATGAAGTATCATCCAATGAACACACACTTGTGCTTCAGCCTGACTAAGCCAGCTGTCAGGGATGGCAACAGCTGCTGATTCATGAAAGGAATGGAAATACTTCTTTGTTAAATCAGAACGCATCCAGCAAAATCTGTCTTAAATGAAAATGAGTGACTTTAGCTGTGCATCAAATAATCCCAAGTGGAAGTCTGAGGATGGGGAGGAATTTTGCAATTGCAGAAATCTGTTTTAAAGAAAAAGTTGTAGAGAAAGGGAGCATTGATTCTTCGATTTAATTTCCCAAGATTTATTCAAAGTCCAATGAATTTAGCAGAAATCCCAATACAGGCAGGTCATTCTGCTAGTAGAATGCTAGTAGATCTGCTACAGATCCCCACTGTCTTCTGCATCCCTCAGTTTTCCTCTTAGTCTTTTTAGGTTGTGAGGTTCTGCTGTACTCTTCCTTTGTTAAAAGGATAATTATCACACCCTCACATGCTCCCACTCTCACACCCCTAATTACAGTATACATAGGTACAGGATCCTGCTGAAAGCTGTTTTTCCCAAATCCCTCTTTGTATTCAAACAGACCCAAACTCTTCAATTCACATCAGCAACAAACCTAGCATGGTCCAGTGCATGCCATTGAGAGAGACTTGCTAACATCTCTGTGATCCACACAGCAAAGGCTTTCAAGACCAGATCCATCAAAATTCTTGAACGTTCTATAAACCCTTCTCATAATGTAATATATTTCTCTCATGGTAACAAGTGCTCCTATACAAACTATAAAGACAAAACACACCAGTCATCATAAGCCTGAATAACTTTGCTCAAGCACTCAGTAAAGGATGAGCACATTCAGACCCCGTTCATTCTTGCAGATAAAGAATCTCTTCCATCACTATTGTCTCAGCCCTGAACTTCAGAGCACATCTGTAAAATAATTTTCTAAGTGAGTCTAGACATTAAAATCACAGATTCCATGCATCTATTTGTTTCATTATACATATTGATTTCTCCAACTAACCACTTCAAAGGTGTTATTTCATGGCTTTAAAGCATGAAATTTGCACTAAGGGTGCCAAGCACTTTTTTTTTCAAGTAATTAGATTAATTAGAACAGTAGGCTTTTTATTATTACTATTATTTGTGCTGAAACTGTATTTAGCACTGGAATTTGCGTCCTGAACTGCAGGCTTGTCTGAAAGTTAGTGTTTCTTTTCCAGTCAGTTTTATAAAAGGTATAATCCACCAAAACATTATTTTCCTATTCTGCACCAAAAATCATCAGGACTACTTGTATAGTAATACTACTCTATGCATTTCTTTTCCACACATTGAAAATATAAAAGAACTTAATAATATTTCATTCAGAAGTGTCTGCCCCTAGAGGTAATAATTAATAAGGTTCCACATAAAAACTTCATTTGAAAAACTGGAGGTTCCAGAGATAAGCAGTAATTTAAAAATTCCGTTCTATTTCAATTTCAGTTTCAACATTCTATGTTGTCATACAGGAACGCAGGTACATTCAACAAAATTGAAAGAACCTCACATTTTCTGAAACTGTAAAGATTTTCAAAGCTAATCTAATTTTGCAGTTGCTGAATAGATTAGATCCAGTGTTTTTATCTCTTACTGTTAAGAACATACTTCCTCATATATCAGCATTCTCCATAGATTGAAAAATGGCTCTCCAATCACTTCTCCTGGGAAGATACCTTCTGCACATTGAAAAGATGTGTTTTCCTGTTTATACATTTTTTATCTTCCCATACAATAGTTTATAGTGTCAGAGGTGTGACAGTGTTTTCTTAGAAGGATGCAAAAAACCCTGAATGAAACCTCTGGGTTGCAAAGCATAATTTCTGCTTGCTGGAAGAAATACATGCCTTGCTGTTGGGCTATTTTTTTTCTAGAGCTAAGAAATCTTATTTCATGACAACACTGTGAAGAAATTGGGGGTGTTTCCTGCAGAGAGATATAATTCTCTACCGGGAGATATATTTGCCCTTGATATTTTTAGGTCTGTTTTGATTTTGCAAGGCATTCCCCTAAGCAGGTTGGTTAATCTGTCCTACAGAAATTGGATGTGTTGCCAAGTTTCTGTTTAAACAAAGAAAGAAGTGAACGTGAGTTTACTTTCTGAAAAGTAAATGTGAGAAACAGCCTTTCATAAGAGGAGTGACCAACTAAACTGTTGGTGCCTAAATTCTGCCCAGTGAATAAAAATTATAAATTGTCTTAAAGAAGATTAATACTTTTTTAAAAGAAGAGTAATGTATTAACAACCTATTTCTATTATCTACCCAATATATAGCTGCCTGTTATAATGGTGTCTTTACTGTTCAGTTGTTGAACTTCAGTTGGCAGATAGGTAAAAATTATATCCCCCAATAAACCAGCCCTGGAGTGGTAAACCTTTGTCATACTGAGCAGACTAGTTTCTTGGGTAAATCTTTTATATAGCCTCTTAGTAGAATAATTGTAATAATAGCATTTGAAGAAACTTAGAAATTTCCCTGTCTCTGAAGAGTCATCTCACCTTTCAAGTATTCTTCAGTGGGAGGAATTGCAGTCTTTTTAATATATCATTTATAAAGACCTGGTATTATTTGTATAATGGGGAAAAACGAGCTCTAGATAATAATAAAAACTAGATATTGCATATTACAGATCAGTTGCCTTTTAAGAGGATGGAGGAAAGGATATCCCAGGGATTTGATCTTGCTCTGTGTTTTTAATGGGCAATTTCTCATTGACTTCTAAGGACATAAAGTCAAGACTTCAATAAATAAAAACCAGTACTAAATAACTCCATTGGTATATTCATCTTATTTAGTAACTAACATGGAAAAGAGCTTTCTATAGGGTAGGGTACAGCAGAAAACTAATAGATACTAAGTGAAAGACTGTCACCTTCTCTGTGACACAGGTGTTTCAGGAGTGAAGGACAATGTAGTGCTCAGCCCTATGGATGTCTGACTTATATCAGGTTTTCTTTCCTACAGACTCCTTGGTGGTGGGCAGAAAAACACAGCACAGTTGTCCACATCTCTACATTCACCCTTCTTAAACCTTAAAGATCAAGCATATTTTAATTTTTACTCACTTTCTTTTTTCTTTTCTTTCTTTCTTTCTTTCTTTCATATAATGTTAATTTCTCTTGCTAATCTATGGCTGTCTCTTTTGACCAACATTGATAGTACAGGCTTCGCTTCTGTTTTATTACATATGTAGAAAGCATGAGGTGCCTCAGTTAGGAATACAGTTGTGTCAGATGACCTCCATAATCAATAGTGAAAGGGAGACAGAAATCTCACTGTGGAGACCTTGATTACCCTCTGGAGCTCACAGTCTTTCCCCAGCCATGACAAAGGGAGCCACGGATGACCCCACACCATCAGGTACTGAAAGCTGGGCTGAAAAGAATGAGCTCTGGTGCCATGGTGTTCCCTGAAATCATGGGGAATCAAAGTTACGTCACCTCTCCTTGGCGTGACCTGGTTTGTTTATGAGTATCCTCATGTGAGGATTGGCCACGGTCTTCCCACTCAATAAGGTCTCCAGAGCAGGTGAATACGGTTCAATTATTGCACATTAGTCATCTGCTAGACCAGATTTTCTTCAAGTATTTAAAAAACAAAAAAATTGTTGAAAGTAAATAACATAGCTTTCATTTTTGTTGGTATCTCATGCTTCTCTTTCCCTTTTCATTTCCCATTACTCTTTTTTTCAGGCATTTTTTCTCCCCTGGCTGCTTTAGAGCAATTCCAGCAAATATAGGTCTTTTTCTTTTGAATACTTTGAGGGAAAATAAACTTGCCACAGTGGCAAGTTTAATCTTTTCCAATTTTAGCCAGAATAAACTTTCACTCTTTCTGTATTTTAGCAGAATTACAGTGACAGACATCAGAGACAGAAAAATAAATCTTCCTCCTTAGGCTGATATTTATTATGCCCCTGGTCTTCCAAAATCATTGTGTACTAAAAAGCAGAAGATCATTAGTATCATATCACTTAATATATATTGTACTTCCACAGGAACCAAAATGATTTTAAAACCTTATTCAGTGCCTCTAGGAAAAAAAAAAGTAAAAATATCCTTGTCATGAACTGAGAAAAACACGAGGAGAAATTAAAAAATAGTTTGAAAAAACTATTTGATTCTTAAGGCTGAAATAATCCAGTCAGACATAGATCCAGTACTTCCTTCCAATACTGTGCAACAAAGTTTTCAGATACTGTGAAAGACATCTTCATATTTTGAAAGCCCTTTTTGTTGGTTGAATGCTAGGTGTTTATATCTTTCTGCAAGACACAATAACAATCCAAAATGCCTTAACCAAATGGAAAGAGTCTGTGAATCTAAGAAATGCCATAAGAACGACCAAAAGCCTGATAGACAAACACCGTTTTTCATCAAAAAATTATTAAAGTTTAACAAAATATTAGGAGATGACAATTTATCTGACTGTTCATTGAATAGGAACTGTTTTTTTCATGTGATGTTTATACTGGCTGTGTTAAGTAATCTGTTCATCACCACTGCATTGTCAAATATTCTGTTTGTAACATAAAGTAGTCAGCTGCTTAAGCATAATGTACTTATTTTACAAATACTTACAGATTTATTTTAATTAGGAAGGTATTTATTTATGTATTGACTATGAAAATGTTTTTCAAAACTGTTTTTTGATAAACAGAAAGCTCTCCTAAACTCATTCTGTAAGCTGCTTACATGGCCAAAACCAACACAGCTTCCTAAGTGTTTCCCAATATATAGCTGCCTGGATATCACAAGAGTGGTAAGAAATAGAAATGTAAAGCTAAGAACCTTTATTTTTTTTTTCTAAACCTGTAATTTATTCTGTTCAGTTAAATATTTCTTTGTTGTCACTACAGTGAAAAGACATGCTCCTTCACTGCTGGCATGAGTGACTCCTAGCCATTCCAATCAGTTAAAATAAAAATACCATGGAAAAATACGGGTTTTGAAACATTAGGCATTTACCAGCCTTGTGTTAATGTTTTGGATCCACTTCAGTTTCTGAAATGGTCATACAATTTGGGATCTGAAGCTGCTTAAACAACCTTTATGGACAACAGAGATGTAATTCAGTCAGCAGATTCTGAAGACAACTTTTGTTTTTTGTTTTTTGTTTGGTTTTCGGGTTGTTTTTGTTTTTTTGGATCAGTATCAATTTAACACAATATGACAACTCACTTTACTTAAAAATTCATGTTGATATTTCCAGACAGAGAGAGTATAAAATGCAATCTAGACATTGGTTATCTTCTGGCACTAGTCTGTCATTTTCACAGCAAACCATGCATCATCTTCATTTATTTATTTACAGGACTACATACATATGAATCCAATCAAAGAAAATATGCTTTTTTCATTTAGAGAAAAAAGGAAGAAAATTGAAGTTTTTCACTTAGGAAATTCACTGTTCTAAAAAGTCATGCATTCTGCCCATCTTGTCAACATCCTACTACATCTTTTTTTGTCTTACGGAAATCAGTAGGAAAGAGAAATGGTTCTATATATAAAGATCATTATGGACTTAAACCAGAGAATTTTGAAAAAAATACAAAAGAAGGGGAAAACTGTGGCTTTTGAGCAGTAACAGTTGGCACAAGTTTATTTTTCTATAATTGTATTCTTCTGCAGCATTTATTCTTCTTACAATCACTTGCAAAATAGAAGTATTTTGCAGTAAAGTTGATTGAACTTGGCTGAAAAACCAAATTTTGTGGCTTTAAATGCTATGGAATTTTCTGGGACCAGAGTGCACGTTAGCAAAAACAGTGGTAGTTACTTTAGTATAAAACATTTATATTATATGTTAGAATCATTTATTTTCCTTGGGCAAATGGCTGTAGCATGTATTCTACAAGAACTTGTTGTTGATGCTATATACAGTTTGATGCTGACAATTTTAGCCATTTTTATACTTGTGCTGGAAGGATCTAGCTACCAGAACGCCAGATTAAGTTTCTCAGCTCAACAGCACTGTTCTGTAAAATCATTTATAACATAGACCATCTCTGTATATGCTGGCCAGAGATACATCCTGCTAGCAAGAACACTGTTTAAGAGTTCCTTTTAAAATGTTTCCAGGACAAGAATAGACCAAGAATTTTTTCCCCATTCAGTTTACCACTATAATTATTTTTTTTAAGGAAGTCACCTTGTTTTTGTAACCACCTAGGTCAAAATATATCAGAATGGGGCAATATTCTTCAGCATTGGATCATTATGCTCCGAGAGGAGTGGTTAATGGGTTGTACTCTACCTGAAGGCCAGTTACAAGTGTTTTGGGACCTGTCCTTTCTAATGTCACTATCAGAGGCATGGAGGAAGTGCAAGGCTATACCTTCATCCAGCTTGCAGATGGCACCAAGCTGGGGGTATCAGTCAGTGTGCTGAAGGGCAGGGACATCTTTCAGAGGGACCGAGGCGTGCTGAAATATTGGGCCAACAGGAACCAGGCTCGTTATAGTGGTGTGTGGTGGGAGAATGTGGGCAACAGGCACACACGGAGACAAACAGCATATAAGGAGAAACTGGATATAAGGACAACAGCTGGAGAGTTGAACAGGTGGAAGAGGTTGCCCAGAGAACCTGTGCTTGAAGATTTTCAGAGCCAGCTGGAAAAAAATACAGCACTCTCTGATCTGACTCCTGAGTTTCTCCTGTTTTGAGCAAGAGGGGGGGCATTGTCACCCAAATTACCCTGTGATCATCTGATTGCACCTCTTGTCATTGCCATCTGTTTATTCATGCTCTCCATTTCCATATGAACAGCATTTGTGGTAAAACTTCTTCCAAAGGCATTTTACAGTATTGTTCTTCTGCCTTGACAGGGAAGAGGCCTGAAGAAAAATACAAAACAAAAATACAGCTATGCAGACGATATTTTGTTCTAATAAAATTGTTTCAGAGTGAAATAACTGCTTTTATTAGTAAGGTGGAAAATTAGGCCAATTATTACCTGACAGTGAATGTTCTTATATTAGTTTTTTAGGGCCCTTCACGTTAGTTGAATGTCCATGTGTAGTAGCAGTTTTAGACACTTGACTTTTCATTTTGGCAAACTTTATCTCTCAAATTTTGAAGAAAATATCATATTTATCTGCTCCACCGTTTCTCAGTATGTCCAAGACATCTGATATCCTGACAGAGTATAAAATTATTTTTCTTTTGGACTGGTACACTTATCTTTGCTCTTTTAATACATTACTGTGTTCAAATTCCTCTGCTAATTTTCATGTTTTACCAAACTGATTGGACTAATTTACTGCATCCTTTCTTTTTTAGCTAAAACAGAAATGAAGGATAAAAAAATCCCCAAAAAAGACCCACAGAGAAAAAAAGTTCCATCTAATGTTTTCATTGTATTGAGTGTATTAACTTACATTTTTCCAAGTTAGATTTTATTCTCCCACTAGTATTTCAATTATCTTAGTTACTGTCTTTCCAAGAAAAAAATCTCACTAGTATTCTGGCACCTACTAACAGCTTATATCTTAAGCACTCTATTGCTTATTTCATTAAAAAGTCACAGCTTTTGATGTCTGCTCCATAATCTGCCTCAGCTGCTGTCTCAATATTTCAATTACACTATTGTGTCTCAGTGCAAAGAACAGGTAAAACAAACATGATGTCAATGAACAGATATGCAAACTGTCTTATGAAGAAAAAGCCTCAGTATTCCATCAGTTTGAATGTATATTCCCAAATTCTGCCTCTTTAACTTAGTTCTTCTTAAGAAAATCAAACTCAATAATGATTTTGTTTCCCCCACCTAAAGGCTGAGCAAAGCCAATGAAGCAATTTTTTTGTGATAAAAAAGCATTTATTTGCTGGGGGATTTTTAGATCCAAGATGTCAACTGACATAAACTCAATTGATACTTTATTAAATGGGTTGGCAGCATTCTGGGAGATCTGAAGTTTACCTGTGCTATGTTGGCACCATCTGCTTTTCTTTGGTGTTCAATTTATATGTATCATATCGTTTTGTCCAAAACCTTCGGCCTTGAACATGCACTCTAAGATATATTAGAAGTGTTAAGAAGTGTTGAGTTTCATCTGGAAAGGTGGCTCCAGGGAGGAAAAAAACAAAGGAGGAAAACAGGGAGAGACTCCATAGCTAATCAGTAAGGGTATTAACCAGAGAAGTAAAAGAGGCCCATTACAGTTCTCATTTTTCTGGGTTTGAAGTGAATGAATTTGCCCCACCGCTGTCAGTTTATTGTTAAATTCTTACTTGAGGCTGAAAAAAATGAACCTACAACAGTAAAACAACCAAGGTCAAATCAACATGACACTAACGCTGAAACATCTTTTACAAAAAATGAGGAAGAAGCATCTTTAATTGTCAAACCACTCAATGACTACAAGTTGCTACTAACAGAGAAAGAACAAGCAGAAAAAATCCAGTATTTGGATCCATCAGCTACTAATGTGTGGTTCTGAGGGATATAAAAGGATGGAAACTAAATTAAAATAGGT
The DNA here is from genome assembly GCA_013397915.1 of Daphoenositta chrysoptera. NCBI lineage: Eukaryota > Metazoa > Chordata > Aves > Passeriformes > Daphoenositta > Daphoenositta chrysoptera. The sequence goes on along the minus strand of VZRO01007262.1, from coordinate 144,468 downwards.
TAAAGGGGCAAAATAGCCTAGTTTCAAATAAATGTAAGCTCATGATATTCTGATAATTATCAGACAATTGCTGCTGCAGGGAATTCCATATGAATCTCAGAAAGTGGCATTTGTACTGCCTAGATCTATAAATATGAAGATTTAGCTACTTATTTCAAAACTAGACTTTGCTGCACTTGAAAATCAGCTACATTTCTATAAACACTGGTTCAGTAGCTATGAGACAAAGACTTATTCCACAGACATCAATCGGACATTAAAGTGGCCAGGACTGTACCATTGCTTAAGGGTATTTGTACAATTTGACTGAGCTACTGGAGATGAAAAGTACTCAAGGATGGGAATAACTGAGCTATGTTTGTCACTATGTGCTATGTTTGTTGTATTTCTACTGCTTAGAGAATTTGAGACCTCATCTTCATATTTTGTCCTTAATTATTACTTCTGGATGTCCTTCATGTGTATCTGTAGTGTTTACCTATCACAGAAACATGCTGCTATAAAACCTGGGCAAATACCTTCATTTCTTATGTATTTGCTATGTCCATCAATATAAATTTAGGTATTAAAATTTCCGGTCAAATATGAGTGAATACATTCTACCAGGAAATTACATTTCATGGTAGATCCTGGCATTCTTGCTGTCTTTGTAAACCAGATTTAGTCCCAGTTTCTCTAACTTCTGAAGAAATACCTTTACTGCAGGTAATACTCTACAGCAAACAATAGTTCACAGCAGGTAGAATAGATACACATCTCAAAACCTCTGAAGTGAGTGATATTGATCTCTCCCTTAGTGTCCCAGTCAACACTCCTCTGTACATTCCAGTTGCCCGAGCTTGCAGGAAGAAGGAAACAATGAGTACTTAGCAAGTAGACTAAGAAGAATTATTGCCTCATCTCATCAGAGCCTATTTTGCACATTTATCTAAACTGAAAAAAAAGTCTCCCCATTGGGCTACTCTCTCTCTTGGTTAGCTGTTTGAAGTTTTTCTTTATTTTTTATTTCAAACAAATGGACAACACCAATAGGAAAGACATCCCAGTCATCTTGGGAAACAACATAAGGTCTTTTCTGCATCTTGTTTTCTTGGCAGAGTCTGTTTTAACTATTTAAGCAACTTAACCATAAAACAATGCAATCTCAGGTCTAGACTGTACACTTAGAGCTGCAGTTTTCTGGAGTCAGTTGGAGAATAAAGGTTTACCTTTCTTCTGTCTCTATCATTACCACTGACAGCATCAGTCCTCTTCTCCTTTACAAATGTAAATCTGCACCTTTGTTGAAATTAACAGCTCTGCCCAGCACATTGTTAACCTGGAGAGAGAATCAGATTCTGGATATCTACAGTAATAAAACTTGCAAGGCAATTACCACTAATTACCACTTCAGACTCCTTCTGCCTCCTAGAATGCAAATTGAGTGAATCGCTGGCACATGGTATGCCAGGTAAGTTTGGCTGTAAAAGAGCAGACAACAGCAGTCACTGGTCAGCCTGGTAACCAGCAACTTGGCCATGTGCTAGTTCATACTATTTAAGGGGATTCAGATGTTACAGATCTGGTTTTTATTAGCAATATGGAGATAAATACTGGGCAGTAATAAGTGTATGTTTTCTTAATTTCTAATGGTATCCTACCAGTAAATGCCATACAAAGATGATGATGACATCCGATCCAAGATAAGGCACAGATGCACTTTTATGGAACAGTGGTACATGTGTAGCACTACATATATAGAACACATGCATTTGATTTTGTAAGTGCTGTACTGCCAGAGGCAATCACTATTTATTTTAACCTTAGAGGGTCAGAGAAGTTCTGTCTATGTTGCAGGATTCTGGCAAAACTGTAATTAATGTACTAGATGCTACATGCAAGTATGCAACCACTGTTGTGTGGGCATCCATACTACCTCTGAGACTGCCTCTGCACTCAGCAAAGCTAACCACTACATTCTCCACCATCCATAAATCTACATCTCTTCAGTGCAAGTCTAGACGGCAAAACTGGGCATAAAACTGGACTCATTCAGCAGAGTCACTCCCGGGTGATAGTCTGCTTTAAGGTAATGAGTTAATCTACTTGAAACAGTTCAAATGTCATCCCAAAAGAAAACAGGAATATAAACAGGAGTATATTGAGAAATTCTGCTTCCTTCCGTTTTGCTTCTTCTCAACAATAAACAAGAGGCATCAAAGGACCCCTTCTGATCAACATCAAAAGCCCAAGATTTTACCAAGAGAACTGAAAAGTTTCCATTTGTGGTCAGTGGGAAAAACTTCTTTAAAAACATTTAATAAGTTTTCTCCACTTTTAAAAACCCAAACATTTTACACTATAGCAGAGGTCTTAATTCAGTACTGCAGTAATCTTTATTCATCTTAAAAAATGGAAAAATAATAACCACAGCAAAGAAAAAACAAGAGAAAACCCTTCACAGTCCTGAAACTGTGGCCTCTGCTCTCTGCTTTTTTCTGGTTTCAGTTGTAGATAAGGCAGAGAATTATTTCTTGGCTAACAGTAATCGAGAAGAAAACATAAATAAGTATCAGATATAGAGCAAGTTAAGAATGTTTTCTATGGTAACCTGCATGCCAGGAAGGAGCAAGTCAGTGAAAAAGGGTGAGGGGGAGGGGAATGGCCTTTAAAGACAAAGCACCAAAGGACTCTGTGAAGTAGCTCCCAACCCTGTAAGTTTCAGTGAGTGCAGTCCAGGCCTCAGAGAGTGGCCACCTGATAACTGGTCCTCACAGGGCTATTCTTAGCACAAAAAAAGTACTGTGATAGGAACCAAGCAGGAGGATTTCATCCTCGGAAGATTCATTCCTCCCTCTAATAGAGACCTATTGGGCATTACATCAGAGCCAAAAGAGATAGAAAAGTATGTGGAGAGGGCTTGAGGAGGTTTCTGTTATATCCAGGCAACTATTAGTAGGAAAATGTGTTATTCATGGCAGTCCTGTCCAGGTGCTTTGACTCCCTAAGAACCCCTTAGCTCATCAGGCCACCACTGATCTTTTGCCTGTCCCAGTGCATGGTACAGTCCACAGGGCACCAGAGCCACTGAAGAGGTGGGTGCAAGCAGGGAAACAAATCCCGCTGCAAGGAGCTTCTGGAGATAGCACCTCAGCTCTCACCCTGGCCCTCAAGAGGTCTGTCTCTCCACCCTAAAGGGTTAATAAGCAGCTAGCCTGCTACATTACTACATTACTACTCTACATTACTAAGATCCTTTTGCACAAGGTGGGAAGAATGGATAGGCCCAGTAATGGGTACCACAGCAGGGATCCTGTGATGAGCCCCTCAGGCTCCTGTGAGGGGATGGAGGGGGGTGGGGGAAGGTGGCTGGAGTCCACACCTCCACCCTTCCCCAGGGACAGTGCAATCCAAAAGGCTTTTCTCTAATATACCGGCACAGACCCTTGGCAACACTGCCCAGTTTAAGCCACTGGGCCTGGTAAGGGAGAGAAATGGGTTTACAGGCAAAATAAACAAAGTGAAGTTATACCTATATAACAGAAACAATAAGAGACTGAAATTATTGATTCTGAAGATGGAAGTGGGGGAAACAGGAGGCTTGGTCAGGCTGCCAGGAAAGCCAGTGTGCTCTCATGGAGCTGCAGAAGTCTCCTGTACCCAATCAAGCAATTGGTACAGCCCCAGAACTGCCTGCAAGATGTCTGGAAGGTCTCATCCCAGCCAGCAAGCTTACTGATAATGTAGGGCAAACTAGCATGTAGGAAAGTAATGGGGGAAAGAATAAACCCACCTCTTTGTCTTTTGTGCCTCACTGTGGCTGGGTGCAGCAGCAGTTCATCATGGGTAGTGCCTTCTAGAAAGAAATTAAATTTCCCAGTGTTTCCCAGCTACATTTTTAAGGAGCACGTTGTGAGCTTTCGAGGCAGATCGTCTGAAATTTGAAATGACTGTGCCTTCCTGACTTCATCAGGTTTCTGGATGTGAAAGTGAACCCACGGGGTTCTACCTCTGGAATCCTTATGCAGGCGGCAGCTGTAAGATGAGGTTGTTGTCTGCTCTCACAGTCAGAGTTGCAGTTGTTAGTGTTGAACCAGAAGTTGTTCTTTGCTGGTGAGCTTTGAACTCTGCAAATACTTCACTGTGAACGGCGTTTCCTCTCAGACCCACAAGTATTTCCAGAAGATGTGCCTGATCTGGGGGGAGAGGGTGGCAGCCAGTTTCTCTATTATATGAAATTTGAAGAAGAGATATTAATAAAGTATTGCAGCTACTGTGCTGAGCTGTTTTTAAATAGAGTCATGGTGCACTTGTACACAGCTTGTACCTATGCAGTCCTGTGTATTTGTTTGTATGTGCACTTAGCTGTGCAGATAAAGCCAGAGGTGTTGTTTGCTAGAAGCTCTCTGCTACTGCAACCTCAGGTCTTGAGCGACAATGGCTATGCTAAGACCTTCCTGTGATGCTGAAATCCCAGTTTTTCAACATGAAACATTTTAAGTGTTTTCTTTCAGTGATGGTTGCATAAGGGGCAAAAAACAAGGTAGGTAAACTGAGGTGTAAAAGTGCAAACACACAATCCATTGTCATGCACGTAGCAAAGCTAGAAATAGAATAAATACTTCTGGAGTGCTGGCTAGAGAGGCAAGCTCCTTTGCAAGCAGGTACCTCATGGTTGCCCTCCAGCTACTGCTTGGTTTTAGTTCCTCCTTCAGATAGGTCATGAGAAGGAGTGACTTGGGTTGTGCCAAGACCTGAAATGGGAGACTGGTGCAAATGGCAGATAGCCAGCAGTGAGGAGACATCTGGCATAAGACAAGGCGCTAAGGTGTGTTGTACATAGTTATGAAACTATTCTACCTTTGTTTTCTGTGTAACGTTATATTTTTAAGAACCGTGCCTGCCTGAGGAGACAGTAGTTGTTTTGTTCTTTGATTTGCTGTAGCCTCGGGGTGTCAAAGTCATTTAAGCACAGAGGGTTGAATTCCATGTTAAATTATGGTTCGTGGGTCACAGTATAAATATACGAATTGCATACTTTCCAGCACAACAGTATCCCAGTGATGTCAGTGGAAGTTCACAGAGAGATCGGCATCACTCAGCTGAACAATTTGCTCCCTTTTAAGACCACGACTCTCAAGCTCCATATTACCCTCATTCCACCAACTCTTGATTTCAGTTCTTTGAGACATGCATTTCTGCCTCTTCCCTGCTGCTTGCTGAAAGCAGCCAGCAGTCATGCAGAAATTTATTTGGGCGTATTCATCACCCTGGGAACATTTCAGGATGCCAGTGATGCCATACGTATGTATGCATGTATCTATCAGCTCTGTGGAGTCATACTTGGGAGCTTTTCTTTGTAACCAATAAGCCTAGAAAAAGGAAGCAGGATTTTATATCTAGTGTCCCTGGATATGACCTGCAGGCTATGTTTTCATCTCCTTAGTGCAGGATGAATAGAAACAAACCCACAGCTCTGTGTAACTGGATGGTTTTTTTCTGCTAGCTCCAGATCTATTTGAACCATGGACATGTGTATGAAAATAAAATACTACGATGGAACTTTCCCAAGTCTCTCCCATGTGGACCCTCTGGTGTCTGATAGTGTGATGGACCATACTCAACCTCAGCCTTTATCTGTCTGGTTGCATATTTCCATAAAATTGTAACATAATTATTTTCTTTGAAGTCATTCAACACATGTAATGAAATACAGTTGGTTTGTTTGGAAGGGATGTAAGAATGTGAGCAGGAAGGAAGGAAGGAAACAAAAAGAAGGATGTAAAACTCTGTGACATGACTAGTTACTGTTTGTGCTGCCCTTAAGACATTCTAAATGCTGACATTAATGTTGGGCTGCTGCTCCCCAGCACAGAGCATGAGTTGCCTTGCACATAAAAGAATGGCTGACTTTCCACATGCGAATCTGTGTTTGCATAAATCTCGGTATATTCACATCCTTAACTCTCAACTTCAGCCCCCTTGTCCTGCTCATCCCATCCCCTCCTCCCTTTCCTCAGTGTGGGATGCGATTGTTGTGAGGAGATGGTGAGATTGGAACATCGATTTTCTCTTCTCCCTCACAAATGAACAGGAGATTGCTTTTAAAGGTATTAAATGGACACAGGTGGGACTGTAAACTTAAGTGCCTCCACATGGAACATCTGCTGCATGTTCTCCAGTTCCTGTTATCTTTATAGCAGAACTTGATCTTTTAACCCCTTCCCAACTGCCTCCCTCAGTACTTGTGCGAAGATGTGCCGTGACTTTTCTTTGATGTACGGAGAAGTCACAATGGATCTCTGTGATGTGACTGGCGTATGGTGCAGTGCTTTGAGCTTCAGTGTGCTTAGCAATTTGCACAGGTGGGTGGGGGAGGAAGACAAGTGTTGTCCAGGTGTTCTCAGTCTTGCTAGATAAGAGGATTCCAGACATACCGCAATACATCGAATATCCCCGTTCTCCCGCCTTCTCCCCTCCCTCCTGCACTCCCCCAGCCCCAGGAAATGTCTTTCTTGGGGAAGAACATATTTGTGGGATATTCCAAGCCAGTTAATATAACCTTAGCCATTTGGGGTGCAAAAGAAATTCTTTGTAAACCTTTGCTATGGACCTAAAGAAAATTATTTTCCCTTTCACCTCCAAAATCCATCCCTTCTCCCTTATGCTTCTTCCAAGCCTTCTTGCTTTCAAATTCAGGTACAAAATAGAAACCTGGACCATGTTAGTGTATCTTTAACCTCTTCACTGCTGTCTCTCACCACGCCACAGCATTTGTGCAACAGAACTGTATAGCATTTTCCTTTGAAGTCTTAATGAAGTCAGAGTGGATCCTTGAGCTGGGTCTGCAAGCTGGTTGCCAGGTGAAGCATTCACATATCTTTTTCATGTGCTCAGCCTGAAGAAAAAAGGAAAACTTGGGTGAAGGTGCACAAAACGTGTAGTTTCAAACTAATTTTAATGTAGAATGAGATTGAAAGCTGTAGACTCAGAATGAGGTTTAATATCAGTTGCTGAGTGTACCTAAATGTTAAAACCGTTAATGCCGTATCCAAGAGTTCATTTGCAGCTGGAATGGTGAAGAGAGATAACATGACATAGAACAGGGAAGAGCTGCATCAGTGGAAACCAGTTTCTTTTAAAGCTAGGTACTTTTACCATATGGGAGGCATCCCAACAATCCAACTTTGCGTAAACAAGGTCCAGCATTATGCCATGGGAGCAATAATGAGACACAATTCTTAGCAATCTTCTTGAATGCTAAGTACATGGAAAAGATTACTATTCTGTTTAGCAGGATACACCCAGTTATGCAGTTGTTCATAGTGAAGCAACTGGACAAGGAAGTGAGCAATCAGGAACAAATAAATATTCCCAAGTAAAATGAAAAGTACCTCAATTGCCTTTGAAAACCCATGTCAGTGTCCCCCATTCTGCTCATCCTTTGATAGGACTTTGGCACCTGTGTTGCTCTGTTTCAGTACATTTGATTTGTGGTAAGCATGTGTCTTGTTCTTCTAGGTTTTAGGAATAGCTTTGCTTTCTAAGATAAGGATTGGGAAGGCAATCAGTGCTTGCAGGTCCCTAAAAATATGTCCTTGTGTGTTCCTTCCCCACGCAACTTGAACAAGAGTAGATACAACTCTTCCATAAATTGGTAGTGTTTTTGGCATTTAGCCATGCAAATACTAAGTGATCTGCCAGTTTCCCTCACAATCTGATGGTGACCTTTTCCAATAGGGTGGTTACTACAAAAGCTATGGAATAAAAATGCTCGCATTTTCAAAACATTATTGCTGCTTCTATAAAAGGTATTGGGAGTGGACCAGGGTCTGATATCAAAATAGTCCGCTCCATCCTATCTTCTCACAGCCCCTGAACTGATATTAAGTCTCTTAAGCCACATCCCAAGCATCTTGGCATACTTTGCATTGGTGGTCAGGATATGCAGGAGCCTCCTGCAGTGTTTTCCTGCATGATCTCTTTGCCTTGGATTCATTCCACTACTCTTCCAAGCTTCATCATTTTGTGTCATTTCACTTCTTTCCTTTGTCTTTCAGCTTAGTAAAACACGATCTAACAAAACCCCACTCCAGTAATTTAAGAAAGTGCTTCTTCATCTCGGAGAAAAATGTACAAGCGAACAACCAGGAAGACTCATGCAAACCATCCCGTTGCTCAGTATGTATTCCACCAGTTCTCTCCAGCCCATTGTCCAATTTGTTTACTTAGATCACAGCTCTCTTTCAGATAATAAATCTCTTGCTCTGCCCATGCTTACTGGCAAGGAGATGTCATGGCACTCTTCAGGTCTCCACAACACCCACGCCTGATTCTTCTTAAAGCAGTCCTAGTGTTCACCTGGAGCAGGTGCCTGGGCTGAGGTCCACTGGGATCAAGGGCTCAGCCAGAGCCTGCTCCTGGGCTGGGAACTTGGAATGGCTCCTAAGCTCTGCAGTGTAGATGCCTCCTCTGTTACTCTCTGTGCCCAGAACAATGACATTCTTCTTAATTGTTCTCAGTTGGCCCCTTGACTGTCTTGTCATTTAAAGAAATAATTCTCTAAGAACATATGCCTGGCTGTCATTTGCAGGATAAGCACTGCTCATGAACACTTAATATTTTTATAAGCTATGTCTATGCTTTTTGTTTGGTACTAAAAAAAAAAAAAAAAAATCATTACTTAAGCAAGAGTTATATCTGAAAAACCTGCAGTTTCTGTAACAAATGGGACAATGTTTCCAGGATTGTACTTAAAGAGAAATGATCATGGCTGGCATGAGAGACAGTGTTCCCAGAGAGATTTAATTCAGCATAATTTTGAGGGATATCTTGTAATGAAACAAGTCTTAGTGGGACATAAAAAGTACCTCCCTTATTGTAAGCCCTGTGAGAGGTGATGAAGCCTCCTGTTCTTTGTGGTAAATGCCTCAGGTCAAAAAGGGCTTAGTATGTACAGGGAGGCATAATTTCAGTTATCCTCCTGTCCTGAATCCTGGCCCTTTTAGTTATAACAGAAATTCTAAGCCAACCCATACTTTTTGGATTACTTTAAACTCCATCACAGTGCTTTTCTTAAAGCACTTTATTTTGAATAGGAACAGATCCATGAAAGGATTCTGATATGGGCTGAAACTAAATCACTTTCAAGGAAATGCAGCTGAAAGCACACTAATCTAAAAGCTTCCCAGGGAAAGCAGCACAGGCCTCCATTCTGCGGCGTCTCCACCCCCAGCTAAAGTGCACCATGGCTCTCTGAGAGCCCTTAACCCTTGCGCTGCGGTGCTGCCTCACCAGCAATATTCAGGGGATAAAAATAAAACAGAAACAGTGCTCTCTTTCAACACCACCTCTGTGTTGCATGCAGTTTTCATCTAGTTATCTGGGCAGAGGATGGAGGGGTTGTTTCGGCTTCCACAGACCTTATGTGTTCAATTGCAAGAGTAGCTCTAACCCTGGGATACAAGGTAGGGCTGTTTCTGTTGTGGACTCTTCCTTTGAATCCCGGTAGGGATGACACAGTTTATGTTACATTTTATAAGGCCTCTCATTCCCACCTGCCCCACCTCGTGCGAGTGTGCAGCTGAGGCTGACGTGTGTCAGGACAAGTTGTGACGGAATTTTTAAGAAGTATTTCAGCTGTTTATTAAAGGATTAGAAAAGCTGTAACTAACAGAGTGTATGTTTTAGTTGGAAATAAAGCCAGGCAATGGTGTGGGGATTGGAAGAGGGGGAAGTGCCAATATGTATATACATATTTGGCAGTATAGATAAAGTAGTTCATCCCTCCCACACCCTTTCCATAGAAACTCTTTTTTTAAAATAAAGGGGGCAACGGAGGTGATCTGTGTAGATGAATCTGGGCCTACCCAGGCTGTGGAGTGGCAGGGATTTGTTTTGCTTTTCCCACATGTGATTCGTATACCTTTCTTTTTTCATTTACTCTTATTACTACCTTCAAATCAGTTATAGCCTACACAGCTATCAGTGCTCTCCGTGGACTCTTTCAGGATTTCAGGTAGTGACATGTCTATCCAGAAGGTAGATCAGAGTTCCTTTTTGTTCATTCAAATGTAAGTCTTTAAGATTTCAGGAGGGTTCATTTTCCACATCTAAATCGTGTCGTCCCTCCACCATCTTTCCAGCCAGCTGAATTTTTTGTCTATGGAGAAATAATCAGTTGTAATGGGACAGATAAGCTTCCTGAACTGCTTCAGTTCCTAGCCTGGTGTATTAACATTAACCAGTGTTCCTGAAGATTTACTTACTGCATCCCCTGTTGAGCAGTTCCTGTTAAGATCAGCAGCCTTGGGCAAGGGGGTGGGACAGGTGGATCAGGGGATCCCTGTGATTCAGCTGCCCCAGCAAAATCCACCTTCAGCAACAGGAGGGAGCCTTCTCACCCCACTGTACTCCCAGCAGCTGAGACAGTGCTGAGTGTCTTTCAACTGCTTTTGCCCGTGGAAATCACAGATTACATTAATGAGCTCACTAAAGTCAATCATTGGTATAATTCAAAATTATTTTAAAAGGCCCTAAAGCCTGTTTTGCCCTAGAAACAGCAACAGTAAAGAAAACAGTAGCTGACCAGGTGATTTCATGCTGTGTCAGGTGATGCATTTACATTTACTTTGAGAAGTGTTTGTATACTGTTTGACTTTTAGCCAGCAAAGATAAGCCCACATTCAGGACTGAACATCAAGGTTCTAATGGAGTTTTCCAGCGTTGTAATTAATAGATTCAACAAAAAGGGCACCAATGGGGACAAGGTTTACTTCAAACACCTAAGCAGCGACATGACCTGTTTTGAATCTGCTTTTGTACTCACATATTTTAACTTGTATATCTTCATAAAAGCCTGTCCAAATGTATAGATATAGAAAAAGATCCACTGATATAAGATATATGTACATGAATATCACCATATTATATTCTCAAATACCAGAATATTTGATTTTCTGTACTACTTCATATATTACAATCCTTTTAAAGTTTTCATTGCATTCTGAAATAAGGCTATCAGTCTCTGTTACCTTTTGCAAATGTGTTTCACAAGTTTACATAGAAGTGTAGAGTTAAAAAAAAAGTTTGCTTAATTAATGTACTATGAATTATGTAGCAAATAAAAGCCATGTTAGGCCCAAAAAACAGCAGGGGGGGAAATAAATTTTGTTACTTATACCTGTCAGGACCTTACTGTTTAGTCAGAGGAAGAAAATTAATTTATTTGATGTATGAATGGTTTTCCTGCATGCTTACAGTGAGGTCACATACTCTTACCATGGAGAAAATAGGAGTCCAACCTAGAACTGACACTACAGGTACACTGCCATCGGGAAAACAATCCTACCACCCTTCCCTAAATAGCCTTGTGCTTCCATTGATGCTTGTGCACACACGGTGTCTTTTCCCTTGAGAAGAAGCTGCTGGGGAGGGCGAGGGGGCTTGTGGAGAGAGAGGAGTGTGGCTCAGCCCCTCAGGCAGCACCACGGGGCTGGACTGGTGTTAGCCTGGTGGCCAAACCGGACTGTAGCTCCCAGCACAGCCGTGGGCGTGTTGCGACTCCTTCACCTTCACATCGCCTCCCTTTGCTTCAGTTCCCCTGTTTTAAGTGCTCGTGTTCTTACATCATTTTGGAAGGAAAGTCTGTTACCGTTTACCGAAGTTTCTATTTTTTCCCTCTGGATTGTTTCGATGCCACGAAGGTGAGAAGCAGCATCCAATTCCCTCCCGTTAGGAAGCTGTCCTTTGAAATGTACTTTGCCGCCCGTGCCTCAGCCCAGACGCTCCCTCCCGAGAGAGCGCTGTGGCTTTAAGGCCCTCGTCCCAGATCCACCGCACACCCACATATTTGTCCTCTCTTTGCATAGCCAGTGCCAAGCGGTGACATCCACTACAGTCTCCGGGACACGCTGGTCTCTGCAGCGCAGGAGAACGGGGCCGAGGGGGAGGGGGCGGCCGAGGGAGAGCACAAACCCCGCTGTGTTCCGGGAGGATGAGTCACTTCCTCGCACCAGCGCCGCGGTGCTTTATTTATTGCCGCTCCGCTGATAGGGAGCCCGGCTGCCCTGTCCCTCTTCGGCATCCCTGCGCTCGGCCACCCCATTAATCAGGCGGGGCCGTCGGGCAGGGCACGGGGAGCGGCAGTCCTGCCTGCTGGTGGCCTTTAGCTGTCTCCAGTTCAATGAAATTACCTTGTGTGAAGACTTGCTTTATGAGAGATTGGTTTATTTGTAACTAAACTACTTCCTCCATTACTTGATAAGCTCAAATGTTTGCTACTGATAGTCAGAGAGTGTCACATTTATTATCCCGTTTCAGGCATTGCTTAACTCCTTTGTATTAGGCTTTTTTAACCCCTTTGAGGACAGCAGAAAGCAGGCAGGAAAAGTCTTATTCCTCTTACTCATGCTTCAAAAAGAATTGGTGTTTATTCTGTAAGGAGTGTGGCTAGATTAAATTAAATTTTTTTGCAGTAGTTCTTCACAAGTTTAACACAACACTTAAAAGGGCTGACTCATGCTCTTTGTTAGAAATCCAAAGTAATAGAAAAAGAAAAGTGATCAACGTCTTTTTCTTCCCTCATATATTGTAACACTTCAAGGTTTAGCCAAATGTGGACATGAAGCACCATGGTCTCGAGGACGGGGCATGAATATCATTACTAAGTCCTGTTTGCTGTCTTGCCCCAGTGGCTATGACACTTGTGACCCATTTGTAACTCGATTTGTGTTTTATTAACTCTGGTTGAAAAACAGGTTTGCTTAACTTTTTAGGACATCTGATGTCTTTGGAAAATTAAAAACCCTACAGCCCTAAGATGTAAGTTGTAGTTTTACAATAACTTACTGCCATACACTCTCAAGTTTTTCTCTTAGAAGAAAAATTTTCCTTTTAGAAAATTTATATTTCTTTTAGGATATATTTAGAACATTTTTCTTTTAGAAGTCTTTCAGACTTTTTTTTTTTT